>JBBMJZ010000074.1:715049-727583 GCA_037833815.1 Zingiber zerumbet | reverse complement strand
GTGCAGTTGAATGCGGACGCGAGGCCTCCGATGAGTAAGGTGGGGAAGATGTTGGAAGGGGAGATGGAGATCGTTCCGGTGCCCATGAATGATCCATTTCCCTATTTGATCGAAGCAGGTCCGGGACTTGATGTGTGGAACGAAGGCGGCACCACCACCACCGGCTCGTGGTCGAACAATTACAGTGCGACTACGCCCATCATGCGCAAATATGAGATTGAAATGGAAACTCGCATGTGAATTTTATTACAGATTGAGATGCTACCTTAATTATATTTGTACGCGTAACTAAATTATATTTATTGGATGGTCGGTAGCTATCAAATTTTATCTACGATATTTGATAAGTTCAACCATTTATATGTGATGTTTGTTCTCAATTTTATGATCAGATGATTTGATGGATTGACTTGTGCACCATAAACAGGAAGCACCTTTCTGGAGATATTTTTTTAGTTGAAAGTTCTTTAATTCTAACTTAAACGCTACGGATCGTGAAAGAGATGAATAAGCTAACACGTTATGGAGATTTGCAATGCGGTCGGAATCTCCCTTCCTACTCTTGATCCTCCTTCGGCCACCATTTGATTTGGGTTCACATTGGTAAGTCTTTCAATTTTCTATGACATGTTATCTTCGAGACTCCTTTGACCTGTTGTGCCCGAGCTGTCCGTCTGATTTGCAATGTCAACACTGGTCAGTGCGTCAGCATTGTTGGTTTTGCCCCTCGATACTTAAGTCAGCATAATATTTAACGAAAAAAGGTCGTCTTCCTTAAGAGAAGGACTTGAACTGGGAAGAACAGAGTGCCTCCCGTGGGGAAGAACTTTGGCAAGCTGCAAAAAAGAGTGTTTTGATCCGCTGAGGGAAGGGCTTAGCTAAAGTAGAAAAGTACACTAATTGACAAGGTCAATCTATGGTTTTTCTCCCGGAATGGTCATCCTCAACACCTGCTACTCATACATCTGCATTGCCTGTTCTTTGGTTGCCCAAAAGGGGGCGAGGTGGGAATGGTGTTGTGTAGTCTTGGCGGCGATCCCTTCCACCCCTTCCTCGGCAGCACAGGTCGATCGCACGCTAGTCTTGTGTAGCCATCTGCTTCCTTCGTGTTAATGTATCTCTCCGTCCGAGTCAGCAATTCATCGTAATCACGAGGTGGTTTTTTAGCTAATGATCGAAAAAAATATCATCACGGAGGCCTTGGGAAAAGATCCCGGTCAAGATATCCGGTGCGGTTGGGGGCACCTCTAGTGTAACTTAGTTAAACCTCTATATTACCTTCAAAGAGATTCCTACTGCTTCTATTTAAAGTTGAGAAGACTGAAAGAGATATGAGGAGAAAAGTATCGTAAAAACAAGGCTGAAAAATCGTCAAAGGACTTAATAGCGGCTTGGTGCATAGTGCCAAACGACTATCGAGCTGATCCCATCAGGGTTGCGAGGAAAATTCAACACTTCATGCCGTCAGAGAGTTGGCAGAGATGAATTGTGTTTTCAAAGCGACAAAGGTGTTCTTTAGGATATGTAGTGTCATTGTATTCACGTATTTACGGCGGGCGAAAGTTGGCCGATAACACTTCCTCCAAAATAGCAACTGAGAATGGTATCTGTCGAGCTGCAGCTCTCCCCATTGGTGGCTTGACAGGGTTGGTTGCCCTGACTAGGCTGGTTGGTCTAACATGACTAATTGGCTTGATTGCGATCGATTAATTTTTTTTTTTTAACTCTCATGGTGTTAAAACTCTAAACCTTTGATGTGTTAAAACTCTAAACTTTCCTGACAAGACCCTTCCATAGGAAACATGGATGAGCATGCCCATACCTTGAGAAGCGGGCACGTTGTCCACCAGGGCTCTATATAAAGGATGGGTCCATCATCGGTAAAAGTATGCATTATTCTTGAATTATACTGTTGCTACTGTTGCTCCGCTTTTTCTTCACATTTCAGTGACTGACTTGAGCGTCGGAGGGTCAATGTCAGCGACCTCTTTCCTGGCCCAGTACTAACGTCATTTGTCTTACAGAGCGGAGCGAAGTCCACAATCAGTCAACAAAGCCGCCACCTCTCAGCTATCCATCTTTATGCTTTCGGATAGGATCACCAGTGTTGCAAATAAATTAAAAAAACAACTTGCTTGTCCACACCTCTCAAGCCATAAAGGAGTAACAATTGCCTTTCACATTGCTAATGCTTCTAGCATGTTCTATAACTTATCCGTAACAAAGTGTGTAGCATCAGAAATTGAAGATACCAATCGAAGTTCAAAGGTGATACAGATGAAGCAATGAAATTTGAAAAAGAGTCAAAGCCAACATTACAAATAAATTAAACATAACGTGAGTTTTTTTTTATTTATTTGCACTGCTGAGAAGCGACATCGCTGCCTGCAGGCGACCAATGATAGTTTCATGAACAGGCGACGCTACCTTCATGAGTGGTGATGCCGCCTGCCTTACGGGTAATGATAGCTCCGTGAGAAGTGACATCGCTGCTTGCAGGCGAGGCGTCACTGCTTGGCAAGGCAACAATTGCTTCAGAGGCTTTGATTGAATTTTTTTTGTGAAACGGGAAACTTAGGCTTAGACTTACCTTTGATTGAGCTTCCTTGGTTGCTGCTGAGAGGGAAGGAGACGAGAGCTTAGCTTTGGCTTACGAAAAAGGAAGGAGACGAGCAAGGGCTACACCGTTACTGAGAGGACAAGGAAGTGTGCTGTTGAGAGAAGGAAGGCGTAGTTTTGACTTACGGAGAGGGAAGGAGTCACGCGTATTGCTGTGGAGAGAAGTCGATGTCGTCGCACGTCGCTTGCTCGCTATGGAGAGAAGGAGACGCACGGATATAGCTAGGGTAAAAAAAAGTGCATTGGTGTGTTATATATTTTTTAAATATAATATAATATAATATTAATAAAAATTCTATTTGGTGGAAAATTTGACATCTAAAAATAATACTCAATTATGATATTATTGTTTACTTTGGTCTAAACCCTCATGGTTTTATTTTTAGGTTCTACCGAAAAGGTTTTATATCAATGGAGATATCTTTCTCTTATAAACTCATGATCTTTCCCATATGTTTTCAATGTGGGATTATGTTTAAAATCTTGCAACCCCAACACCTCGTTTAGGTTAGCCTCCTTATTTTTCTTTGAATTTTTGCACTCCAAATATTTGTGACCGACTCGAACATAGTTGAAGCAGTTTTTAGAAAATTTCTTGCGTATACCTCCTCTGGGTCCCATCTTGGAAGTTTTAGGATTCTTCCGTTTCGAGTTTTGATTGTGCTCAACTACATTGATTTTCACAATAGCTTGAGAAAACAGTTTCCTCTCGAAACTCTTGTTGTATTCCTCGATTTGAACTCTAACAATGAGTTTCTTTAGGTTCATCTCTTTCTGCTTGTATTTCAGGTAATTCTTAAAGTTCTTTCAGATAGGAGGCAACTTCTCAATGATAGCAGCCACCTAGAAGGTTGCACTTAAAACTATACATTCTGAGTGGATCTTGTGCAAGATCACCTAAAGCTCTTGGAGTTGACTAATTACTATTTTGGAGTCAACAATCTTGTAGTCCAAGAATCAACCCACAATCAATTTCTTGACCTCTACATCCTCCGTTTTGTACTTCTTGTCCAAGAACTACCACACCTCTTTAGTCATTCTCTTCGTGTTGTACACAACATATAGCGAGTTAGCAAGACAGTTGAGGATATAATTTCGACAAAGGAATTCATAATAAGTTCATGCCTCCACTACACTAATGGTATGAACATCAACATTCTCAACATGCTTGGGAGGGTTCTCGGTCAAGAACCGAGTCAGATTGATTATAGTCAAGTAGAAGAGCATTTTCTGCTAGCATCTCTTAAAGTTCAACCTAGTGAACTTCTCTGGTCTTTTTCTATGATTGATTAAAACATTTTCACTTGAAGTGGAGGAGGCCTTCACGCGATGAATTTGTTGCACTTCAATATTTTCTGTGGTCATTTCAACTAACAGAGTATGTTTTAAGATTGTTAGACAATCTTCTTGAGTAGTAGTCTAAATTGAAATTACGAATAAAATCAGACTTATCTGTTGAGTTGACTAATAATCTCAGACTACCAAGTAGGGAACGAAGAGCTACTTGGGATGACTGAGTTGGATGAAAAACTGGGCTGCCTTACATGCCAAAGTGTAAACTCCCGAGTGCAGAGTCCAAATGCAGACTCCCGACTCCCAACTCCCGAGTGCATACTCTAATTCCTGAGTGCAAACTCCTGAGTCCGAGTCTTGACATTAGTTCATTCACTTGGATAAATTTTAGCCCCAATTGGTCTGGCATTCGACGCGTGCATGTCGTGCTTTTATACAAGTCAACTTGATTCAGTACAATCCAGACCCTGAATTTACACCCCCCTCCCCCCACGTACCTACATATAAAAAAAAATCTCTCCTCATATATTTATTCATATCATAAATCTATGTACAACAATATAAACCAACCATAATACTTTCAATATAAAACTAAACTCATACCCAAAAAGTTCCGTTCCTTCTTAACCATTCATATTTCTAACAATTTTACCATGGTAATTGACCAGATGAGTTTTAACCATACAGTGCGTTCCCTGCCTATTCTTTAATTTCTGCTTTAATCCTATGGTTGACTTTCCTTCTTTTGTGAGGATCTAAAACTGGAACGGTATTTGACTGATCGGTGCATGTTCAACCTAGGGGTCTTTCTTTTCTCCTACGATAAATCCCATCACAATCATTTGGAGGTGGTCAATTTTGTGCTTCTTCTCAGTTAGATCTACCAATCTCCAGCTACAAACATAGTAAAAGCTACTCGGTGCTTGTTTTCTCAGCTGCCCATAGAGTTATATTTGGCTTGGACTATGTGGCAGGCTCAACGCCAAAGATGTCCTGTGGAGGATATGAGTTCCATTGCCTCATTTGGTACGATGACAATTAACTACGTTATATGAAATATGAAATACAAGATAAGATTTTTTGAAATAATGAAATACATAAAGACAAGGTATTTAAATATGAAAACCAAATTACAAAATATACTATTTTCAAATTCAAGATACAGAATTTCAAAATTATAAATTATATTGAAAGTGGGCAGACAAATAATAGATAAATGTTTATATTTTAAAATAATTACAATGCTGTTAATTAAGTTAGATAAAAAAATAGCTCTATATAATTTTAAAAAATACATAAAGTTGAACAAAACATACTTAATTAAACTCAGCTCCACTTTCAACAAAATTTTCAGCCTCCCTTAGACATCCTTTCTGAGAACAAAGAAGCTATTTTTACAGAACTTTGAACGTAATCCTACTCACTTGGTTCTTGATTCGAAGGGGTGTTCAAATTGAATTAGACCTGCTAACTCAATCCGAGTTGATCGGAAAAAAAAAAAGAGATTTTGATTGGTAGTTTTCGGATTAGAGGTTTTTGGATTGATTTAGCTTTGGGTCGGATCAAATTAAGTTCGGATTGATCCGAGTTGATCTGTGATCATGTTCGAAAGTCGATGGGATGGAAAGCTGAGGTGTGGCGCTCCCGATGATCATACGTAGACTCCGCTCTGTCCTGTAAAACAGATGACGTCAGTGCCGAGCCAGGGAGGGGGTCCTTGACGTTGACCTTCTGACGCTCAAGTCAGTCACCAACGATGATGTAAAAGTCAGAGCAATAAGAATGAACACTGTAGCGCAAATAGTGTATATCGCGTACATCCACCAATGCTTGGACCCCCTTTGTATAGAGTTTCTGTAGCGCGCATGCACACTTCCCTAGGCGAGCACGCTTCTCGAAGTTTCTCCTAGAAAGACTTCTCAGTAAAGTGTTCCTGGCACAATACCTTAATAAGCCGAACATATCTCTGATGTGACAGTGGAAGCTTCTGTCGTACGATCTCTTTATCGACTATGTCCGGTGTCAGCAGCACTAACTCCCAAAAGGATGTCGAGATAACACAGTGGGGCCGTTGTTGGGTCGAGCGGGTTAGCTGCTCGGCCAGAACTTCGCTGCGCGTGTGCCGTGTCCGTTCGGCCGAAACTCTACCGCACGCTTCCCGAGTCCTGTTGCCAGACCGAGCAGGGTAGCTGCTCGACCAGGATTCTGCTCCTCCTCTAATTGGCGTCCAACACCCCATTGAGCGTCGGTTGTTTGACGGACCTCCCCGAGTCAAAGGTGGGGTCGGACCAGAACCTTCTCCCCCCGGTCGGGGCATGATCGCCCGACTGACCAATATGATTATCATCCGTTTAGTCATGTGACACCTGAACATTGACCGTCTTAGCTTTGACCTCTATCGTGACAATTAACCCCTGTAGGATGGACCACTCCATATTGTCACATTCATCTAAATTTAGAATTAATCTAGAATTTAGAGGATTTTTTGATATTTAATTAAATTTTATTTTACAATTTAGGATGCTTTATGTACATCAATAAATATTATATCAATAATTGAAATATTAAAATAAAAATAAAGAATTATATAAAAAATAATAATTCCGAGTCTAACGGATCATTGGGTTGGTTGAATTATCCAGATTTAGATTTAAGGGTTTAGATTAAGTTCAGATTCAAATCGAATTTGAGTTAGAAAATATTTTTAGTAATCGATTTTCAATCCATCTGGAGCCCATCCAATCCAACCGAATTCAGATTTGCATAGAGGCCAACTCCCACACTCTTCCTGAGCATTCTGTGGTCTCGTGGCCTCCTGCTTCTCTAAAGGACTCTGGACTCTCTTATCTAAAATCAATCTTTAGAAATGGTTTGCGTGCTACAATTCATAGTTCCCATAGCAAATCCACTGCAAAAGCTTCTCCAAGTCCAAATCCACTGCCCAATGGTAGCCTCTGGAAAACCAGTTCCAGAAGATGCACTGCAACAACTGGATCCAGCTCATTTTCTGAGCTTCTTGGATCATCAACTAATGGACCTTCCTCGATCTTCACCTACCCTTCCCTATATAACACCACCTTGAATCTTCCTTCCTCCACCAACTCATCCGCAGATCGTCTGCTGTTCGAACGCCATGGCTTCCTCTGCTTTCTTTCGGAAACCACCTTCCTACTTCCTCTTGCTTGCATTGCTGATTACTACATCGGCTGCAGGCAACTTCCACCAAGACGTCGATATCACTTGGGGCAATGGCCGTACCAAGATCCTCGACAATGGCCATCTCCTCACGCTCTCTCTCGACAAGTACTCTGGTTCTGGCTTCCAGTCAAAAACCCAGTACCTTTACGGCAAGTTCGACATGCAACTCAAACTCGTACCGGGGAACTCTGCAGGAACAGTCACCGCCTTTTATGTAAGCATTAATGCAGATTTGATCTTTAACTCCAAGCATATCGATAACATTATTGACTTGTGCTGGCATAATGGCATTGCACTGTTGCAGTTGTCGTCGCAAGGTGCAATGCATGATGAGATCGACTTGGAGTTCCTGGGCAACCTCAGCGGGGACCCCTACGTCCTCCACACCAACGTGTACAGCCAAGGGAAGGGAAACAGAGAGCAGCAGTTCTACCTCTGGTTCGATCCCTCCAAGCATTTCCACACCTACTCTGTTTTGTGGAATCCGTTCCATATTGTGTGAGTCACATGAATTCTCTGCAACACTGAATAATGCATAGCATCTAACATCATTTATACGATTGCAGGTTCTACGTGGATGGGATACCGATCAGGGAGTTCAAGGACAAGGAGTCGATGGGGGTGGCTTACCCAAAGAGCCAGGCGATGAGGGTTTACGGGAGCCTGTGGGATGCCGAGGACTGGGCAACGAGAGGAGGGCTGGTGAAGACAGATTGGTCCAAGGAGCCCTTCGTCGCCGCCTTCAGGAATTACACCGCCAATGGCTGCTCCTGGCCGTCGTCCTCCTGCAAAGGCGACGCCTGGATGTGGCAGCAGCTCGATGGTGCAGGGCTGAACAAGCTGAGATGGGCGCAAAAGAACTACATGATATACAACTACTGCACTGATACCAAAAGGTTCCCTCAGGGCCTGCCGCCTGAGTGCTCTGCAAGATAGATCAATCCTTCATAATCGATCTCCTTCAAAAGAACTACAGAGGCATCTTAAAACCATAAATTCCTTTACATTAAAATAATAAATTCTCAATCTTTTTTTTTATGGGAAAAGAATCGCTGATCGACGTTCGAATCACAGAGGCTGAGGTCACGAGAAAGAATAGAAACAGAAGATGAAATGAGTGAGGGTTTGACCCTAGAGAATTTTGGTGTCGAGATGCTGCGGAGTGTGGGGCACACGCAGCATGCCATGCGCAAAATGATTGACCGACACTATATGAACTATTGTCCAATTAAAGATTTAAGAGACCGTCGCCTCGCACTAAACAGTCGACAGATCGATCGATCAGACATTCCTCGTGTTAAAAACGATGAAGCATGAAGAGGAGGATTCCACTGCAAGTCGTCATCGACTTTAATTGCCCTGCCACAGAGGGAAGGTGGCTTGCAGCAGGTCATTCTCCTTTGTCGGCCTCAAACGATGTGAGCCAACCATTTTCTTCCTTTTCGCCATCTCCATCAGGCCATTATTCACAGTGGATTTGAACGATGGAAAATTTGCGACAGCGTTGACAGACAGATACACGGTTTGTTCAATTAGGTAGACTTGATCAGATGGAGGTATATATCCACCAAAGAAGTACTTCCTTTCTAACATCTCCTCCAATATCATCACTCTCAACGTTACTGATATGATGAAGTCAGAATGATTCAATTGCATTTGAAACTCCACTATCATTTATAATCTTCTGTCTCTCCTCAGCTCCAGTGCTCTAAATATATATATAACGATTAACTGATTATATACTTAGCTTAATCAACCCACTCTCCACATCGCAATCTCTTTTTTCAATCTGCATATGGTATAGGATTAAAATGTACAGTTGCAGTACCATGAAAAATAAGAAATAGCAATGGAAGTCATAGTGGTAGTTGCTAGTGCCGTTGTTTTCCTCTGCAAATAGTGCCCACCATCCCAATACAGAAACAACCAAAGAAGGAAGCTGACCCCCACGGGATTAATGGGAGATCCAAGTGACCTCCACTGTAGTCCACTCTTCTTCTTCCTCCACCCCCTGCCTCAATTCCTCTCCCTTCCCATTCATCTGCCTCATTTCTTACATTGTGTTTATAGACGGTCTACTTTGTGCTCTGCACTGTACGACATTTTAGATGTTCCGTTTCTCGTATATAAAATATTTGTTATCACCATCCTTCCTTCTTCTCTGTCTCTGTCATCTTTTCTTTTGTTGATCTTTGTCTGCAACAGAGTTGGCCGGTGATGAGTTAATGCGGTTCTTGCCATCCTTGACTCGCTTTATTAATTAATTTGCCTTCCCCTCCGTTATTTGGTATCCAAGTAGTACGTGAGGAGCATGAAGAGGAGACGCGCTCAGGCTGCGTTGATCGCATGCTTAATCTTGTTCGTCGTCGCCGGTTCCTGGCGCGGCGGCGTCGTCCACAGGAAGCACAGTAGGCACCATCACGCCGGACGTCGGCCACCACCACCGGCGCAGGAGCTGGCTGCTGCCGGCGTAGCTACCACTCGCCGGCAAGGATGCAGGTTGAAGAAGGTCGATATTCTCTGTAACGACGGCGAGAAGAACGAGAGCTTGCTCGTCGTCGACGACAAGCGGCGCGTGCCGACCGGCTCAAATCCATTGCATAACAGGTGAACAACTATAAAGGAGATCTCATGACAGTATTTGATCAAAGAAGATTATATTAATGAGATGGTTGCATATGATCTGCTTGTAGATCTTTCACTTCCTCTCTCCTTTTTGTTTTGGACATGGAAGCTAAGGTTTGCTTGAAGAGATTTTTTCCCCCAAAGTATTCTCGAGGTTAAAATATATGAATTTGAAACTAACATTGTGCCATCTTTCCAATTATCTCATTCATCCAATACTATAAATCCTACAATATTTGAAGTTACAGTATTGTTCTGCAACATTATTAATTTGAAGTTAATTTTTCCATGTGCGAAAGCTGCATCGACAAGTATATCAGTATCCAGAGTTCTTGAGCAAGGACATAAAGTAATCGTTTGAATTTGTCTACTTAATGATTCAGTATATTATAAAGAGTGGTAATTAAGTAGCTGCAGACTACAGAGCAAGAGGAGCTTCAGTAATGCACATGAGAGCTTGGCAGACTTTTTCAGGCGACTTCAATGTGCTGCAGTTCAAACCCAACCTCTGTTTCACAGACACAAATCTATATTCATGTGAAGAAATGAGAGCCACGTGTGGGGGGTTGGGTTTCCTCATTCGAGATGAGATGTCAATAAATAATACGGCAACTAATGTTAATATCTGTCTAAGGAATCTATGTAAAGGGTCATAAATTGAACTCTTTTTCCTCTACAGTGAATCGCTTGACATTTCCACTGCGGCTGCAGCAGGAAGAAGATTGTGTTGCCATGGCATAGCTATCAAGCACAGCATCTGAGTCCATTGTTTTTATAACCTCATTGTTTTTTTCAAAAAAAAAAATAGATTTTGTAAAATTAATTGTTCTCATTTAATCTTTTCCTTAAACTTTTTAAAACATCCTAAATCATTTTAAAGCACAATTATTTTAATTATATTAGTTTCTGAAGAAATATATATTGAATGAGCAAACTAAAGAAGTCAAAGAAGTTGCTCAAACTAATTTAGATGGAGTTGAAAGGATGAAGATTAATTACATATGTAATTGTAACCAAAATCTTTTGTCATGTTTTGGGAATGCAATAAATTAAAGTAACACATCATCACTAATTACCAATCAAAGATCTTTCCTTTTTCGGAGTTTGTGGCAATCCTGAAGAAGAATCCAGTTATCATCTTGAACAATAGGAGACTGAGACTTTATAATCAATCTAAATGCTTTCAGATTTAATGGAGAAAATATATTTAGGCAATGCAACGGTAGAGAAAACAAGAATGATTTGACTTGTTCTTTGCAGGATAAGTAGGAGTATCTAATTTTTAACGGATCATAACGTTTTATTCAGGACTCATAATCATGTTTTGTCTTAGTATAATTTTAAAATCTAGGTTTGTTATTAAAGAGCTTGTAACTGTCAAGTTTTAAGTAAAAAAACACGTTAGATCATTTTTGGAGGATCCAAACATCCTTTTATTATTTTTAGTAATTTCTATTTTTATGGTATTTAGAATATTTTTGGTATGTTGGGTATTTACGAATTAATGTTACATTGTTTAATTGTTTGAGAGATTTTCCTCTATAGTGAATAAATTTTCCTTTTTAGTAAAATCTAGAAAATAGTATTTTTCTCTTTGATTTCGATTGTTTCTTTTCTTACTTTCCCCTCAAATTTTCCTTCTGGTTAGCCCATCTTCGGAAGAATTAGGGCGTCAAGGACCACAATGATGCTCCCAGGTTGCGTCGTAGTTGTTTATCAGAAGAATCTTACTTTTGCTCTCCAGCTCAGGAATGGATTTAAAGTTGTTGGCTAGTTAGCTAAATCCTGATCAGAATGCAACTGTGCCAAACTGGCATCCAATCCACTTGGAGACTAATTTATTTTTTACATATATGGTTTTTGAAATGCAAGTTAGGTGTGCTTGTATTGCCTGATTATTACTTCAAGGTCTCTATTGTACAATTATCAGGTTGCTAATAAAATGCACCAAAAGAAGCATTTTGAGGGACTACAAAACAGCTTATAAAAAGTAACACTTGGAGGATGCTCTCCACAAACAACAACAATTTTGAAATGAGTAAGCACAGAACTGGAATAATGTGATACCATAAACCTGTAGATACAGAATGTTTAGTGGTGGTTCATGTTGGTAGCTGTTAAGATCAAGACTGATAGATACATTTGGCATATCTACAAAGCTAGTAGAGAGGTCGTCCGTAAGGTTGAGCTAGAAGAATTAACTGACAGGAGGTTGTAAAGTCTGGGGAAATGAGGGCTGAACTGGAACAGCTCTGAGCCAGCTCTGCTAGGGATATAAAGTGTTCACATTTACAGGAACTGCTTCTGAAGAGTTCTGGCAACCCTAAGGTGGTACTGTGGCAGGTCTAAAATGGGGCTAATGTGCTCTCAAGGTTGGAAAATTGTGTCTTTTCTCTCTGGTTTCTTTGTCTCTTAAGTCATATATGTAGGCTATGAGATTTAATTTGTGCCACCAAGGAGTGGTTATATATCAGGTAGCTAATTTTCTAAACTATGACGAACACAAATCAAGAAACGGTTTCAGCACAATCAAAATGATTGCAAATCTAGTCAATAAGATATAACTTAGGCCACAACAATTCCCTTTCCAACGTCTCTGGTCTCCACGTATCTGGCGGAACTCATCTCCATTTGCGCCACCCGAACCGCCCCAATAAGCCGCTCCGGCAGCTCCTCCTCCTCTTGTGCTTCCACGAGGAAACCCATGTCGATTGTCACCGCGGTGACGCAACCGAGAGCGATGTGAAGAATGGCATTGGCAATGGCAGAGGTCCCGATGTCGACATCGATCTCGAGATA
>JBBMJZ010000074.1:656810-666936 GCA_037833815.1 Zingiber zerumbet | reverse complement strand
CACATCCAAACTCGATGCCTTCATGGAAAGATTGATCTCGCAACAACAAGTTTTCATGGAGCAGATCACTTCCCGCCCGCAAGGACTAGAGGAGCAGATTGTCGAGATTTCCCGTACTGTTCAAGATGCTAGACGACGACCTTTGCACACTGCAGACAACCCTACCAGCGCAGAGTATGACCCTTCTAGAGGCTCAAAGGTCAGACCTGAACTGCCAACCAACAGCACATGGCTCCGCGATACTCAAAGATAAAGTTCCCCACCTATTCTAGAGAAGGGGATCCGCTGAGCTGAGTTAAAAGGTGCAAAAAATTCTTTACCAACCAAAGGACCACAGAGGCTGACAAGGTTGGCCTTGCTGCCTTCCACTTGGTAGGGGAAGCTCAACTTTGGTTTGATCAGGTAGAGCAAGAAGAGCCAGAGATGACTTGGAAGCAGTTCAGAGACTATTGTCATATCCGCTTTGGCCCGCCCCTAAGAAACAACCCTTTGGGAGAGCTAGCAAATTTGAAGCAGACAAGCTCTGTAGAAGACTATTGGCGCCAATTTCAATCTCACCTCGCTCGAACCTCGGACCTCGGACCTCCGACCACAACAACAAGTTGACTTATTCACCGCAGGGCTAGTAGAAGATCTCCATATTGACATCGAGCTGCAGAAGCCTAAAAACCTAGGCATTGCAATGAATATGACCAGTGCGCACGAATTGGGGCGGGACCACAACCAAGCTCAATACCAGCAGTGGAGGCCCTCCTTTGGCGAAGACCAGGACCCCGGACATTAGCAAGGAGACTTCACCTGTTTCATTTTTCAAGCGTCTGACTTGCGCCGAGATGGCAGAACGGAGAGCCAAGGGCCTTTGTTTTAACTATGATGAATCATACTCCATGGGTCACAAGTGTAAACACTTGTTTTGGATTGAAGTGCCTGATGATGACAGGGAAGGTGAGGAAGAGGGGGAAGTGAATTCAGAAATTTCCCTTCATGCTATTAGTGGCGTTATACCCTGCTTTCGAGCTTGAGGACAAGCTCAGTATCGAGGAGGGGAGTGATGATGTGGACGCTGAGGTGGACGCCTTTGTTGAACATCGCTATAATTGAAAGCAAATTAATTACTACCTAATTAGCTATTAGAAATAAATTAGCTATTGCCTAATTAGTAGAAAATAAGCAATGACCTAATTTAACTACTGCTACACTAGAAAATAAATAATGACCTAAGTAGTTTTTCTATATTTGATTCCTTGTTTTCCTTTATGGTGGGTCTTTCCTAATCTTGTCATGTTTGACTCCTTATATAAGGAGTGTTATTATTAATAAAGAGGGAAGAAAAATTGAGTAATTGGGACTCTGTCTAGGATGAGTTTTCCACCTTGAGTGATTTGGACTCTGTCTAGGACGAGTCTTTTCTTCCTTCCTTCCCCCCTTATGTGTTGCATGACCAAGTACAGATCCGGATCTCGACCTGTGACTCGATCCTATACTCAGGACCATATCAGAGACACGTAGTCAAGAAAGGCCACTTAGAAAGAGGTGGAGCCTTATCTTAAAATGGATAAGCACAAAAACTCCCAAAAAAAGTTCCTTCTAGTCTGTTTCATTATATGAATGAACCAAGAAGGTATGAGAAAGACACTTAGCTAATATGAAGTTAAGGCAAATGAGAACACTGTTTACTAAAACACGCCACCCACCTAATGGAAAAAGGACCTTTTGCCATAGCTCATATCTGCAGTTAATCTTGTTGATGACTCAATCATTTTTTTTTTTTTGACGTCTAGATGATCCAATTCATTCCAAATAAATCAATTCAACTGTTGTACCTCAGCAACTTCGAGGGCTATAAATATAGAGAAAACATGCTTGCAAATGAGTTCCCTAGGACTCTCATAATGGGTGCTGAATATCTAAAGAAAGATGGACTATTTTTTCTATGTTACCATCTACAGTCTTAGATGATACTTATCTTGTATTGCAGAATATGTCTGACTACTCCCTCTGGTCAATTTATTTTGGAGGAAGAAAGCTGGATGATAAGAAGGGGAAGAAGAGAAGCATAAGGGAGGGAGAGAGGGAAGAAAGTTGTTTACTTTGATCTTGGGAAGGAGAAGAAGGGGAAAGGAGATGAAGAGTGACATGACTGAATAACCATATCCCATTTCTATTCCCATCTTGTAAACTGCTCAACTAACATTGCCGCTAAGTCTTTTTCCACCTCTCGTCACCTTACGTTATCACCAATTCCTCCATACACTAAGTCACTACCTTTTGCAATCATTATAGCCACCACATGCCGTGTGGACATAAATGTATCAAGCAGTGTTTGTCCCATTTATTTAGTATCTGCTAAATGGTTTAGACAAATTTTGATGTTGGCTTGTCGAGATCTTGTGCAAGCTTCGACCTTTTATCTAGGCTTTGGATTGACATTGGTGGTTTTGTTTGCTCTTGATACCATTCATCTGTAGATATTGAATTGATTCAAATTTATGATAATTCTTTGGAGCACCTACTTCGAAATGCCTAACTTCAGTAGGCACTACTGCTTTTTGACATTCCAGAGCGAGTCCCTGCATATTCTATTTTAGAAATGAAGGAAACATGAAAAATAAGAAAAGTAGTATATTTTTCTCTAGTTCGAGTCTTAAGAGCCTGCAGGCTGAAATTCATTGCCCACACTCCAAAGCTAGAGCAGAATAAATTTGGTCCCTAGGGCATAGCACAGATGGGGAGTGCATGGTTATGTGGTTGAAAGGTCCAGGGATCGATCCTCGGGGTGTCACTGCCTGGGGTTAACGTTTCCGCCATGCACTTTCCACCTGTGTACCTGCATTTACCTCCCTCCATATCCGTGGGACCGGCTCTAGGGGGCCGCTGATGTGGCGGTTCCATATTTTTTTTATAAAAAACTATTAGACTTTAAAGTAACCATTCTAGGTTATGCTCCATCTACCTATTTTATTCCCTTCCTCCTACGTTTTGATATTAAGCTAAGGGGAGTCACAAACACTGACGCTTTTTTTTTTCGCTACACGATTAGTTCTATTCCTCATAGTATTCACAATAGAAGATTGAAAAAGACTGATCTTCTCTATTTTAAAAGTAGTAACGTCACTACTAGAAACATGCTCTTCACTTGAACTACTATTCTTTTCTACTTCCAATCCATCACCATCAGATCCTATCAATTCAGTGTTTTCTTTATTCAATTGAGAAATAACATCTTTTACCATTAAATGAACATTATCATCTAAGTTAGGAGTTATATCTTTATTCACTTCCACATTCAACTCAAATAATTCAGCAAGTTCAGCCTCACCACCGACTTCAACTTCAACATTCTTATTCTCTTCAAAATTAAAATTTTCTTTCTCACCATCTATTTTTCACTAACTGGTTGTGCCTTCACACCATCATTACTCTTTTCTTCACTCCTTGGTTTAGTCATATTTTCTTATTAGCTAATTCATGACATCTCACACAATACTTTTACCATCAAAATAAAAGTAATGTAGTCAAAAAAATATCTTATCATCATTATTTAACATAAATAATTTCATATCATTATTTAACATAAATAATTTCATATCATTATTTAACATAAATAATTTCATAATTTCTATATTTACCAAAAAACTTCATTGTTTGTCACTTAGCAAAATCTCCTCATCCGAAAATGGTACTATATCTAACATCTTTTTATAATTATAAACAAAATATCACTTCTAGAATCATATTTAGAAATAACATACTAAAAACATAGCAACTTATCTTGCTAAAATCAATGTCGGTAAATAATCTCTCGGCAGCATCACGTTAGATGGAAATCTTACTCCTTTCCCAACGAAACAATCAGGGAAAATACCATAAAGACCGTGCATATCCAAATGAAATTATTCTTTCATATAACCATGCCTGAATACACAAAGATATTATTATAATAATATAAAATACATCACAATCGCACTTCAAAAATTAAAAACTCACCATCAAGCCAATAGTACAATCATCTATATACTTTTTGCTTCCTTCAAGCCTATTGCCATTATCGGTATATTAAATAAGTTAGTGGCACACAAATCTGTATATTGCATCTCCCCATAAGCAATCAAAGAACCTCATCAGATTATCAATGTAGGACATAATAAATCGAGTAGTGAATTAGTTACCAATAAAAAAATAACACAGTTAAATAGAGACAAATAAACAGCCTAACAAAATCATTCACTTCAGAATCCTTCTTTAATCCGGCTAATACAAGCATTTTATCATAAATTGTAATCCTATTTACGTTGCCAACTTTTCCTCCAAATAACCAAGCCACAAATTTAGACCCCATGCTGGCATCCAAATCAATAAGTTGCCCCACATGGGCCAAACTAAGCATGATGCAAAACTTGGTCGATGTGAATGAAACTACAATGTTGTCACTAAAGAAGAAAGAATGCGAAGACTGCTGAAATTTATCTAATACTAAATATATTCTGGTACTACTAATTAGCATCTCAAGAATCTCGAGCCATGGATCAAGTGGAGTGCTTTTGATCTTCTCTTTTTGCTTATTACCCAAATTAGGTAACACTTCATCCAATACAGCTTTGGAATATGTCAATGAACAATACGAACATGATTGTTTGTTGCTCTTGCTCTTCTCCACAGATTTCTCCTTAACCTTCTTTAATTTTATAGTTCTAGTTTTCTTTCCCATTTCTGCATAAAAATAAATTACTTAACAATTAATAACATAAACTATAATCCATGGAAAATATGAGCATTAAAGAGCTTAAATTGAGTATATTATTAAGTTTATTGATAATCACTACACAACAACCACATATCTCATTCAATGATTCAATTGAAAAAGATAAAACATAAATATATTCGTAAAATAGGTTGCAATTAGAAATCTATAACCTATTTTATTCAAACTAACAAAATCAGCCACACTCAAACAACAAGAATAATTTATAATTCTTACCATAAAGTACAAGTCATGGAAAATATGAACATTAAAGCGCTTAAATTGAGTATATTATTCAGTTTTTTACTAATCAATATACAACAATAACATATATCTTTCAATTCTTTAATTAAAGAAGATAAAACACAAACACAGTCATAAAATTACAATTCGAACATCAAAACTAATTTTATTCTAGCTAGCAGATTGGACTATTTACCTATTCATATTCTAAAGTACGAACCCTAAATATTCTGGGCATCAAAGTGCTTAAATTAAGTATATTATTCAGTTTATTGGTAATAATTCCCCATGCAAAATAACATATATCTTTCAATTCTTCAATTAGAGAAGATAAAACACAAACACACTCATAAAATTATAATTCGAACATCAAAATTAATTTTATTTGAGCCAACAGAATGGACAATACCAATAATTATAACAATTTACCCATTCATGCCCTAAAGTACAATCTTACAAATTTTGAGCACAAAGTACTTAAATTGAGTACATTACCCAGTTTATTGATAATCACTATAAAATTTGTACATATTTCACATTCCTTGAATTGAAGAAGATGCAATACAAACTCATTCATAAAATTGCAATGCGAACATCTAAACCTAATTTTATTGAACCTTAACCTCACAAAATCAAAAACACCCATTGAACCAATCTAAAGGCTAGGGAGATGGTGCGCTAGCTCTGGTGGATGATTTGTTGACCGGTAGAAGACTTCTTTAGCTTATAATAGAACTTTCCTACGATCCTGCACATAGTCAGACGATCTGACAAAGCGTTAGTGACCAAAGATCAGGGAAGGGATCCCTCGCAAGTCCCTCCGATGCTCAAGTCACTACACTTTCCGGCGAGTGGCCGAAGAAGAAGAACAGTAGAAGGTATGCATTAGAGTAAGGTCTAGATGATGCCAATTGCGTACCTTACCAACATAGAGGATCCCCCTTTATATATCACCTCTTAACCTCCGTGATCGTGAGATGACCCCTTATGTCAGAGTTTATTAGGTGATAGAAAGAGTACAGCCTAGGTGATTGTCAATGATAGTCCAAGGAATCTTTTTTCTACCCATAAATGTACCTCTTTTGTCGCTTATGCCTTAGGCCTTTGATGAGATTGTTGAGGTATACTATTATAATGGATCAATTAGTGAGGAAATCCTCAAGGATATTCCTCTACAACTTTGACAGCTTGTCGGAATGTTGTCCACTGCTTGTTTGCTAAATATATTTCGATCGGTCCTTAAGCCGGCTGCTTAACTGGAATGTCTTTCATTGAATATGTTTCAGGCCGCTCTTTCATTTGGCCAAGCATTTATAGTAAGCCCTATAAAATAAAGCACCATTAACCTGCATTGGTATTAATCTGCTTTGTCGTGTGGTAAGTACTGCAAAGATCTATTTAGAACCTAGTATGATGCCCATAGTATGCCAAAGATCTATTTAAGGAACCATATGATAAATTATGTATGTTAAAGTCTTTATTTTAGGGACACTATAACGTCGAGTAACTTAAACCCAGCCGACCTTTGCCTGGTCGACCGTATATGTAGAGTTTCTAAGTATAAGTGTCTTTAAAGCTGCCCAGGCTTTGCCCGGTCAGGCGTACACATAGAATCTTCTTTTCGACCGACCTTTATCTAGTCAATCGGGTATTAAGATCTTTGTGAGGCTAAGTGTCTTTGAGCCCGGTCGGACAAAGGCCAGACTTTGTCCGACCGTGTGTACACAGAAAGCCTTATATTCGACCGACATTTATCCGGCCGATCGTATGTTAAGATCTTTGTGAGGCTATGCATCTTTGAACTAGACTGGACTTTAATTTGTCCGGTTGAATGTACACAGAGAGTCTTATGTTCAACCGACCTTTATCCGGCCGATCGTATGTTAAGATCTTTGTGAGGCTAAGTGTCTTTGGGCCCGACCAGACTTTGCCTAACCGGACATATACAGAGAGCCTTATTTTCTACCAGCCTTTATCCGGCTGATCGCATGTTAAGATCTTTGTGAGGTTAAGTGTTTTTGGGCCTAGCCGGACTTTGCCCGGCTGGGCATACACAGAGAGCCTTATGTTCTAATAGCCTTTATCCGACCGATCGCATGTTAAGATCTTTGTGAGGCTAAGTGTCTTTGAGCCAGACTGCACTTTGCCCGACAGGGCATACACAGAGAGTCTTATGTTTGACCGACCTTTATTAGACCAATCGTATGTTAAGATCTTTATGATGCTAAGTGTCTTTGAGCCCGATCAGCCTTTGCTCGGCCGGGCATACATAGAGAGCCCTATGTTCGACCGACCTTTATCTGACCGATTGTATATTAAGATTTTTGTGAGGCTAAGTGTCTTTGAGCCTAACCAGACTTTGTCCGGCAGGGTGTACACAAAAAGTCTTATGTTTGACCGACCCTTATCCACCCGATCGTGTATTAAGAGCTCTATAAGACTTAAGTGTCTAGAGTCCGGACGACCTTTCATTCGGTCGGGCTCCTTTGAACACGACCATCTATTTACCGTCCGGGCGCATTATTTCTTTAGTTTCTGAATAAAACCCTAGAGTTCTTATACTCGATCGGGTGTGTACCCGACCAACCTTATCTGAATGCCCTGCTTTAGAGCCGCGCAAGCAGGATTCGAGAATTTTGAGGTTGCCTGATCAACAGGACCAAGTGTGGAATGTTCCTCTATCCTGACTTTGACCGTCGCATCAGTTTGACTTTGAGTATCACGTCATCTTTTGGATTCGCTCACTATAACTCGTATCACCCATGAACTAAAACACTCATGAACTAAAGCTTCAATTTTTCGCAGAGGAATAACAAATTAATTGAAATCTAGGGCACCCAAGTTTTACTCACCGATGATTCAAGGGTTTAAGATGCTTTAGTCGGATTCTACCGTCTCTCTGATTTTTTCCTTCAATGTCAATGAAGATGGTTTAGAGACGAAGCCAGAGAGTGCGTCACCGATAATTTGGAGTCGCGGAGGGGAAGTGCATCACCAAGATTTGGAGTCGCAGAAGCGAAGTACGTTGTTGAGATTTGGAGTTGCGAAGTAATGCGTTAGATGTTAGGAGAGAAAGGAACAGTTGTACATTTTAAGTCCAAACGAGGATAATATAGTAATTTTATCAAGATTAGAAAGTTGAAATAAATAAACTAATTTAGTAGGTTATCAGGAATGAATTTATATTGACACGAGAATTGAATGTAAAGTTTAACTTCTAGGGGGGGATTTAAAAGAAATTTCCTGTTATTTTATTAGGCAAATATTGATTTAATTCTTTTGAGAATTAAATAGCCTCAGGCGAACGAAATTTCGCTTGACCGGCGATCGTTAATTTACAAAGCATTAATCGTATATGGGATTGCTGGAGCTCGGTCAGTCGCCAAGTACAGGCTCAGAGCCCGGACGATTCCCGCCCTGTCACTGCTTTCCACGCGTCGCTCGAGAGATTCTGTTTCTTGTTTCATTTATTGCAGTGTTGCAGAACTAGCAAGAGCAGGGGGCAGCGCACAAGAATGCAAGGCACCACATGAACGCGAGCTTCGTCGGCATGTCTAGGTACGGCGGCGGCGGCGGCGGCGGCATGCCGTCGAGTACGTGCGACGTTTGCAGGTCGGCGCCGAGTTTGGTGTACTGCCGCGCGGACGCGGCGTTCATCTGCGGCGGGTGCGACGAGCGCGTGCACACCGCGAATCGCCTGGCGTCGCGGCACGAGCGCGTGTGGGTCTGCGAGTTGTGCGAGCGCGCTCCCGCCGCACTCGCCTGCTGCGCGGACTCCGCAGTCCTCTGCACCGCCTGCGACGCCGAAGTCCACTCCGCCAACGCTCTGTCTCACCGCCACTACCGCGTCCCCATCTCCCCTCTCCCCTTCCTCGCAGAAGAAGAGGAGCGTCACCGCTACGGCAACAGCGAATCAGAGTCGTGGCTGTCGATCGATAGACGGAACAACCTATTTAATGATCAAGATCGAGTGGCTGAATACATGGACCCTGTCGAGTATAACAACAATTGTAACGAGATTCAGAACCAAGAACAGCAGAACAAAGTGTCAAATTGCGCAGCAGCAGGATTAGGCCACAGAACTTCCCTCAGCCACAGCGTGAGTCATTCTGTAAAGTTATAGTGGATAAGATCTTATTGGCAAATCGGAAATATGGGTATGCTTCCACAATTTTATTTCAATCTTTAATGGTAAGTATAAATCACACGATTTTGATTGATTCAGAGTCTTTAGTATTGTTCAATAGGTGAGAGAACATAAGACTACTGCTAAGTCGAACTTTCTTTTGATGTTCAAACTTTGGTAGTTCATTCTCAGGTGCCCTTCACATCCATGGATGTGAGTCTTGTGCCAAACACGGCTGAGATGTTCAATTCTCATCGCTCAGTGAAGGGATCAATGGATCTGTTCTCGTGCCCTCCACCACTTCCAGTGGCATCGCAAGTTCCCATGGACAGGGAGGCCGAGGTGCTGAAATATGTGAGTCTTGTGCCAGACACCACCATGGCCGAGATATCCAATTCTCATCACTCAGCGAAGGGATCGATGGAGCTGTTCTCGTGCCCTCCTCCACTTCCAGTGGCATCGCAATTTCCCATGGACAGGGAGGCCAAGGTGCTGAAATATAGGGAGAAGAGGAAGAGCCGAAAATTCGAGAAGACGATAAGGTATGCGTCGAGGAAGGCGTACGCGGAGACAAGACAGAGAAGCAAGGGGCGGTTCATGAAGCGATCGGATGCGGAGACTGCAATGGAGGATCAGTT
Source organism: Zingiber zerumbet (assembly GCA_037833815.1). Taxonomy (NCBI): domain Eukaryota; kingdom Viridiplantae; phylum Streptophyta; class Magnoliopsida; order Zingiberales; family Zingiberaceae; genus Zingiber; species Zingiber zerumbet. The sequence continues at coordinate 657,188 of JBBMJZ010000074.1, read as the reverse complement.
GTTGATGTCTACTTTGGCGTCGTCGGAAAGCAGCTACGGTCTTGTGCCTTCATTCTAGAGCTGGTACGTCAGAAATAGCGCATGTGGGTGTCTGCATAAAGCACAAAATATTGGCTTTGCTATATTTAGATAAATATTGGATTGATATTACTGACGTGGCCGTCGGGATTTGGTGTGGTGACAAGGGATCGGATGTATTTCTTAAGCCGTCTGATTCAATTCTTGCTCAGGACACGTCGACTGTTTTTTTTCTGAATTTATTTAGGGGACGGAATGACCCTTTATGTTTAAATTAATGGGGCTTTGAATATATATATATATACGGATTTGATCTGCTGCGGACCAAATCCGTGCGGACTGCTGCGGACGGTACCCTGA
>JBBMJZ010000074.1:610751-623607 GCA_037833815.1 Zingiber zerumbet | reverse complement strand
TACCAAACGACCTCCAAAAATTGCATAAAAATACTCTAAAAATTTCTAAAAATCTCTAGAATATTTCTATAGCATTTTCAATTATTTTAAAATTACTTTTAGGACTCGAAATGAGAAAATTTGGGGTGTTACATATATATACACACACGAACAAGTTCATTAAAACTGGTAACCCGCCATGAATTCGCTTCTAAACCTGGTCAATGAGTTTAGACCAGCCCTATATCCCGTTTGACCGAGTTTAAACCACCCCCGAACGAGGCGGGTTTAATATAGAGCCGGGTTTAAATTTGCCCCATTGCCATCCCTAATAGAGAGTTTTCGAATTGATCGGTTGATCGATTGATTTTCACTAATTGATTAAGGAATCGATTATGGTTATTTGGGTTGTCCATAGAGAGTTTCCAAATCGATCGGCTGATTGATTAATTTTTGTTGGTGTAGGTTGCACTAATAATCTAATTTAGAAGTTAGATGTGCAAGTTGCACTAATAATCTGGGTTTGATATATGACAAATAGGTTAAAGTTAGATGTGATGTTTGTCTAACCTTTCTATCAAGTATGTAGGAGTTGACTGGTTTGAAGGACCTGACACCAGGTTGAAATCCAGCTAGGTCCGTGGGGCCTGATAGTTGGTGGGAAGTCCAGCTAGGTCTGCAGGGTTCGATATCTGGCAGGAAGTCTGGTTGGGTCCGCGGGACCTGACAACCTACCGAAATCTAGTTGGGTCTGCGGACCTGACAACTGGTAGGAAAACCTGGTGGGTCAAAAGGCAAGTCAAGTGACTGTAGTTGGTAAATGAAAGTAAGCAACTAGAGGCGAGATCTAGTGAGGACGTGTTCCCCATTGAGGGAACTATTGGTGTCGATCCAACTTAGGTCTATTTGGGAAACCTAAGCTGAGATCTTAACTAAATCATAGTTTTAAGGAGACAGAATCTAATTACTACTCCTATTTGCTAAGTTGTATTAACTCTGTTTTGTAGGATGAATATATTTTTATTGCCCAAAACTAACCCTTTTTTTTGCAGAAAAAGGAGTTGAAAAAGGGGGTTTGGGCGCCCGGAAGGGGTCCAGGCGCCCAGCCCAGTTTAGCCGGGGTGGGTGCCTGGGGCGCCCGGAGTCGGTCCAGGCGCCTAGACCGTAAAATTCATCCACAAGTTGATGTGGAGTGTGTCGATTGGCCGAGCCACGTGGTCCAGGCGCCCGGAGGGGTTTTAGGCACCCGGAATGGGCCTATTTAAAGGCATTCGACCAGGAGCTTCAAAACAACAACTACTGTAATTTTCTCTCTTGCGCGCGGCTCCGAAAAAGCTCCAATGACACCGAAAGGCTGCTCTAAAGTTCGAAGAACGAAGAGTCCTTCAGATTTCCTTTCTGTATTAGTAACATTATTCCTTTCAGTTCTTGTAACCAATTCCTAGAATACATTTACGAACTGTTAGTGAATTGGCCAACGAAAGCACTCGACGAGTACGTGCCTTGGAGTATGAGTAGTCGAAGGCTTCGAACCAAGTAAAACTTGGTTTGTTAGCATTGTTTTCTTTTCTTTTGCTGCGTACTTCGATTCACTATCGAATTTTGATAATCACTATTCACCCCCCTCTAGCGTCTTTCCGATCCTACAATTTTCGCCAATCAATTATAGTTCATTAAGTTGTCCATAAAGAGTTTCTAGATCGATCAATGAATTGATTGGTGTTCGACAATCGATTAAGTCAATCAATTAGAGTGGATGAACTGCAAACATTGACCTTCGGAATCGATCAAGGGATCAATTGTTGCGTAGGAATTGATTACCAATGTTGGACAATTGATTAACACGCGTGTGAATCGATTCCCATCTATTCTTAATCAATTAAGAAGGATGTCAATCGATTGGTATCTAATACCAATTGATTGATAATTGAATTTAGCTTAGTTTTCAATAATTTTTCCTGAATTCTTTTTTGCTCTAGCTACTTAGTCAAATCTATACTATTGCCAAAGTGAGAACTATTGGAGAAGCTAGGAGTATTAGTGTAAAGGCATGTATATCTATTCTAAGGGTGATTGACCCAAAGGAAAGTTATTCTTATACAGAATATATATTTAAGGAAGCTCACAAATTAAATTAAACTTCTAAGTCATGCGCATAGTGTGTCAACCCAAAGAAAGGGGCACTATGTGTTCAATTAGAAGTATTGTGAGTGTTAGTTGAAAACATAAGCTAACTAAGAAAGCTCATAAATAAAGTATCATGCACATAATGTGACATTTTAAAGGAAGACAAGTTATGTGATAGATAAATATACTTATGAGTTATTTGGAGAGTACTAATAGTAAGTTGCAATTTAGTCCAAAGACTTAATGGAATGTTACACTAGGTATCTCTATTAATGCCCATATAGTTGCATGTTTTTTTTGTTGCATTTTGCTATTGCATAACTATAAAGATACATGTCATGTTTGTTAAATTGAACTATGTTCTTTGCTTTTGTTTATGTAGTACTCTCAATGTCCGTTAATCTAAACAACATCCCCGTGCCTATTGACATAAACTTTAGACAATGAAAATAGAATATTACAGTTTTATTGGGTTATATGGATCTAGACTTTGCATTTAGGCATGATCGCCCTACACCTTTAATTGATGATTCCAGTGCGGATCAAAAGGTAAACTTTGACAAGTGGGAGCGATCAAATCATATGAGTTTGATGATCATGAGGATGTCTATTCCCGAATTACTTAGGGGGTTCAATAACTGAGAATGAGGATGCCAAAACCTTCCTTAAGGAATATGCGAACCAATTCACCTCAAACAAAAAGGTCTAGACTACTACACTTCTCTCGAAGTTAGTATTCATGCGGTACAATGGAAAGGGTAACATTAGGGAGTACATCATGAAGATGTCCAATTTAGTTACAAGGCTTAAGACACTAAAGCTAGACATACCTAAAAGTGTCCGTATAAACCTTATCATAATCTCTCTACCTACATAGTTCACTCCTTTTAACATTAGCTATAATACTCAAAAGGAGAAATAATGGACACTAAATGAGTTTATAACTCAGTTGTATAGAAAGAAGAGAGATTGAGGACTGACACATCTCATAGTGCTTACTATGTATCCTCATCTTAGTATTCAAACAAGAAGAAGAAAAAGAGTAATGGTAAGAGTAGGGGTAAACAACTTGTAGTTACTGGGGATTTAGGACATAAAGTGAAAGAGCAACAAAGTTTGGACCTAACTTATTTTTTTTATAAAAAGAAAGATTATCTGAAGAAAGACTGCCTCAGATACGTTAACTGGCATATCAAGAAAGATATACTTCTTAACTTTGTTAGTTCAGAAGTCAACATAGCTATGTACCTAATAATACTTGGTAGATAGATATTAGTGCAACTACTCACATAAATATAACTATGTAGAGTTGCCTTAGGAGTCGAATGTCAATTGATGCTAAAAGATTCATTTATATCGGAACTAGCAAGAAGATAAAAATAGAGGCAATAAGTGTCTTTAGAGTTTGTTTAGGGAACCATGTAATTTTAAATTTGGAAAATACATTTGTAGTGTCGTCTTTTAGGTGGAATTTAATTTCTATTTCATGTTCGGACAAATCCGGATATACTTGTTAATTTGGAAATGGAAAGTTTAGTATTTTTTTGAAATTCTATTTTGTGTGGTATGAGTTCCTTAATTGACAACTATACAGATTAGACACTATAACTTATACGGATAATATTGTGATGCATAGTATAGGTGTGAAGCGTGGCGTGACAAATGAGAATTCATCTATGTTGTGACATATATGCATTTAGGGCACATATCTAAACAATGCCTAGAAATCTTAATGTCACTAGCTCAATTCCCTCGATATGTCAGATTTTGGAATATGCATTGAGTGTATCAATGGGAAATGACTAACACAAGTAATAAGAGTTCAAGGTAGAGTAATGATGTATTAGAGCTTATATATACGGATATATATGGATCGTTCCCTAAGGCTTCTTGGAACGGTCAAACATACTTTTTAAGCTTTATAAATGACTATTCCCGATACGGATACTTGTATCCTATTCATGAAAAGTCACAATCCTTGGACATGTTCAAAACCTTCAAAGCTGAAGTTGAAAATCAACTTAGTAAGAAGATTAAGGCTGTAAGATCAGACCGTGGCGGTGAATACTATGGTAGATCTGACACATCAGGTGACCTGGGCCATTTGTGGATTACTTTGCTGAGTATGGTATCATGGCATAATACACCATGCTTGGGACACCTCAAATGAATAGTGTATCAGAGAATGGTGTAGTAGATTGACAAAATCAGACCCTAAGGACAAGGTGAGAAGGATGATTGCATTTTCTTCTCTATCGGAATCCTTATGGGGTGAGACACTCAAGACTGTAGTTTACCTACTCAACAGAGCTCTAGTACGACTGTAATAAAAACTCATACGAGTTGTGGACAAATAGAGTGTCTAGTCTTAGGCATCTATATGTCTGAGGTTGTCCAGCTGAAGCTAGGCCCTATATGTAGTGTCCAAAACTAATTGTTTTAATTAAGAAGATTTATGTGATTAATTCATATTTAATTAGAAATTGATTAATTTAAATAAATATATTTTGTTAGATTTAATTAATTTATTTTATATTTATGTAATTAAAATTTATTAATTTTATTAAGTAAATTGTTAGATATAAAATTTACTAAAAATATAGGAAATCCAAATTATGTATAAAAATTTATACGACTTAGCATGTATAAAAATTTAGTAATTATGGATGAAACATTTAAGGTATGAGTTAGACATGACAAAACCTATATAATGCATACCTTGGATTTTCACCACCTCACAGATAATCTCCACCTTGAAACCCTAGTCGACCCTAAGGTTCTTACCCACCTTGGATTTTTCCGCCGGCTCAAGCTCTAAGAGGAGGGGAAGAAGGAGAGGGTTGGTAGCAAGGAAATCAAAGGCATGTTCTATATCTCATATCATGTATTAATTAGTTCATATAAACTATGAATGTTTGGATACCATGGTAGATTAGATAAGGTTTAGATTAGGACTAGTATGTTTATGCTTCTTCTTATTTCTTGTCATGATAACTTATACGGGTTATAGCGAGCGAATCTCGAAGATGATGTGGATGTCAGAGTTAAGGTAAGGTGGGGGTCAAAGTTCGAATAGAGGAGCGCTTCCCATATGACTTTGTCGATTGACCCGCGTTAAAACTCTAGGGTCCTTCCCGAGTGGTTACAAAGTAGGATACTCGAATAAGGCCGACTGGCAGTAAAGCCGGTCGGATATAAGGACTCTAGTATTTTACTCTGAAAGTCAGGAAATAATGTACCTTATTAGTCAAGTAGCCGATTGAGTGCAAGGGAGATTGGCCATGTGAAAGCTTGATCGAGCTCTAAGCGCTTAGGCCTTTAGAAAACCCATTAATATACCATTGGTCGAATAAAGGCTGATCGAACATAAGATTATCTGTGTATGCCTGATCAGGCAAAACCCGGCCAGACTCAAAGATACTTAGCCTTTCAAAGACCTTAATATACGGTCGGCCGGATAAAGGTTGATCAAACATAAGGCTATTTATGTATGCTTGACCGGGAAAAGTCCGGCTGGACTCAAAGATACTTAGCCTTCCAAAGACCTTAATATACGGTTGACCGGATAAAGACCGATCAAATATAAGGCTATCTGTGTATACATGACCGGGCAAAGCTCGGTCAGGCTCAAAGATACTTAGTCTTCCAAAGACCTTAATATACGGTCGACTGGATAAAGGCTGATCGAACATAAGGTCATCTGTGTATGCCTGACCGAACAAAGTCCCAACCAGGCTCAAAGATACTGAGCCTTCCAAAGACCTTAATATATGGTTGGTCAGATAAAGGCCGATCGAATATAAGATTATCTATGTACGCCTGACCGGGCAAAGTCCGGTCGGGCTCAAATATACTTATCCTTCCAAAGACCTTAATATACGGTTGGCTGGATAAAGGCCGATCGAACATAAGACCATCTATGTACGCCTGATTGGGCAAAGTCTGACCGAGTTCAAAGATACTTAGCCTTTCAAAGACCTTAATATACGGTCGACTGGATAAAGGTCGGTCGAGCATAAGGATCTTTATGTACGCTTGGTCAAGCAAAGACCAGACGGGCTTAAAGACACTTATCCTTAGGAAACTCTACATATTCAATCGGTCGGGCATAGGTCAATTGAGTTTAAGTTACCTAATGTCACATTGTCCCTAAAATAAAGATCTAGCATACATGATCTATCATATGACTTCTTAAATGAAGCTTTGGCATACTGTGGGCACTATATTAGTATTTGAATAGATTTCTGCAGTATTTAACATATGACATAGCAGAGTGATACAATAGCAAGCAATACGGTCAGCCTTATAGACCGGCTGAGATACATTCAGCAGACAAGCAACAGATAATATTTTAATAGCCTAGACTATTTTGTTTCTCATTGGTGATTCATCTATAATGACATCCTCCTCCAATGATTTCAGAGAAGGTTAAGTTATAAACGACAAAAGAGGTGCATTTATGGATAGAAAAATAGATTTCTCAAAAATTCTTTGAGGAATAACCTAACAAACTCTGACGCATGAAGCCACCTCATGATCATGGAGATTGAGAGAGGTGGTATAAAAAGGGTCTCTCCGTTGGCAAAGTATGTAATTTTGGCATCTAAGACCTTCATTCACACATCCACTACTGTTCTTCTTCCACTAGCCGAGAAACTATATTGACTTGAGCATCGAAGGGCCTTGCGAGGGACCCCTTCCCTAGTCTTTGGTCACTAATGCTTCGTTGGATCATCTGGTTGTGCGCAGGATCGTTGAGGAGCTTCATCACAGATTGGAGAGTCAACTATTCATCAATAAGCCATCAATTTGAGCCAACATGTCATCTCCTCAACTTTCAAATAGGATCAATAACCTTACATGTTATAGGTTAAATTTTGACTTTATTGTAACATGTGTTCTTTATCTATTTGTGCACCTTAATGTCATTAGAAGATGACTATCATGTTTCTTTAATTTTTGGTTTCGATTTGGACACCTATGACTTTCGGATTTTTGGTACAACATATGATACATCCATTTATGCACTTAAATGTATTTAGAAGATAACTACCATGTTCTTTAATATAGGTTTCGGTGTGGAATCATAGGGGACCTTTAGATTTTTTGGTATAACATATGTGATACATCCATTTATGTGCTTAAATGTATTTAGAAGATAACTACCATGTTCGTTAATGTAGGTTTTGGTATAGACACCTATGACTTTCAAATTTTTAGTATAACATAGACGATACATCCATTTATGCACTTAAATGTATTTAGAAGATAACTACCATGTTCTTTAATATAGGTTTCGGTGTAAACTCATATGGGACCTTCAGATTTTTGGTGTAACATATGTGATACATCCATTTATGCACTTAAATGTTTAGAAGATAACTATCATATTCTTTAATGTAGGTTTCAGTTTGGACTCATAGGGGAGCTTAACAAGTTATGATCTGGGCAAGTTCGGGGAGTTTAACAAGTTATGATCCGGGCAAGCCCGAGGAGCTTACCAAGTTATGATTCTAGCAAGCCCGAGGAGCTTACCAAGTTATGATCCTGGCAAGCCCAGGGAGCTTAACAAGTTATGATCCAGGGATCTAAGCCCGGGGAGCTCATCAAATTGTGATCCAGGCAAGCCTGAGGAGCTCACCAAGTTATGATATGGGGATCTACGCTCGAAGAGTTTACCAAGCTGCGATCTGGTTACCCTTACCCGGGGACCTTACAAGCCTTGATCCGGGGACTTACACTCGAGGAGCTTACATTATGGGTAAGACATGTCCTGGTGACCTACGCCCTGGAAGCTTGCCAAAGATATTAATATGTATGGGTAGGAGTCTCTGCTCCAAGGTTCAGATCCCTACTAACTACGTTAGAATACAATTACATCAAACTAAGCCCTAGGGTAGTTATGCTCATGTATATGTTCTGCTAGTAGTATATTTATAATTATGCTTTGCATGTAGTATGCCTACGATTATGCCTTAGCTATGTGCATGTTCATGCTTTAGTTATGCTCATGAGGAATGCATTAGTTATGCTTTTGTTTATGCTCCAGTTAGGTTTAAGAATAATGCTTTGGTCATGCTTATGATTATACTTTGGTATGCTTATGTTAGGCATTAATTATGAAATCATTTATGCTCTATGAAACATATTTTTATGTCCATGATCTAGTTATGATAAGCAATGTAAGAAGCTAAGGTAAAATTAGTTAGTGTAGGTTTCCCCATCAGAACACATGGTTATAAGAATTAATTGATGCATATTATGATTTGAACATGCTGAGTCTTTAGACTCATAATATTGATTGTTGTAGGAGATAAGACACATGAGATAGGAGGCTTCGATTAGTGAGCAGGCTCAAGATAGAGGCAATACAACCTGAAGACCTTCCAACTCATGTTCTGCATTATTTAGATGTTTTCTTTAGGAAGTATAAATTATGGAACTTGGTGACTGTTGGTGCGATTAACACTAACGGTCTAACTCAGGTTTTGATGAATGACAAAGTATGTTAAGTTAGTTTTGTTGTGATCTAATACTTTGATTGAGCATGCAGGAGAAATTCAGCTAGGTTGACGAGCCGACCGGATAGCTGGCACGAAGTCCAGATAGGTCGACGGGTTGACCGGATATCTGACACGAAGCCCAACTAGGTCGACGGGACGACTGGATAGCTGGCACGAAGTCCAGACTGGTCGACGGGCTGGCTGGATGTCTGGCAAAAGGTAAGTATAGGTAAGTCATTGGAAGAGAGTGATTGTGAGGATGCGTCCCAGTTTAGGGATAGTATGCGTTAGTCCAGTTTATGTCCATTTGGGATCCTTAAACTGAGACCTTGACTAGTTCCTGGTCTTGAAATGACAAGAACTAATTACTCTATTTATATTTGTGCTAACACTTGTCTTGCAGGGTATTTTGGACTAACACATTTGTTGCAGGGAAAGAAAGCAAGCAAGGAAGCAAAGCTGCCTTCAGGTGAACAGTACCCGAGGGCACCCTCCATGGCTATGGAAGGCGCTTTCCACGGATAAAATTGGATCGGTTCGCAAATAAGGCCCAACGAAGTCGGGATAGATTTTATCCCATTGGAGGCGCCTTCAAGGCCTTTGGAAGGCACCCTCCAAGCTCTTTATAAGGAAGTTTCGAGGAGGCTTTACAACAACAACTACATACGAGCTACTGCACGCACATTTGAGCCTCTAACTGCTCCCGATTCCTGCTGCTGAGCCCGATGACTGCTCCGAGGAGTTCCGATCACGCTCGACAAACAGACATCAACATGAAATACCTCATTTCAATACCTTAAAAGTGTTGGTAACATTTGTTTTCTGTACTTAATTTCTAGAAAAAGGGCAAGTGCAGTTTGTTGCACTTGACCTAATTCTTTTGTACTCTATTCTCTCTTCCAGGGGTACCAGAAGAGGTTTTTAATGGATTATCTATCGATAGGTTCGCGAGACCTGGGCCTTGGAGTAGGAGTCGCTGAAGTCTCCGAACCAAGTAAAAAATCACTTGTGTTCTTCTCGTATTTTCTTATCCTCGAACTTCTTACTTTTCACTGCGTACTCATGTTTATCTTTAAAACTGAATAGAAGAGTTTTTAAAAACCATGTGATTCACCCCCTCTCACGTGTGTCATGATTCAATAAGTGGTATCAGAGCAGGTACCACTCTGATTTTGTGCAACCACCAATCAGGCAAAAGGGGTAATTTTTTTCTTTTCCCGTTTTTTGCTTTTTGACATAATCCAAATTGGTATCATTACCTCTTTGGAAACATTTTTTTTCCATAGCAATTCAAACTGAACTAGTACAACACGAATTCAGTCTTAAATTTATTACTTTTTCTCCTATAGTACTAAATCCAAGACCGAGTCTTGGGATCCTTTTCCTTGTTTCTTTATGTGTAGGATTCATGGCCCAAAACGAGGGTTACAACACATCCCGACCTCCCCTATTCAGTGGTGACGACTTCCCATACTGGAAGAAACGAATGAAAGTCTACCTAAAGACAGACTTTGATTAATGGTTCAGCGTCACCAGGGGCTACAAGGCTCCTGTCGACAACTCTGAAAATCTAATGGGCCCAGAGCATTGGAACCAGAAATGAAGAAGAAAGCACAGACATACTTTAAATCCCTCAACATACTACAATGTGAGATGACAAAGGAGGAACTAAACCGCGCCAACCCACACGAAAATGCAAAAGAACTGTGGGATAAGCTCATTGAACTACACGAGGGAATGAGCGATGCAAAGGTAACCAAATGAGATCTCTTCCTAAATAAATTATTTAACATTAAGATGCAGGAGGGAGAATCCGCGAGTTAACTCCACAAGAGGATCAAAGACATCCTCAACGGGCTTCATACCATCGGCCACCAAATGGAGAACCGTGATTTAATAAGGTACGCCCTAAACAGCGTTTCCTCAAATTGTATTATGGGCATCCATCGTGGATGCCTACAAGATTTCTAAGAATCTTTTAAAGTTAAAGTTAGATGAATTATTTTGTGAACTTGAGCTACACGAGCAAACTAATGCTAGAACCAAGAAAGGTGTTGCTCTTTTTGCATATTTCTTCCAAAGAAAAGTCAAGAAGCATTCCTAAATCTGAAGGTAAGTCAAACCAAGACTCAGAAGACGAAGAACACCTGGTGAACTTGGTAAGAAAAATGTTCACAAGGAGAAAGAAGAACTTCAGCAGAAAAGACCTGCATAAGATCAACTCCACTACCGAACCAAAGAATGTGACCTGCTTCGGATGCAACAAGAAAGGTCACTATAAGAACGAGTGTCCAAAGATGAAGAATGACAAAACCAAGACAACCAAAAAGAAGACACTCAAAGCAACGTGGGATAAATCATCTTCAGAGGAATCAAAAGTTGAAGAGCAAAAGAACTGAAGCTACCTCACGCTGATGGCCCGCAAATCATAATCGGAGGATGAATCGGAAGACGGGTCCGAACCCAAATCGAGTCACGAGTCCGTACTCATTTCCGAAGGTTCCGATGAGGTAAATTTTAATTTAAGATTTTTTTTAAAAGTTATTTTATGCTTAAATAGAAAATTAATCGAACAAGAAAATAAAAATAAAATGCTCCTTGAGGAAAACTAACAACTCAAGGAATAATTGAAAAATCTAACCCAAATCAAGTCGTAAAACTTAAGGAGGAAAATTCAACACTAAAAATCGAGATTAACAAACTTAAAGGGTTGTTAGAAAATTTCACAACTAGATCTAAAAATTTGAATCTAATATTGAATAATCAAAAAGTAGTATATAATAAATCTAGACTTGGATACAAGTCTAGCTCAACAAATAAATTATTTATTTCACTTGTAACTCAAAATAAAAAAACAAACCAAAGCTTAGGTTCTAAAAGCGTGTCTAACCACGCAAGTAGGAATTAATCAATACTATATACCTAAAAATAAAATATATTATGTAAAATCCAAAAACCCAATTTTGAATTCTAACTATAAAACTAAATCAACTAAACCGAAATCAAATAATAGAAATAACTATAGAACCAAATCAAACCCAAACTATCATCAAGTCCATTATAATTATAAAAGTAATCGACATAAACCCAGAACTAAAATTAAATTTAGATCAATAATTTAGGGGGAGGCTCCAAATTATTTAGCACCTCCAAAAATAACCTATTTGATAGGGTAATTAGGATTAGCTTAAAAAGGGACTAAGTTTAACTTGACTTACGGTACTAGTGAAGTTTTGAATGATAGTAGATTTGGAAAGCTCAGTCTATGCATGCCTAGAAAGATATGACTTCGACCTGGTGCATTTGGTTGAGTGGAACTAACTGAAGCTACCCCTAACAGATCCTAACTAGTTAGACCAATGTTTTGTACTAAGTTCAGTGGATAGGACTATTTGGAAAACCTTGAAGGCATGGTTACTCTAATGATGTCTAGGTGACTCACTATAGCCCAGAAGTTTATTCAAAGAATGTCTGTTTGTTGAGCCCAAAGCTAAACTTGAATCTAACACAAAGTTAAACTAAACCCTGAAATTGAACTTGACTCATCTCACAAAAATTATAGGATTCCCTGATTGAAAACTTAGATCGGATGAGATGACTAAGGACCAAAATTAAATTCAAATAAATCAAATTTAATTAAATTAACTAAACTTGAATGAATTAAAATTAATTAAATAAATTTAATTAAAATAAACTGAATTAAATTAAATTAAATCAAATTCAAAATTCAAATTATTTTAACTTTTATTTTAAAAAATTATTTTAATTTATTTTTTAAAAAATATTTTAACTTTAAAAACTAAAAATTATTTTAAAAAAATTATTTCAACTTGAAAATTCTTTAAAAAATTAATTCAACTCGAAAATTATTTTAAAAATTATTTAAAAATTCTTTTAACTTTAAAAAATATTTATTTTTTTTAAAAAATATTTTAACTTTAAAAAAATTATTTTAAAAATTACTTCAACTTTAAAATTATTTTAACTTAAAATTATTTTAAAAATTAAATAAAAAATTATTTAAAAAAAAATTACTTTAACTTAAAAATTATTTTAACTTAAATTTTTATTTTAAAAATTAAATTTAAAATTATTTTAAAATACTTTAACTTAAAAAATTATTATTTTAACCTAAAAAATTATTTAAAAAAATTTATTTTAACTTAAAAATTATTTTAACTTAAAAAATTATTTTAAATTAAAAACTTATTTTAAAAATTAACTTAATTTAAAATTTATTTTAAAAG
>JBBMJZ010000074.1:503428-522773 GCA_037833815.1 Zingiber zerumbet | reverse complement strand
CATCATTAGTTTTATAGAGTTGGGAGACGGACAAAAGGTTCTTATTAATTGATGGAACACAAAGGGCATTAGGAAAATTCAAAGAAGGGGTAAAGGGTGGTAAGAGACAACCTGTGTGAGTAATGGGAAGTCCAACATCATCATTGACAATAACACCATCAGAACCAACATACGGAGCATGCAGAGAGAGATTGGAGAGGTAAGAAGTCACATGATTGGTGGCGCCAGAGTCACTGATCCAATCAAACGAAAAGGGTGATGTCATAGTGTAGGCAGTGACCAACGAAGAAGGCAATCCATAGACAACACTAGATGAGCCAATGGGAGGCACCGGGGTAGGAGCGAGTTGATACAAAAAATTAGGGCAGTGCCGAGCAGAATAACCTTGACGACTGCACAACTAACAACGCCAATATACGAGTGTGAGACACATTGGCCCTGCACTGGAGAGGATGGCTGCTACCGCGATCAGGAGGACCACGGACCAATGGGACAAGAACGGTTGGGTGGATGAGCCACGGTAGGTGGATAAGGTGGTCAGTGTGAGGAGGTAGCAAATAGAGAAACAGGGTGAACAATTGCCATAAGAGTGATTTGTGTATCCCTATGAGCGGCAAGATGAGCTTCATGATTGAGGAACTTCTCATAGAATTCCTCAAATGAGATTGCAGTATCAAATGAGATTGTAGTGTCTCGGGCTTGAATGGCATCTGCGAGTTCCTTATAGTCATCATCAAAACCATGAAGGACTTTGATTGTAAGGTCTTTAATGTCAAGAGGGGCATTCATAAGCGTCATCAGTTCATCATACTTGGATTTGATAAACTGCATAAATTCAGTGATAGATTAAAAGCCTTTAACTGGATTACAAAGTTGTATTTTGAGTTGTGTAATATGACCATAGGAGGGCATGCCATAAGTGAGAGCAAGAGCATTCCAGGCATCACGAGATGTGCGAGCTACAACAATGAAAGAAATTATGGATGGAGAAAGAGATCCAATAATAACATTCGGTATGAGTTGATCTTGATGGATCCAGGTATGATATGCAAGATTAGGAGTCTGAGCACCATCGGCAGTATATAGTTTGTCAAGACAGGGGTGAGAACCATCAACAAAGCCAAGTAGATCATGACTAGTGAGGAGGGTCGTGAACTGTAAACGTCATGAGAGATAGTTGGATGCAGTAAGCTTTAAGGGCGTATGAGCAACAATATTGAAAGAGATCGGGACGATCGCAAGTGTAGCCATAGGAGCTTCTGCATGAGAGAGGGTAAGCAACGATGACGATGGCAGCTAGGCGTGGCTAGGGTTAGGTTTGTGGAGTAGGCCTAAGGCTCTGATACCATGTGAAAGGTATTGAAAGAATATATTTTCTATATTCAAGAATAATGATACAAGCTGTATTTATATACATCATAAAGAGATAAAAAAAAGAAAATATATACAAAAGATAATGAAACATATACAAAAGATTTATGCATAATATATTCTAAGATATTCTAATAATTATGTCTATGCTTTCCTCAGCTACTGCTCCACTATCGGTTTGCACCACCGACAACAATGCTCGTCAACTAGCCACCGTGCTCTGATGTTCCAGCCATCGGCGGCCCATTAGGTGCGCCACCGAGGAAGCTCCAGTGAGAAAATACGTCCAGTGCCCACCAAACTTGCGGGCTGATAGCTACATACAATCATTCACACACAACTTTGATGTTACCAACACACTTTTTCTAGATTATATAATTTGATGTATATTTATAGTTAATTCATAGGATGTACATTAGCGACAGTTGTAGTTGTTCACGATGAAAGAAGAAAAATAGGAAGCGGACTATGGAGAATATGAGAGTAATAATAAATCTTATTGCTCATTGATGTTTGTCCATAAGGACAGTACAATATATAATATATAAGAAATACTTGGTCAATTGCCTAATTAATAAATAATATAATTATTCTAATAATTATAATAAAATTATTCTAATAATTATTAAATCCTAATACTAATTTGATTTGATTCGAAAAGAGCAAGAGAGGATGAAATTGTAGAGTTGTTTATAGCAATTGGTGTAAAAATTTGACATGCTTCATCCATTTTGGCTCTTTGGAGAAGCCCGGTAATGTATTTACTCTGAGAGAGAAGATAGCTTTCCTCATGTAGAATAAGTTCAATACCAAGAAAAAAATAAGCATTACTCAAATCTTGAGTAGAAAATGTTTGATTGAGAAGACTTAATAAAGTTGTAATACCCTTTTGATTGTTTTCAGTTATTAGGATATCATCCACATAAATAAGAAAAAATATTATAGATCCATTATTATATTTATGGAATAGAGACGAATCAGTCTTTGATCCAGAAAATTTATGAGCTTGTAACTAATTAAATAATCGATGAAACCATGCACGAAGAGCTTGTCGAAGACCATATAAGCATTTCTTGAGTTGACAAACATGAGATTGAAATTGTGGATGAATGAACCCAGGTGGTTACTTTATAAATACAATTTTCTCAAGATGACTGATCCTGTTGGAAAACGGGAAGGTGGTTAACTGGGGATGTGACTGCTGCGTTGAATGAATGTACACTACGCCCTGCTCTGCAAAACAAGCAATGACAGTACCGAGCCTGAGAAGGGTCCCAAGCGTTGGTCCTCCGATGCTCAAGTCAATTACCGAAACTGTAGAAGAAAGTGGAGCAATAGTAGTACAAGCACAAATAGTGAATAATGCGTACCTCCGCCAATGTATGAACCCCCTTTTATATAGAGCTCTGGTGGGCGACATGCATACTCCTCGAGGCATGGGCATGTTCTCTAATGTGTCGTATGAAAGGACCTGTTAGAAAAGTACCTCTGACACCATACCTTAACAGGGCGTGCATATCCCTGACAAGACAGTAGAAGCTTCCGTCGTATGATCCACCTTTTGACCATGCCTTGTGTTAGCGGCACTATCTCCTAAAAGGATTTTAAGAGATACGACGATGATCCCACTACTCGGCCAAGCGGGGTAGCAGCTCGGCTGGGGACTCCTCTGCTCGGTCGGCCTCGGCTGTTCTTCTTCGCGACGACTGGGTATAGTAGACTGCCACCTCCCAATCGGACAAGCGCTCCAGTCTCCTGGTATTCTGCCGTTCCATATTGAGGGTCTAGCGATCTTACCATACTGTTTCGAGTTAGACGTGCAGTCAGCTCGGCTAAGCCTGTTGTTGATCGGACATTGTCTGCCCGACCAGCCCTAGTAGTCGACCTCTGCTCGGCCAACATAGGCGAGCCCTTTAACACCCGGGCGTTAACCATCTTAACTTTGACATCCACCTTGGTATTTAACCCATACCGAGCGAGCCCCCCTTTATCACCACATCACAAGCCTTCCCCTTAAGTCTAGTCGAAGGAGGTTGCAAGTCTGACTGACTAGACAAATAGGATCTTTGATGAGCTTCACGTCTGATCGGACCATCTGTGCCCTCGAGTTTCTGATTAGCTTACATATCTTTACCGTTCGGCTTCATTTCACTGCCCTGGGTTAGTAACTACCGCTTGGGTCATACCTCATAAGGCTGATGGTGAATTACTCGTTCAGCTGTATAATAATCAAATATCTATGTTGCTTGGGACGGTTGACGACTACACTTAGTGAATTTTCTTTTTTTCCCCGCGCTCTCTTGGATGAGAACCCTGTGATAGTGGCTGACGTCTTTTAAATTTTTGGGAAACCATGCAAATCCTCGATAATTATGGCCGAGCACGTGACCATACCTTTTAATTAAGCACCATTAATGTCTTCTAATAACCTACTATCACGTGTCCTACTTTCTGCCGCCACACGTTTGACGTGACTGACGGATATTTGCTGGTGATGTGACATGTGCCTTTTTAAATTCTACGACTAAATTTTATCCTAGGTTTACGCAACCCTTGATCAGACAGCTATGGACGATCGACAGTGAGTTTTATAAACCTCCCTTTTGCTCGCCATCTTCACCGTGCCTTACACTTTCATCCCCAAGCAATCTTCACAACGCCTCTTCTCCTCATCTTCTCCGGCAACCTTTCTCAGTAAGGTTCTCCTCTCTTTTCTTTGTCTAATTTGTGCGTTGTTTCTTCCTGATTTCTTTATTTTCGATGGCTAATTCTTCGCAACCCCCTGTGCCTATCCCTAGGCTCTAGTATACTTCCACCGAGTCCAGTTGTTATTCCCTCCACTTACAACCGACCACACGGACCTCCTCAGGCTTCCTTCCATTTTTTTAAGGACCAGTTTAGCACAGACCTTTGATTTTCCATTCATACCTTCTTTTCTGCTGCCTATAAATACTTCCACATCTCCCTACATCAGCTAGTGTCAAACTCCTTTAGGTTGCTATGCGGGGTAGTGGTTCTCTTCCGCCTGCACGGCCTTCCCTTGACGCCTCATGTCTTTCATTACTTCTATTACCCTAAATTGTCCTAGCTGGGGACCTTCTTGTTCTAAGCTCGAGTGAGCTCGGTCTTCTTTGATAAAATGCCGACCTCCAATAAACATTGGAGGAAATACTATTTCTTTGTTCATTTTCTCGAGCGGCCTGACTTCTCGACCGGCTGGCAGATGGAAGTGATGGCACCTCCGTCGTTTGAGGGATACCGAAGCCGATCAATCTATCTTGAAGCAGCCTCCAGTTTGGCCAGTTAGAAGTATCACATCCACCAACTTCTGTTGGAGGGCGTCCTATGTGTGTTCGGTTTGAGCCTGATCCGAACGCGACTTCTGTCCAGCCTAGGTATGCTCTTTCTTCTCTTCATCTTTAAATCTAACTATTTTTTCTTTCTTTTTTGCAGCCTGCATCATGTTGAGGGCACGTCTAGCCGGCAAGAGCAGGCTTGCGGATGTCGAGATCAACGTCATAGGGATGGTCGATCTAGAGAGTTGTGGCCTATAGCAGTCGGCGACCACGAAGATCCACTCGGCGATGCTGAAGGAGTACATGCGCCGGACAACGAGGATGGAGGAACTCAGAGTCATCCACTTCTGGTGAATCCCTGCAACGACAGAAGAGGTGCTGTGGGGAAGCTTCCTCCGACTCCACCACATCCGCCCTGCAAACACCCGCCCAAGCCCGCTCACGCCCTATCTCCAAGAGGGGTGAGACATCAACGCTCGCTCTTCCTGAGCAAGGAGCCGCAGTGCTCCATACTTCCCTGTCATCCGACGGGACGCCGTTGCTATTCGGGCTGCCACCGGGGATAATCTGTGCACCGCCGATCACCTACATGCCACCTCCATCCTCACCGGCTGCACAAGTGTCCATCATCCGACCGTCCCCAACGCCCAGGTCCACAGGTAAGGCGACTTCGGAGCCCTCTGGCCCGACCGGCCAAAGACAAATAACGACCATCATCCATTTGCTTACCGATGAATGGTACAGTCTAGGCGACATCGCGTTCCACATCCCCAAGCACCAGATTCGGATCCAAGGGTCGTTAGCACAAATATGGGTTGATGTCAGGACCAGTGCGGCAGTCATTTCTCCAGGGGAGCTAGCAAACAACCATACATAGATGGTCACTGGAGTATGTATATTGTCTTTATATTTACTTATTTTTCCCTGCTCGGCCCTTACAATCTTTTTGCTGCTGTAGTATTGGGTCGAGAGTCTAGCCATGTGCCAAAGGCTAGCCTTTCTGGAGCATAAAATCCAACAACTGCGTGCTCCAATCGGCCAATCAGAGGCTGCTCAGGCACGTTCGGAGCAACTGACTGTTAAGGTGGCCCAATTGAAGGTCGATCTGCAGAAGAGCTCTGAACTGCTTGAGATGGAGAGGAGAAAGAGCGCCAAGCAAGATTTGTAACTGGCGAGGATCAATAAACCAGCTAGCTCCTTTGAGGTGAAGGTCAATTCGGCCAAGAGTTGTTTGTCAACTCAAGAAATTCATATATAATCTTCGACAAGCCCCTCGTACATGATTTCATTGATTATCTAACTGTTACAAGCTCAAGAATTTTTTAGATAAAAAACTAACTCTTTTCTATTCTACAATTATAATGATGGATCTATAATATTTTTTCTTATTTATGTGGATGACATTTTAATCACTAACAATGATAACAAGTAGGGATGATAATGGGTTGGATTTAAACTCGGCCCCGTATTAAACTTGCCCCATTTGAGGCGGGTTTAAATCTGGTCAAACGGGTTACGAGGTGGGTCTAAACCCGTTGATCGGGTTTAGAAGCAGGTTTGGGGAGGGTTACGAGTTTCAATGAACCCGTCCCGAACCTGCCCCCCATATATATATATATATATATATTAGCGGGTTGGCGGGTCCAACCCGCCCCGAACTCGTTGGGTTTTGAGTGGGGTCGGAGCAGGGCGGGTTGAAAAAGTAGGCAGGACGAGTCCAGATTCGGGTTCATTTTTCTGGGATTGGCCAAATTCGGATTGAGCTCAACCCGTTGTCATCCCTATAACAAGGATATAACAACTCTATTAAGTATTCTCAATCAAAAAAATGTCCTATTCAAGAATTGGGCATTGCTCTTTTTTTCTTGCTATTAAACTTATATATCATACATGATGAAGGTTGTCTTCTTTATCCAAGTAAATGCATCACTGAACTTTTTCAAAAAGTTAAAATAGATGGAGCATGTCCAGTCTCTATGCCAATTATTATTACTAACTTCTCTGCATCTTCTCCTGCTATGTTTGTTCCTAAAATTTATCAAAGCATTGTTTGTGTCGTACATATTATCACTATCATACGACCTGATATTATCTTTACGGTAAATTATGTTTGTCAATTCATACATGTTCCTACTGAACAAAACTGGGAATATGTGAAAACAATACTTCATTATCTCAAAAGATGCTATTCTTCATGGTCTCATTTTATATCGTTAATCATCATGAGACTTACATGCATATAGTGATGTTGATTGGGCAAGCTCATCTAAAGATTGACAATCTACTAGTGGATTCAAATATTTCTTAGATGAAACCTTATTTCATAAAATTCAAAAAAGTAACCTACGATATCTAATTCAAGCACTGAGAGCACATATGACAATATAATGTCTGAAATTATTTGACTTTAGTCATTGCACTCTGAACTTCATCTTGAATCAAAAGTTGCACAAAAAATTTAGTGTGACAATATTGAAGTTACATATCTTACTGCAAACTTAATCTTTTATGTACGTACAAAATATATAAAAATTGACTTTCATTTTGTCGAGTGAGTGTGACAACTCAATAATTATCTGTCTTTTACATTTCAATAGAGGACCAAATTGCTAATATTTTATTAAGTTATTATCTAGATATAACATTTTTAACAGACGAATGAACAAACTCAATATCAAAAGCTTCCCATTAAATTTATCGAATAACAAAGAATCATTCAATAAGACCTAGTCAAATTAAATCAATATTAAGACATAATAATTATTAAAAATTCATTCATTATTAAGTGGTCTTATTAATTGGTCAATTCATCGAGTGCTTATAAATATTTATAAATTGTATTGTTTATGAATGCATTAACATCTAGAAGATTAATTATTACTCTACTGTCTTTTTTTTTTCCCTGTCACTTTTCCTTCTTCGAGCAGATATGTCTGCCTTAGAAGGAGTGAGTTACCCATAATTGGATGCGCTGACTTTCTGACAAGAGACATGGAAGGATGCGGACAGAATTCACAGAGCAAAATTTCTCTGCCTCTCATTCAAATTCATTTTCTCTAACTTAGCTTGAACAAGCAAATGTGATCTCGAATTCTTCGATACGCTAACTTAAATTATCAATTATTTATGCATAACATGATTAATGAGTGATTTAAATATGGTTAAATTCTTTACGATCAAGATATTTAAAAGTCATGTGCTTCAACACAACCAAAAAACTCATCGAGATCAGCTGCGCTAATTATGTCTCTGCTTTCCTCCTCTACTGCTCCACCATCGGTTTGCACCATCGACAACAATGCTCGTCCGCCGGCCACCGTGCTCCGACGTTCCGGCTGTCAGTTGCCCATCCGGTGCGCCACCGAGGAAGCTCCAGTGAGAAAATACGTCCAGTACCCGCCAAACTTGCGGGCTGATGGCTACATTCAATCAATCACACGCAGCTTTGAGGTTACCAACACGCTTTTCTAGATTCTGAAAATCGATGTATATGTAT
This sequence comes from Zingiber zerumbet, assembly GCA_037833815.1. NCBI lineage: Eukaryota > Viridiplantae > Streptophyta > Magnoliopsida > Zingiberales > Zingiberaceae > Zingiber > Zingiber zerumbet. The sequence continues at coordinate 514,610 of JBBMJZ010000074.1, read as the reverse complement.
ATATAGATGTACATTAGCGACAGTGTAGTTGTTCACAGGTGGAAGAAGAGCACAAAGTTAGAAAATTAGATATGATGAAGGAGAAAGCTAGGAATTTGATATACGAGAAGAAGGAAGTAGAGAATCAGCTTCAACTTATCGACAGCCTACAACAACTCGGAGTGGCTTACCACTACAAAGATGAGATTAAGGACGCTTTACGTGTGTTTCATGCATCTTTCAATGACATAATTAACCTGCAGCTGAAGGGCAATCTGCATGCCTCTGCTCTGCTCTTTAGGCTTCTCAGAGAAAATGGTTTCTCTATTACCGATGGTACGCCGTAGTTAATTGACAAGCTTTCTTTTCCGGCTTAGTTCGGCCCCAATTGAATAAACTGTAATTATCAAATGTAGATTTATTCAGAAGATTCAATAGCCAGCAGGGTCACTTGAAAGCTTCGGTTCGAGATACCAAAGGAGTGCTGAGCTTATACGAGGCATCTTATTACGCAAAGGAAGGTGAGGTGACACTGGATGAAGCCATGGACTTCACCAGTAAACACCTCAGAAATCTTCTAGACAAGGGATTCATTAATGATCCTCGTCTAAAGGAACGAGTGGCACATTCCTTGGAGCTTCCACTGAATTGGAGGTTCGAAAGATTACACACCAGGTGGTTCATTGAACACTTCTCTCGTAGTAAAACTGAACGCATGAGCCCTCTACTGCTTGATTTGGCCAAACTCGACTTCAACGCCGTGCAGGGCATACACAAGGATGAGCACAACCGACTCTCAAGGTACTCAACATATTTAATTCTGACGTATGTGGACTGGACGTATGCAATTAACATGATCCGGACATACTCAGATGGTGGACGGATCTTGGCCTCGCAAAACATCTGCCATTTTTCAGAGACAGATTGACCGCCAGCTTTCTGTGGACTGTTGGTTGTGCCTTCGAGCCACAGTTTGGGAGCTATAGAGAGGTAGAAACAAAGTCGAATTGCCTCATCGCGATGCTCGATGACGTTTATGATGTCTACGGCACCTTGGAGGAACTCGAACTTATCACAGATGCTATCGATAGGTGCATATATACCCACCTATCAATCAAACCTGCAGAGAGATGGATGCTCATCTTTTCCTTTGCTCTTTTACATCACATGCAGGTGGGATGTCAATGCGATCGAAAAGTTACCGGATTACTTGAAGTTATGTTTTCTGGCAGTTTTCAACACAGCAAATGATGCAGCCTACAGGATAACAAAAGAGAAGGGCTTGAACATACTTCCTTACCTAAAGAGAGCTGTACGCACCACTTATCATGCATCACAACACCATCAATACTATTGTATATTTTCATCGTAAACTTGTCGGTGACGTGGTGCTTGCGTGCAGTGGAGAGATCTATGCAATGCCTTCTTAGTGGAAGCAAAATGGTCCCATCGGAGCTATACACCCACGCTTCAAGAGTACTCGGACAACGCATGGATATCGGCATCAGGCCATGTACTCCTCACTCATGCATATTGCCTGAGCCCGTGCTTAACAAAAGAGGACTTGCAGAATTTCAGCGGCTACCCAAAGTTACTGCAGCACTCTTCAATGATTTTCCGACTCACTAATGATTTGGTATAATTAATAAATATATATTTAAAAATTGGATATTAATTTCTGAATTAAGATTAATGAATTGATATCCATGCGTGTCGAGGTTGACTCGGAAGGAAGTGGCGACGTCTCGTCTATTCATTGTGTGATGCAGGAGAAAGGCGTTTCAGAGGCAGAGGCTCGTGGGGAAGTGAAGAAAATGATCATGGAGAATTGGAAAGCCATGAACGGAGATCGAGTTAACTATACCTGTCGGTTTGAGGAGAACTTCAAGATTTGTGCGATCAACCTCGCTCGAACGGCCCAATTCTTTTACAGAAATAGTATAGATCGATTCAGCGAGCCCGATGAAGAAGCCAAGAATGCAGAGAGCTCCCTCCTGGTGGAACCCGTAGATTAGCTCTATTTTATCGATGCATAATTTATGGGGTTCGATTAATTGATGAATAGAAACTTTCTGAACAATATAATCTTAATTAAACATATTGGACGGATGAGAATTTAAGAATTAAATAAATTGGTTGCCTAATTTCTATCGTCGATTAAGTTGATTAAGAGATAAATTTGGAGTCTCAATCCTATGAAGACCTGATGGCCCCTGCTTTCTTCCGTTCCCACTCCCTTCCACGCGCTCGCCCCCAGTCCATCTGTTTACTTTCCGCCGTATTTATTAATATCTGCGAAGAAAAGGATAGAGAAAATAATAAGACGGGAGGATTCGCCTTTCCTTCCTCCCTCCAATCCGGTCTCTTCCTCGTTCCGGACCTTGCGCGGTAGATGCAGCATTGCGATCCGTATGGGGAACATTCCGACCGCCATCGGCTCGGCTGCCGCCGCTGACCCAGCCAGCGGTCTCACTCGCTCTGGCAGTACCAGCAGGAGCGGCAGGCGTCGGACGAGGAGGAATGACGAAGAGCGAGAAGAAGCCAGTCGGAGAGGCGCCTCGCTCCGGGAGGATCGGCTGCATGTCATCCCGGATCGGATCTTCTCGAACGACGGCAGGAGCTGCACCGCCTCCGTCTACACGCAGCAGGGCCGCAAGGGCATAAACCAGGACGCCATGCTTCTGTGGGAAGTAAGAAACGAAAAGGCTGGATTTTGTTTTTTTTTTTTTAATCTTGTTTGCGTAGTTTGATGCCGGATTCCTTGTTTGTGTGCTTGTGTTCTATGCAGGACTTCGGTGGCAGAGGCGGCGTGCTGTGCGGTGTGTTCGACGGCCATGGACCTTACGGCCACCTCGTGGCTCGCAAGGTGAGGGACGCCCTCCCCCTCAAGCTCCTCCCCTTTCTCCCTTATCCCGGCGGTGGACGCCGCCGCCGCCGCCGCCACGGTGTGAACCTGACGTGTTGCGGCCTGGCGAGGAGGGACGATCCGCCTGAGCAAGATCCTTCATTCTGCGAGGAGGAGCCGTCTCTCTCGGTTTGGAAGGAGACCTTTGTGCAATCGTACAAGGCCATGGACAGGGAGCTCCGTTCTCACTCCGCCCTCGACTGTTTTTGTAGCGGCAGCACAGCCGTGATCTTGTTCAAGCTGGTTTGCTTCTTCCGATGTTTAATTGCGCATGATTAAGATTTCTTCTTGTTTTTTATGGCCCCCTCACCTGGAATTTTGTTCCTGCGCGCACGTACAGAATTCGAATCTCTTCATTGCAAATATTGGGGATTCCCGTGCTGTCTTGGTTGCAAAGGTGACATCGCTGGTTCGATGGTCGCAGTGCAGTTAACGGTTGATCTGAAACCCGACCTTCCGAGTATGCATTAACTCGATCCTTTAGCCCTTCGTTTATTGATCGATTAATGACGGCCGCATAAACTCACTGTATTTCCTGCAGGGGAAGCTGAGCGAATCAAGAAATGTAAAGGGAGAGTATTCGCACTGCAGGATGAACCGGAAGTGCCGAGGGTGTGGCTGCCTTTCGATGATGCTCCTGGTCTAGCCATGGCCAGGGCTTTTGGCGACTTCTGTTTGAAGGATTATGGAGTCATCTCAGTCCCGGAATTCTTCCATTGGTCACTCACAGAGAAGGATCAATTTGTTGTACTTGCTTCTGACGGCGTAAGTGATCTACTTCTTCCTCTCACTAGAGCTCCTTGATCTTTAGAATTCACAATTTCCTAGCTGAGTATATTCAATGAGCCAACTTCCTGGAATGATTGACGAAACTGGAATAATTTATCCTTTCACAAATTTTTTCCACCAGTGGACAGACTCTCATGGTTTACTCTCTGCTTAAATTTGTATCGTTCAGGAATCACTAATTATAATTTGTTAAGGCCAATGAAGTCTAGCTTAAGAGGCCATAATACTAATGGAGAAGACTTACCTCCTGTTCATTACTCCCCTGCTAAGCACAAATTGCAAAACAGGTCTGATATCTGCAAAACTTGTGTCGGCACTAAGCAGGATCCAGGAACTCCTGAGTTCTGACCACATTGTCTGCACACGGTGACTGTCATTATCTAATCTTGTTTGGTATACATCTGTTAGCTGGCGTTATACATATTACTGCTTAAATGAGACACCCTACCAAGCATTATCCCCATTACAAAAGCAATGGCACAAAAGAGAACATTCATAAAGAGGTTGAACATCCCATTCGCTGAGTTCAGCTGTCAGCTGTGACAGCTAAAGCAATGGCATCCACAGCATGTTTCAGTGTATTTTTTTGCCTGTTTGTTTAACTTTTGGCTGCCCTACTCTTTATGGAACAGCGTATGCATTCTTCACGTTATGGTTAGTGAGGCAGTGTTATCTAACTGATGCTGCAGGTCTGGGATGTACTCAGCAATGAAGAGGTTGTTGAAATAGTCTCTTCGTCTCCAACTCGGTCATCTGCTGGAAAGGTCCTTGTTGAAGCTGCCACTCGAGAATGGAAGCTCAAATATCCAACTTCAAAAATGGACGACTGTGCAGTGGTTTGCCTGTATTTGGACGGCAAGAAGGACCTTCTTGTGACGGAGTCTCTTGATAACAGCTCGACATCGTTTGTTTATCCTGGCAACGAGGATCCCAGAGTCGAAACCGATGAAGCACAAGGCCCCGAACCCACATTAGACCGGAACTTCACCGTCAGAAACACCAGGATTGCAGCTGCGCTGGAAGAACAAGGAACAGAATGTGTTACGGAGGATGAGAACTGGTCAGGCCTGCAAGGCGTGACTCGAGTTAACTCAATTGTTCAGCTTCCGAGATTTACAGATGATAAAAATGAACCGTGAAGCCTGATGCTGAAGCATTTAGGAATTGTAGTTCTTTTTTTTTTTTGTAATTATATTATATAATGAGCGTGTATCATAACAGATTTGCCGTTTTCCATTGCAATATCCAAGAGATCGGCAGATTTTCAAGTCAAAAAGATGATGTTCTTGCATTTTATTTTTCTCCCCTGTATTTTCTAAAAGGAAGGTGGCAACACGCCACGAAGATTTGATTTGACTGGAATCTTAACCCACTGTGAGGAGCTAGTACGGTCAAAAAGTCAAAGTTCCTGCCCACTCCGGGAAAGATGGGGCAAGTGGCCTTATGGCATGAATTGGTCGATCGATGCGTCAACCAGCGTGTTCTCTTAGATAGTCAAACTTTCGGGCGACGACTTTTCAAAGGTCAAAAGTCGCTGCGACGGCGTTCCAGCACGGCTTCTCACCATAGTGGACGCGTGGCTCCCTTTGTGATATATATACGCAAAGGATTCACTGCGGCCTAGGCAAGAAGCCAGGCATCGCCTGCTGCTGCTGGCATGGAGATCATCTGCTCCGGCGAGGGCGTCGACCCACCGCCCGCCCCAGGCTGCTCGCGAGCAGCAAAGCCGCCGAGGGCAATAGGGCGAGCGGGTGCTCCGCCGTCCAGGCCTCCTCGACGGCCGCATACAGGACCCCGCGGCCGGCGGCGGCCCTCCCTTGCTTTTGCGTCCGACGGAAATCGGTCGGGCAACCGGGAGGTGCTCCGGCGGGCGCTCTACCCTCCTCCGACGCGCCCGAGAAGTCCTGTGCCAGGCCAGAGGAGGTGGCTCTTCCGTCCCGCGCCGAGCCCGCTCTCGAAGATGTCGTTGGAGTAGACGTGATCGTTTCTTAATTTGGGCCGATCGCAGCTACTTTCTCGAATTATGTTCTGCACTAATTCTTCGATTAATTAGATCTTCTCCAATTTCTGCAAGAATTTGGAGTGCTCTGCTCCCATAGCAATTGTAAAAACTGTTATTTATATAATGGAATTGGTCACCAAACAGAGAATTGCTTTGTTCTTTTTAGTTTGATCGATTCAGAGAATTGTATTCGTGCTTCTGATTGAAGAAAACTAGCTTCTGTATTATCAAATTGAAGAAAACCAGCCTCTGTTTACTATCAAGAGCTAGAACACGATCTCTTCTTGCCAATCCCCAAATCATGGTCGAGCTAGACAAGCTCAAAGTAAACAAAGTTGGAATTTTTATTAAGCACGTGTGTTTCTATTCTCTGTCCTTGATATTTTTCTTCGTTGTGAAAGCTTTAAGCGCAAATCACAACCTACAGTTTAATTGACACTGTCACTGGTTAATGATTGAGGATTCTTATTGTATTTAGATTATAACATATCTGACACATTTTAATAAAAATACCCTTCATCCTTACATGTGGAAAAAAATTAAAATTTAAGTACTTTTTTTCCTATGCAATAAACAAGGATGGCGAAATAAAATATTTAAATATGAGGAGCAAAATAAAAATAGTTAAAGTATAGGTGGGTAGAATGAATTTTCTTCTTCCCCAGTACGATCACGACGAACGTCAGCCCTAGCATTTTTCTCGGAAAAACCGCTGCTATAACGGAATCCTCCAAAAACGCAGGCACATATCGGGCATTAATTACTGCCACGGTACAAAGGCCCGATACAAACCGCCGCTATCTTTCCCTTGTGGATTTGGATTTGGATTTTGGAGAACTTCCCCTACCGCTCTTCTCTTCCCTGTCAACGCATTCATCCACCGTGAAGACAGTAGCAGAGGCTCTGTCGCCATGGCGGCGACGCCTGATAGGAGTCAACCTCGCCGCCATTTTTGGGGAGACGATCCAGCTGACGAGGCCGACTACTACGCCGCCCACGGCGTCCACGCCACCAGTTCCTTTTTCACCTCCCCACGCGGCCTTCAACTATTCACCCGCTCATGGCAGCCGGAGCCTGCGGCGGGGAGCACCCGGGCAGTGATGTGCATGGTCCATGGCTACGGAAACGACATTAGCTGGACCTTCCAATCCACCCCCATCTTCCTCGCCCAGCACGGTTTCGCCTGCTTCGCCCTCGATCTCCCCGGCCACGGACGCTCCGACGGCCTCCGCGCCTACGTCCCCGACGTCGACGCCGCCGCACGCGACTGCCTCGCTTTCTTCCGCTCCATCCGCCGCTCCCCGGGGATGCAGGGCCTCCCCTGCTTCCTCTACGGCGAGTCCATGGGCGGCGCCATCTGCCTCCTGATCCACCTCATCGAGAAGGAGGAGGTGTGGGCCGGCGCCGTGCTGGTAGCCCCCATGTGCAGGATCTCCGACAGACTGCGGCCGAAGTGGCCGGTGCCAGAGATCTTGACCTTCATGGCGAGGTTCGCCCCCACGCTGCCGATCGTGCCGACGGCGGACCTCGTGGAAAAATCGGTTAAGGTGGAGCAGAAGAGGGTGGTGGCGGCGAGCAACCCGCGTAGGTACGGGGGGCGGCCGAGGCTGGGCACCGTGGCGGAGCTGATGAGGGTCACCGACCGCCTCAACGCGCGGCTTTCGGAGGTCACCGTCCCCTTCCTCGTGCTGCACGGGAGCGCTGACGTGGTCACCGACCCCGACGTGAGCCGGGCTCTCTACGACGCGGCCCGTAGCGAGGACAAGACCATCAAGATTTACGACGGCATGCTGCACTCTTTGCTCTTCGGTGAGCCCGACGAGAATGTCGATGTGGTTCGCAAGGACATCCTCAACTGGTTGAATCAGAGGTCCAGCGCCGGCGCCGGCGGAACCGCTGCTTGACCCCGAGTAAGTACTGCGGCCTGCAACCAGAAGCTCTCTTTGATTTACATTAAGCTTGTGAAGCAATAGGCCTAAATTTGTAAGCAGCATTCAAACTGATATTTTTTCCAATGGGATTTGAGAATTTAGACACACAAGAATTTCGACAGATTCATTAAACGCAAAGGATTGAAACAGAGAAATTTTATCACTCAGTTTACAAACACTCAAAAGCAAGACAGCAAATTAAGTACTGATAATCATCACATCAGTTGAAATGCTGAAAAATAACTGAAGAATTGGATAAACAAATTACTCAGTTTGGAAACTTCTGTACAATCCAGATGTAGTAACTTCTTTCGATGATCTAAGTGTCACAAAATGTTGACAATTAAAGCTTCGATAAGAACCTCCAAGCTTCATGTTCGATGTAGCCTCCGGAGATAGTTGCTTGACAAGAAAGAGGGCTTTGTTTTCTTACGATTGAGGCGTGAAGATTTGGAAGATCGCACTCGGGCAGATCAACTTGCTTCTGGCAAAATCAGGCGGTCTTGGCCTTGAACCAACTTAGCTGATTTGATAATATCTCCTGTTTTTACTTGGGGCAATATTTCTTTGCCCCTGACTGTATATCTGCAAAATGAAAAGGGTAGCATAATTTCAGGAAGTTTCAATCATGAAAGACCAAGTAAATCTGATTCCGATGGCGCACACTGCATCATGTAGAAGTTATTCCTAAATGCCGAAGAATTAAGAATTACCCAAAAACTGAAAATTGGCCTTCGTCGAAAGACAAACCTCCTAAGCCAGACTGCAAAAGGAGGATTAACACTTGGCAATTGAAGTTAGATGAACGATAGATAATAATCACACAAACCAAAATGATCAAATGAAGAACATCCATAATGCCAACTATATGAATAGTAGTGACATGTTAAATTGGCCAGGAGCACCAGCAAAGGACCATGAAGTATTATAGTACCATGATATATTATTGACAAATTGACTATATTGATTATGTATTTATGATAAATATTGCAATGCTTATCATCTGACAAACAAAGTTGCCCTGACTCCATTTGAATCCTTCACATTTCCTGGTTCGTCTAAATAGTCAAGTGGTTAATGTTTTAAGTCTCAATTATTTTGTCTAAGATGAAATCCAACCGAAGCATATCTGTAAGTTGGGGCTTTGACTAAAACATGATAAAGAACAATATTGATTTGCTCACATTTCTCTTATCATAGAGATAGAAAAAGCACTGAGATGGTGAAGAGTACTCCCCAGAGTCCATGTTATGTGCCATGGGAAAAGCTCCATACACAGAAAGAGGAAGCACAGGTGGAAATTCGTCCTATAATTACCAAATTCAAAAAGATGATCTAAGCAAGATAATCTTGTCGCAGTAATGAGCTGGCACTAAGATCATTCCTTATTATTAATATTTTTTTGACAACCAGAACTCTTTGTTAAGTTTTGTTTTGATCACCATTAGCTTGCAACTCAAGGGTTAGTAGATATGTAATTTTACATATGATTAAGTACTTTATGATTAACAAAAGCTTAGTAGCACATAGACTTAGCATAAGTATCAGTAGCACATAGACTTGCTTGTTTTCTATGCTTCTTTAGCAACTCACTTTAAAACCTCAATTGCAGGAACAGAAGGAAGCAGTGAGTGGAGGTTTTGGTCTAAGACATCAGAAGCTTAAGCTTTAAAGGTCTTTCCTTGTTATCTTTCTTTTTTTTTTGTATTGTATATTTTTCTCTTGTACTGTGTATTTTTCTTAGGTGAGGTAAATTATGAGATACCATATATTGTTGTATCCTCTTAAGTCATGATGTTTCATTATTGATTTGTAAATCCTTATCCTATGTCTCTCTTTAATCAAAGAAATTTGGTCCTACTTTTATCAAAGAAATTTGGGGTCGACCTAGCACACTACCGCGTATTAAAATTCTATGTGATGATATGGGACGTCTTATAGGAACAAAAAATAAATAAATTGACTGATTTTTTGGGTTATTTAGCAAGGAATGGTAAGTATTGTCCAATTGATGTTGAAGATTGACATAAAATGCCAACGGACAAAAAGAAAGACATGTTAAATGTTATAAAGGTAACTGAATTACTTGGTATAATTTTACTATTTAAAAATTTTAATTTATGCAATGATGATTTGTCTATATATTTTTTACAGGATAAATATGATCTTCCTTTAGGAACAGAAAATTGGATATTATGCTCCATAGCAAAAATAAATGGAGAAATTGAAAGTATGAACTAAAAAGAAAGTACTATGATCCTAAGTTATCAATTCAAATTCTTTTACAACAAAGAGATGAAAGAGCTCAAGTAGAAGAATATATGAGACTAGTTGCTTTTTGGAATACAGAAAAATCAGAGGTATGTGTTTTATTTATATAGAATATATATTTGAATCAATACTAGTAGAATTTTATTTAATGTAGTATGTATAATTTAATATATTAGGAAAGAAGTGAAAAAAATAAAAATGCTAGAAAGCAAAGGATAATGAATCAAACCATTGGAAGACGTCTTTTTCTTAAGTAAAAAAAAATATAGATTATCTATTTGCACTTTAAATTATATTTTATAATGTTTTTCTATTCTAAATGGTGGATGGATTGTGATGATGTGTAAATATAGAATTCATGTTATATATTCTATATTAATATTAATTATCATTTTAAATATATTTATAAATAATTATAATGACAGTTGTTAATGTTATAATAGATTAGTTAAGGTGACATTTAAAATGATTTTATAAATTATCTTTACACATTTTTTATTGTCCTTATAAAAAATATAAATATCATAATAAATGATTTTTGGTGACATTTACCTTTATCACTTATATGATGATAACACGACATATATAAATGTCCTTAAAAAAGACTTTTCTTGACATTTTAGAGTGTCGTTATAACTTTAAATTAGGACATTTTTGATGTTAGCATTAGTATTGTATAACGACATTATAAAATGTCAGGAAATGGAGGAGGGTCTAAGACGACATCACTTTATAGGGCGTTTTTGGTAGATGTCACGAAAACGTAAATGTCACCATAAATATGCTATAATGACATTTATGTGTGTCATGATAGACTAATTTTCTGGTAGTGGTGAGGCCCTTCATGGTGATCGAGAAGCTCCGGTCGAGAGTCTATTACCTGGAAGATGAGGACGGAAGACGGCTAGAAAGGCCATGGAGCGCAAACCATCTTCAGTCATACCGCGCTGGGTGAAAGGTGCGCCAGTATAATTCGTTTCATGTATGTTCCGTTCGACTGTGTCTGTTGACTGCAGGAAAAAAGTTTGAAAAAGGCCAAGTATATGATTAATGTTCTCCGAATGGCAAAACACTCTGAAAATCGTCGAGCGGCGACGTTAAACTCTAGGGTCGAAGTGGCGACCATAAATAACCCGCTCGGAAGACCGTCGAGCGATGACGTTAAACTCTAGGGTCGAAGCGGCGACCATAAATACCCCACTCAGAAGACCGTCGAGCGGCGACATTAAACTCTAGGTCGAAGCGGCGACCATAAATAACCCGCTCGGAAGACCGTCGAGCGGCGACATTCAAATAAAGGGTCGA
>JBBMJZ010000074.1:460277-501026 GCA_037833815.1 Zingiber zerumbet | reverse complement strand
GAAACTTGAGTCCGAATGCCCAGCCACTCAAGTGCCTAGAAAGTAGAACTTGAGAATTTAGGAGCTCAAGCCCAAATACACTTGGGAGCCAGAGACTTTAAGAGCCTGAACTCGAGTACACAATGGATAAATATTGAAGTAGGTATAACAATCATCTCCATTATGGCATAACAGTTATAGTTACTATAAAATGGAAGTATTTGTTATAAAAGAGATGCGTCCAATGCAAATTTTCATTGCTTTCCTCTCTATATAAGGTAATGGTATCAACACCGGAGAGGTAAATAATTCTATGTTATTTCACCTATTTGTAATTTTTATTTCTATAAGTCTTTTAAGGCTGATTGGAACGTTGATGGATCTCATCGAGGTCTATCTTAACCTCTTTCATTTAATTCTATTCTTTTGAGCGCATGACATCAACAATCCGAAGGTTATTGTAATCCCAATTCGATAGTGTTGTTGATTTATTCGAGCTCTCCGCCCATCACTTGTCTATCGCCTGATGATAATTGAATCTTAGACGATATTATTCATTTAGAGGCTAAGAGCCTTCGTATCAAATTCCCTATCTAAAATTTTAAATTTAAGATAGAAAAATTATTTTATTAAATTTAAATATTTACTTTTCACTATACAATATATCAATATATCATAATTCCCTATAATTTATTATATCGTTACTTTTTTATTATTTTTCTCTCTCTTCTATATATATTTTTTATTATTATCTATGAAATACAAATATGGAAATGGAAAGTGAGAATTAGAGGAAATCATATTTTAATGTTAGGGAATAAATTTTATTATCTAACTTTTATAAATTCTAAATTGAGATAATGAGTAAAATAGTTGATGCAAAAGTTTTTTTATATAAAATATAAAATTTAAGGTAAAATTTTTATTTAGGGAAGCTAATGTGAATATTTTAAGAAGACTAATAGATATATGTTATTTTTACGGTCTACTATTAATTATATTTATTCTAACCAAATGACAATACAAATTAGATAGTACTATAAAGGTTTAACATAAATAATTTATATAATATTGTTATAGATAAATTTAGAATCGATTCTTAGTGAATACGAAAGTTCTATAAATTATTTTATCTCTTATATGTGCTACTATTGTTAGATAAAATTCCTATTACTTATCTATCTATATCTAACTGAAAAATTGATGATATTAAGCTATCTAGATTAGCATAATCATTTTTTACCATGGTTAATACAATAAATGACCCCTAAATTATACAATAAAATAGATTAATTCAATCCATCCTTTTTTTAAAAAAATTAGTCCGCTCAACCCACGTGACTTGATCAAATGAACCACACTAGCAAGAATGATAGGCCTGGCTAGACTAGTTTAAATAATAGGGTGAATTACATTTTACCCCCTGAGGTTTGGTTAAAGTACGAAACGATCCTCGTAGTTTCAAAAATAACAAAAAAGCCCCTGAGGTTTGGCTAAAGTAACAAAAAAAACCCCTTGACTGGTGGCGATAGTAATCAACTGGCAAAAATAAGAAAAAAACGTATATACCCCTGGGTTTCAACCGCAAAAAAAGTAAAAAATTACCTGAAGCAGCTGAAAATTAACTAAAGGAAAAAATTACTGCAACTTGAGAGAGACATTCCACTGATCGATTACTCTTTACAGTGAAAGAAATAAAATGTGGAAAATAGGAGTCTAGTTGGGAGCATAAGATGTAACGGCTGGTTGTGGTTTGGTGCATAAGACGAGGAGAACGGATTTTTACAATAGACACATTTCGATAAGGAATTTGTAATCAAAGATATTCTGCCTTTGTGGGTTTAGGGTTTACACAATCAATCAGTGGAATGACTCTCTAATTTAGAGAGTCATTCTAGAATATCTTTGATTACAAATTCCTTATCAAAATGTATCTATTGCAAAAGTCCGTTCTCCTTGTCTTATGCTCCAAACCACAACCAGCCGTTCTCCTCGTCTTATGCTCCCAACCAGACTCCTCTTTCCCATGTTTTGTTTCTTTCACTGTAAAGAGTAATCGATCATTGGAATAACTCTCCCAAGCTGTAGTAATTTTTTACTTTAGTTAATTTTTAGCTGCTTCAGGTAATTTTTTTTCTTTTTTTTCCACTGAAACGTAGGGGTATATATGTCTTTTTCTTATCTTTGCCGGTTGACTACTATCGTTGACCAGTCAAGAGGTTTTTTTTTTTGTCACTTTAGCCAAATCTCAGGGACTTTTTGTTACTTTTAAAACCACGAGGGTTGTTTCGTACTTTAACCAAACCTCAGGGGGTAAAATGTAATTCGCCCTAATTATTATTATCTTTATAATCATTAAGATTATATATTATATTTTGTATTATTATATTTATTATAATCCTTTTGATATATCATCTTAATGAATTATGTAAATATAATTATTAATTACAATAATAAAGTAATTATTTTTTTTATTTTTCTTTTATCATTTCTGTTCCTTCTTTCTATGTTTTTGTGTGGTTATTAATGTACGTTCCTGTAATTACTGTAATTCCTCCTCTTTAAATTTCTCTCAAATGCATTTTTTGAATTTCTTCAGCCTCCTCCTAGAGTTCTTGAGCTTCAATGCTACCACTGCAACACCCTCGTCTTTCTTAGTTTTTCTGTCTTAACACCATCACTTGGGACACCCTTCCTTTATGTATTATTTCAATGTTATTTCTTTCTTCTTTTTGTTTTTGATTTTTCTAGAGTGCATCTCGTCGTTTCTTTATTCCCGCAGAAGAATTAAGATTTCTCTTCTCTCTTTTCCTATTGTATGTGTTTTTCTTAACCCAAAAACAGTTCCCATCTCCTCCTCCTTCCTCATCCACACACCACCCTCACCACCTCTTCTTCTGTTCAGAATTATTGGACTGCATTCCCTCCGTCAAGATAATAGTATTGAAATCTTCTACTTTCCTACGGTGGTGCATGAGGATATTCTGTTAGTAAAAATAATATGTTACGGAAGATTTTCAGGGACTTAGTTAAATTTAAATTACATAAAATTAATTCAACTTATCTATTGAAATAATTTGAGCTGATAATCTCAGGCTACCAGCAGTGGTTTTTGTCTGTCAAGTATTAAAAGCATGCTTCACAGTGGTAGACCGGACGAAATAGGCTAAGGTTGATGGCCGAATGTAGAGACTTAGGCCGACCGAGCGAAGCTTAAAACCGACCGAGTGAAGTTTAAAGCTGACCGAGCGAAGAGACCGACCGAGTGAAGCTTAAGACCGACTGAGGGAAGAGGCCGACCGAGTGAAGAAGCCGACCGAGTGAAGCTTAAGGCCAACCGAATGAAGAGTCCGACCAAGTGAAATGGCTGAACGAGCGAAGCTTAACGCCGACCGAGCGAATTGAAGGCTTCTGCCGAGCGAGTTGCAGGCTTTTGCCGAGTGAGTTGCAGGCTTATGCCAATAGGCTATTAATGGCAATAATAGAAAGAATCTCTAATTGATTTTAATCAATTGAGATTTATTATATTTGACATCATAATCCATATTTACATTAAATAAATCGTAAAAAAAAAATATTTCCAAGTCTATTATATTAATATGTTTATAATTATTACGATATATTGACTTTAGTAATAAGATTATCAAAAAGCCTTATATTATTTCTCTTCTCTATTTATTGATTTATATATGGTATCAAAGCCAAATTCTTTTTTCCCCCCAATTTTCTTCTTTTGAATTTTTCTTACAGGGGCGAAAAGGAGTTTCTATATATTGATTTGATATCATCGTCTACAAAAGGAGTTTCTATATATTGATTTCATATCATCGGCTACAGTGAAATACCCTCGGGAACTTCCTCCTCCGTTTGGCATTTTCTCAAAATAAAATAAAATAATAGAGGAGAAGAAAAAAAACCACAGTAAAAAATACTGCAGTGAAAAAAAAGCAAAAAAAATAACGAGAAAAAAAACGTGAGAAAAAAACAGAGAGAAATAAAATGAAGAAAAAAATGAGAAAAAAAAGTGAGAGAAAAAAAAAACAAGCAGAGAGAAAAATAAACAAAGAGTTAGTGAGAAAAAGAATAGTGCAAAAATTGTCTTTTTTTGAGTCTACTGAAATCTTTTCAACGTTACAAAGTACTTCCTTTTCAATTCCTATGATTGCTTCTTTTTCCGTTAAACTTGACTATGATAATTATTTACTATTGAAATTGTAATTTCTTCCTTTACTTTGCGTTCATGATTTACTTGGTCATGTTGATGGTAGTTTATCTCCACCTAAAAAAGATGATTCATCCTATACTATTTAGTTTAAGAATGATCAATTAGTCTTGACTTGGTTAATTTCATCAATTACTAAGTCTATACTTCCTATGCTCGTTGGGCTCAACACTTCACGCCATGTTTGGAAAGCCCTTGATCATTCTTTTGCATCTCACTTTCAAGCATGAGTTCTCCAACTTCGTTTACAATTACAGTCTGTACAAAGAGGAGATGCTTCCATCAATGACTATATGCAATCAATCAAGACCATTACCAACAACCTAGCTGCAATTGGATATCCAGTCTTTGATCCAGAACTATTAATGCATGTTCTTGCAGGTTTAGGTCCTCAATATGATAGCTTTGTTCCCAGTGTGACGACTCACATGAATCAAGTGTTACTAGAAACTCTTTATGGTATGTTATCCTCTCAGGAAGACTTCTATAAATACAATCTTAAAGGATGTTTGATTTTCTGTATCAGCACATATGATTAGCAAAGCTCCATAACTTGATCAACATAATCAGCCTCCTCCCCAACATGGTCATTAAAATCAGATGGGAGGTTTTAGAGGCCGGGGCCAGAGCCGAGGTCGAGGTCAATGACGCTGTCAGATTTGCTTCAATTATGGTTATCATTCTTAAAATTGTTATAAAAGATATGATTCAAATTTTCGAGGAGGGCTTGTATCATCAAATCGACCTCCTCCCTCATCTTGACAATCTAGTACTAAATCATCTCATTCTGAAACATTCTCACTTTCCATCTCTCCTAATGCAACGTTATCAGTTCCTGAAACCCTAAGATGACATTCGGATTTTGGAGCAATTCATCATGTTACACCGGAGTATAATATTCTTACAGGAGCTTCGCCTTATCATAGACCCGACATGGTACAAATAGGCAATGACTCAGGTTTGCAAATTGCTCACATTAAAAATACATCCTTTCATTCATGTAATTGTACTTTTCGCATGCGACACTTTTCATATTCCTTTTATCACTAAAAATTTACTTTCTGTACGTCAATTTGCTTTTGATAATAATGTGTTTTTTGAATTTCATCCTAATCATTGTCTTGTGAAGGATCCCGTGACACGAACTATTCTATTCCAAGAGGACATTAAAAACGGTCTTTATCATCTTCAACTCACCTCTCTCAAAACCTTTGTTGGTGAATGCACGGATAAATTCTCGTGGCATGCACGTCTTGGTCATCCGTCTCTACGTCTTGTTCAGAATATTATTAATTATTTTGGTTTACCAACTTCTTTAGCGTCATCATCTCATTTATGTAAAGCTTGTATAAAAGCAAAATTTCATAAACTACCTTTTGCTTCCTTTGCTCACAACTGTAGTTTTCCTTTAGAAATTATTCACTCTAATGTAAGGGGTCCTACTCCTATTCTTTCTAATCAGGGTTTTCTTTACTATGTTATTTTTATTAATAACTTTAACAAGTTCACTTGGATTTTTCCTATTAAAAAAAATATGATCTCTTTGATATTTTTTGTTGTTTTCAAAAGCATGTTGAGCGATATTTTGATCGTAAAATACTCTCTTTTCATTCTGATTGGGGAGGAGAGTATCAAGCGCTTCATCGTCATCTTACTTCTTCTGGCATTCTCCACTGATTCTCTTGTCCCCGCACTCTTGAACAAAATAGATCCGCTGAAAGAAAACATCGTCATGTGGTTGAAACTGCCTTAGCTCTTCTTAATCATGTCTCAGTTCCACTTAAATTTTGGAATGACGCCGTCCAAACCGTAGTCTACCTTATCAATCGTTTACCCACTACACTACTTTAAAACAAGTGTCCCTTGAAATACTTTATAATCGTTCTCCAGATTACCCCTTCCGTATCTTTGGTTGCGCATGTTATCCTTGGCTGCGACCTTACTCTAAACACAAGTTAAAACCTTGCTCTGATACCATGTAGAAATTAATAGGTAGAGGAGAGAAATAATATAAGGCTTTTTGTTAATCTTATTATTAAAGGTATTAGGTTTATTTATACGAGCTATCTAAAACAATAATGGAAAGATTAAATATGACATACAATTATAATAATTATAAACATAGTAACATAATAGACTTCAAAATATTATTTTTACTATTTGATTCATGTAGATCTTGATTGTGATGACAAATATAATAAATCTCAAATTGATTGAAATCAATTAGAGATTATTTCTCATTATTATCATTAGAAACAACAAAGGAGGAATGAAATTGATTACTTTATTTCAGGAGATATTTTCCCTATACCTTGATTTTTTTTTTCTTCATTTTTTTGATAGATCAATAAAATTTGTTCATACCTATGGAAAATAGAATCTTTGCTAAATTTGCTCTGTGGTAATGCACTGTTGTGAACTTATGCAGGGCAGTGGTGGCAGAAATGGGTTCAAAGTATTTGCTGTGTTTAGTGAAGGAGAAAGTGGCTTTGAGAAGAGGAGCAGTTGGGAAGCCATATTTGACGTGGAAGACCCTAAGCCCAGAATTCCACATTCTGAGGGGAAGTTCTTGGATGTGAACCAGGCTTTGGAGGTTGCCATGTTTGATATCCAGTATTGCGATTGGAGGGCTCGTCAAGATTTGCTTAGTATCATGCTTCTTCATGAGAAGGTAGGTACTGATGGATTTTTTTTCCTTTAATGCTCCATGATTGTTGGTACATACATCGCTTTATTGGTTTATGCATTGATTCATTGTGGCACGCCCCCAGCGCCTCCGTCAATCCGTCCCTAGGCCAACACGGAGGAAGTAAATCACGGGGTTCATGCATATAGTCATCTTAGCACTGTACTAGGCTAATTCAGAAATGAAGCTCTTGATAAGTGTTATCGACACAACTACACCTAAATGGAAGATTTTGAATGTACTCCCTTCCATTGAAATAAAATTAATTTTACAGGTCGTAGACGCCCTCAACCCTTTGGCTCGTGAGTTCAAGTCTATTGGCACCATGAAGAAGGAACTAGCAGGGTTGCAGGAAGAGCTTGCACAGGCTCACAACGAGGTATTAATAAGAGTTTCTATGTAAATCTCAACTCATAAACCTCCCTTATCATGCTCAACTAGTTATAGTTATGTAAATTTGCAGGTTCATATTTCAGAGGCAAGGGTAGCTGCAGCATTGAATAAGCTGGCACACATGGAAAAACTAGTGAATGTAAGGCTAACAGAAGACAAAAGTTTGAACGACTCAGGTTCTGATCCTCCCTTTCCGAGTACATCTTCCACATACGTAGAGACTTCAGAGGTTAAGTCCCGCAAAAGAGGTCTAAATGTATCTGGTCCTGTCAAATCATACCACCCTAATCTGAAAAACTTTTGGTATCCAGTGGCATTCTCAAATGACTTGAAAGATGATATAATGGTAAATAAGACTTTCCTCTACCTAGACAGCTATTGATAAGGAATTAGCCTCGTGTTAGTGTTTCTTACACTTGCAAAAACAATTTTTTCAGGTACCTATAGATTGCTTCCACCAACCATGGGTTATATTTAGGGGAAAAAATGGAAAACCAGGCTGTGTTCAGAATACATGTGCTCATAGAGCCTGCCCTCTTCATCTAGGGACAGTGAATGATGGCCGTATTCAATGCCCTTATCATGGTAAGTTGTGATAGAAGAAAAAAATGTCCATTTCTGGAGTTGAATGTGCTTGTTCATTGAGAGATCCTCAAAGACTTTAATATTTACAGAACAGTAGAGTTTAAAGCTCATAATAAGAATTTTGATTATCTATTCTCTTGAGTTCTTTGTCATTGATTATATACAGCTACAGAACAGTTTGTTGTAGATGCTGAAATAAACAATAGTTGAATTCCTCATTACTAGTTTACTGTAAATATAATATCATTTTGATTTGCATTAGTTGTATGGATCATTGTTTCACAACTATATTAAGATTACAGTTGCATTTTCATATTTGGTACATCCAAATCTGAGCGATTATAATTGGTTCTTACATAAAACACAGTGGAAGCAAAATCTCATGGTTTTCTCATCTATTAGATGATGAAGATATTTATTGTATGCATTGCTCGTTCTGGACAAGAAAGAAAATATTTTTGCAGGTGATGTTAATTGTTCTTGAATTTTCAGGATGGGAATATTCGACAGATGGGAAATGTGAAAAAATGCCATCCACCAAAATGATTGATGTGCGAATTCGATCATTGCCTTGTTTTGAACAAGAAGGGATGATATGGATTTGGCCCGGCGAAGCACCTCCCTCAACTGTTATTCCTTCTTTGAAACCTCCACCTGGATTTGAAATTCATGCAGAGGTACACTTTTGAATCCGAATAATGCATTGTCGAATGCATTGTTAAACATGTTCACTAGCTGATCTTCTTTTCTGCCCATGAAAACAGATTGTGATGGAATTGCCAATTGAGCACGGGCTCCTTTTGGACAATCTCCTTGACCTAGCTCATGCGCCATTTACTCACACGTCTACATTTGCAAAGGGATGGAGTGTTCCAAGGTACTTGTTATACTTAAACTGATAAGATCAATAATATGGCTCTCATCAAATTTTATTCTTTAATAGTGATATTTCTTGAATATATATATGGATTGATACTCCAAATTCATGCGGGACTGATATAACATTTGGACACTAACAGCCTGGTGAAGTTCCTGACACCTGCTTCAGGCTTGGAGGGGTATTGGGATCCTTATCCTATCGATATGGAATTTCGGCCTCCCTGCATCGTCTTCTCTACAATTGGGATTGCAAAGCCCGGGAAACTGAAAGGGAAAACTACCAGACAATGCTCCACACATCTACATCAGCTTCATGTATGCTTGCCTTCCTCTGGCCAAAAGACAAGGTTGCTCTACAGAATGTCCCTGGATTTTGCTCCCTTCCTAAGAAACATCCCCTTCATGCACATCTTGTGGATGCACTTCGCCGAGAAGGTGAATTTCAGTGCATTTCATACAAAATACGGGGTGTTTTATTTTTCACTGCACATCGACAAAACATCTGTATAACTTTCTCATAGTTGTGTTCTTTTTATGAAGCAGGTGTTGAACGAGGACCTGCGACTGGTGATTGGCCAACAAGAACGGATGCTGAGTGGGGTGAATGTCTGGAACATGCCAGTCTCATACGACAAGCTTGGGTTGCGATATCGTCAGTGGCGAGATGCACTTGAGAGCGGAGTAAAGAAGCTGCCATTCGTCAAACAAAACATGTAGCTTTGATCCGTCAAGATTATGTTTCTGGCGATATTGCTGATACGCCTCGCTTGCTGTGAATCAATTTGACAGCACGATCAAATTGTAGATAGAGGGATCTTTTAGCCATCATCTCTTTCTTTGGAGTTAAACAGCAAGGGGAGCAGTAACAGTGTCTTGAGCAAGTTTTAAAGCTGAAGGTGATCAGGGAAGATCATTATTTCTTGTATAAATGAGCTGTACATTAGTCACCGTTTCAAGCCATGCAACAGTGTCTTGATCGTATGTGTAAATTATAGGTAAAATCTTTTTTTTTTTTTTTTTAATTTGCCTTCTTTATCCTTTTTCAGTGTTTTTTTTTTAAGTTGGCATTAGGTATCAAGTTCCGTCAAGTCTTACTTTACTCTTCTTGATCTTTCCTATATTATATTTCAATCTTGTTTCATCGAATTTATCTGGAAGTATCAAACGAATAACAATGGTCTGGATAGAAAGTAGGCGTTGATTTGGATAAGTAGTGTGTGTAAATTGCTAGCTGAAACGTGATCATTCTATTTGGTCGATTTGATGTGTGCATTTGACAAAGTTTAGCTATAAGTTGGCCCTCTGAGGTTGCAAAATGTTAGAGTTGGAGCTCATTTATATCAAGCGATTTTACTAAGCAACTTATCAATAATTAAGTTATTTAGTGACATAAAATGATTGACTAAGATAATTTAAATATTTTCAAAATAAATATAAATAATAATTTGATATAATTGGTATTTTATCTTCTTGTTTAAAAATTTAGCTTCGAAACCATTAAGATTCCATGAAGAATGATTGGTTATTATTCAAGAAGCTGATGCACATGAAAATCAGAGTTAGTTGGAATCCTACAAATAATTCACTTGATGTCTCAGATGAATAGTGGGAGAGAAAACTTAGGGTAATTTTTCTAATTTTATTTGTATAAAATTATTTATTTGTTCATTGAATCTTAGATTGATAATAATGTACTTTATTATTGCAGGAAAATGGAGAGTATGTCAAATTTAGAAATAAAGATTTATCACTCGTTTGGTTTCGATATGATAAATTATTTTTTGATGTTGTTGCCATGGGGGAAAGGGTAAAGGCACCAAGCCAACAAACTGTACATTGTGTTGATGACAATGAAGAAGTTATGAAGGAAATGATGATTTTCCTGATTTTAAAGGGCATGTTGGAATCAATGATAGTGAATATAACAAGGATAGTAGAATAGAGAATGACTTAATCTTTAGAATTAAAGAAACAAGTAATATGGATAATGACATTGTGTTTCCATCTCCATCATCGATCAAGAAAGAATTTAATGGAGAAAATGGCAACGAAAAGAAGAAAATTTATGGAGCAGCCTCACTACAGGAAGAATTCACTCTCTTTTAAAAGTATTTAGAAAATAAGAGCACTACAATCTCCACACCTTCAACAGAGAAAGACATTTAATCTGCAATGGTGATATTAAAGAATGTTTTCGGAATAGTACATAAAACTGAGCTTTGGTGTTATGCTTATAACTTGTTGAGCAAAAAAGAAATGCTGATGATTTTTTTCAATCAACCTGATAATGATTGTCTTTTCACGTGGCTAAAGTATAGCTATGGCATGAGCAAGAAAAATTAATGTCCTTAATAGTGGCTTGTACCTGTGATATGAGGACTTTAGTAGTTGAAGTTGACGATTTATTTTTCAATTTTGTGACTTTATTAGAAGTTCTACTATGTCTTTAATCTTCTTTTATTTATCATTTATAATTGTTTGATTGGTAAACATAATATAATATTTTATTGAAGTTAATCAATGTTTTTTGTTTTGGTATGTCATACTTGGGATGTTCAATACTGTGCTTTTAATGATTCAAATACATTTTGTGAGGAGGAACCAATTGAAGATGAAGATTGATTCCAAGATGATATAGAATGGTTGATTGTATGCAAAATAATAACACTTAGCATTTTAACATATTTTGAGAGTTATATTCATAGGCTACGTTTGGTAGGATGTAATGTAATCCAACTTGTAATGTAATGTAATGTAATCAGGATTACATTACTATATTTGGTATACTATGCATGTAATCTTTGATGATTACATTCTCTTGTTTGGTGTACATTATTTTTGATAAGGAATGTAATTCACATTATTATAAAATGATAAAAATAACCTTATAACAGAATTTAAATAATTTTATTCTTCCTCTCAATTAAATCAAATTTAATCCGACTAAATTAAATAAGAGCAAATTAAATAAAATTTTATTCTCAGTTCGACCAAGTAATTCCTACAATATTGTTTATTTTGAGTATCTGCAGTCTTCAGAAAATTATATCATGCATGTATGTGTTTCTTTGGAACTTCGAGTTAACAGTATCTTGGATCAGTGCTACTGACTTATCCTTAATTAGAATCTTCACTAATCTTTTAAAAACTTTATCAGATAATAGATCTATATTAGGAGACATTTTTAGTATACTGATTAAATATATTAGGTAAGATCATACAATTTGATTAATTTTTCTTCAACTATAAAATCAAACAGACATATTTACAATAGAGAATTACATGGAAAGGACACATTTCCATAAAATAAAATGCACTTGATGAAATAAACAACTCAAAAATTCTACGAAAACCAACATAAAAAATTTCAATATTAACTTTGTAGTTGTATGGAAAAGGCATGATTAACCAACAAGAGAGGCTTGGAGCATGGTTTAAACGTCGATTGGTATCATTGCATAGCCCAAAATATTCATTTCCGTTGTCAGATGATACCAATATTGTGCCAACATAGATACAGCAAAATGCCACTTGTGTTAACATAATTTCAACAATACTAACATAAACACACCCCTCTATCAGCTTGTACTATCTAAAACTGACTGAGATGAAAATATTTTCTTTCCATCGTACATCCTTTTGTTTTGCCTGCTAGTCACATAGAGGAGATGAAACACTATAAAAAAAGAGGAAGAAAAGAGATGCGCCAATTGAAACAGCAACAATAACAACAGGAAAGAGGAGCGATACCAGAATAAAAATTTGTATCCTTTATTTGTACAGGTGCTAGTTCCAAATGTGTCATTCTGAGTCCAATTCTCAATGGTTAGCTAAGATATGTTTATAAATATGAAAAAAATCAATTCTAATGCCAAATTTATGAAGAGCGTTATTTAATTTGGGTCTTGGAATATTAGTGTTAACCTGATTTGGATACAAGAATCAATATTGATTGTCGAAAGCTGAAACCCTGGCAGAGTGATAATTCAAACCTTAGTTTGCAGTAAGTGTTCTTTATAGATAAGAAAAAGAATATATCTGGTATAATCATGGGAAACAAATGAGTAAAGCTGCAATCATGCACTTATATATTAACATTTACAGACATTCCTTTGTTTGTAAAGGCATTCAGTTATCTTCTATTGTTTAGTTTCACTGATGTTCACTGAAAAGATAAAATTCCAATGTCATATGGAGGAAAGTATTACTAAATAATGTTACACACATAAAGCATATTGAATAGTTGAACATTATCATAGTTAGCTTCTTCTCAATGGTCAAAGGAGATCACAACAAACGGCAAACTTACCTCTAGTTCAGTCTTTTCTCTTACAGACTGATTCAGTATTTCCTTGAGCTCTGCTTGAGATTTCCTCAAGAACTTCACTTCTTTGACAAGAACTTTGATATCGGCCTTTGATTTCAATTCCAACTCTTCCAGACGCTTTTGCATGTTCACTAATTCTTCTTGTTTACTATCTAACTCCTGCTGTAAGCAATCTTTTTCTTCTTTAGCAATTTTCTTTTCTGATTCAGCATAACTCCTTTCATTCTGCAAAAAAAGCAAAAACAAAAAAAAAAATCAAAACAGGAACATGAAATTCAATTGAATATAATATTACGACAATGGAAAAAATTCAAAGGTCAGACTTCCTCAAACAAGAGTTTTGTCTCCATCTCTGAATACTTCCTCCGTAGTTCATCCATATCCCATTGCATTTCAGTTACTCTTTCTCTTTCAATTAAGATAGCTTGCTGCAAGTTTTCTTTAGCTTTCTGCTCGGTAGCTTCTAATTCAATCTCTAAATCCTTGACCTACATCAAATAATAATAATTACAGAGCATGCCATCTAGAATAAAGATGACAGAAACACAACTTCAGATGTGTGACGAAGTCTGGTGAAGGTGGGGAGTGATGGTAGGGCAGATTAGCTAGGATAATTACAGAGCATGCCATCTAAATGAAGCTGACAGGAACATAACTTCAGATATGTGACAAAGTCTGGTGAAGGCGGGGAGGGATAACAGGGCCGATAAGCTAGGACAAGGAATGGCTCCTAGCAAGTTTTTAGGATGCAAGGGGCAAGGTTGAATCAAATTATGCACTGAAGTGGTCAAATGTAAATGATCCATGGCTGTAACTTGCCTTAAATGAATGCAGATTCTAAATAATGAGGCACCTTTTGGTAGAATCAGTTTGGTTCTTCATAAGAACTAGGCAGCTATGTGTGCCTAGTTTAGAGCAGTTCTGTGGATGTCGATCAAAATAGAGAACAATTTGACATTGTCGAGTACATGATATATTACAATTTGAGAGGACCCTTATATTGAGTGTATGATTCATGGATGAACAAGCAGAAGCTAGTGGGCCGTCATGACCCAACATGATGAAGGCAAAGAGTGATCACAAGAGAAGATAGCATAGAAAATTTACAACTCACAGCAATCTTCTAGACTACATGAGGCAATGAATCAAAACATATATTGTAGCACAAATTAAGTACATACTCTTAATAACAAGTATGTCAGTTCTTTACAAAACCTCTACAATTAAGCATGCTCAATATGGAGGAAGTTTGGGATGGATAGACTTCTAGGAAGCACCTTAATTTAGAGACAATTTTAACAAAGGGATAAAACCATGAGGGAGATAACATAAAAAGTCATTTAACAATCGCCAAGGGTACACTAAAAACTATAGCTATGTATTCAAAACTAGTTTAATACAAACATTCTAAATTAGACAACACATATGCAGTCATAAAGGAAGCAGGCAAATAAGTAATGGCAAGAGATGCACCTTCGTGGTAAGGTATTCTTTCACAGCCATTTCTTGGTTCAACCGAGCTATAAGATCCTCCATATCGGTTTTTGTTGTTACTAACCTTCGTTGCATAGTTACAAGAACTCTATTTAATTTGTACCTTTGATCATATGGAAGAACAATTTGCGAATTTTCAAGAAATTGTGTGCCTGGACCATCTGCAGCATTTAAAACTTCAGTGCTGCTAGGGGCATCAAAGGAACCATCCCAAATTGAATTTGTGACTCCAGCAAATGATAGTTCACTGCCTCTAATAGAACTTATGTCACTCTCAAAGCTTTCAGCAGAGAGCTTACGAGCATGACCAGAATGTTTATCATGGTCCTGATCTGATATAGACTCCATTCTGCCCCTAGAATTGCCACCAATTATCTCTCGATGTGGAGCAAGGAACTCTTTCCTATCGTTCAATTTAACCCTACCGAAATCTTCTGGTTGATCAAAGAATGATTCACCCATGATGCCGTTCCCAATTGCTATATTTGCAGAATGATTGTGAACCAATGATACATCTTCAGCATTAGTTTGAGAAGCTTGAATCTTTCCTTTTCTTGCAATACCAAAGTCTGATGTTTTATTTGCATTGTCATGGAGACCATCTAAGGAAGAATATGGCACCATAGATGTGAGTGTTGAATTATTGGAAACAAGAACACTGGAACTAGGTCGAGCTAGAGTTGAAGGGCTTATGGCAGCAGCATCAGTTGAAGAGCTTGATTCTGTAGGATGATTATTAACATAGTGGAATGCTGCATACAAAATGAGTATGCAAGTGAGCTGACAAGTGAAAATTTAGATAAAAAGTTCTTTAGTATCATGAAAAATAACTAGCTCAAAGAGTTTCTGTTCCATATCATGCACTACATAAAAGCATGTTTGGACAGACAATAATAAACCTAGATGTGGTAGGTGTGGCCTACCTGACCTTGCAGCAGCTTCCAATTCAAGAAAACTTGCTACTTGTGCACTTCTGGATAAATCTATATCAGAGAGTAACTTCTGCATCCATTCTGCCAAAGCATGTCTTCTCTGCAAGAAAATTATCCATCTTGAGAATTATTGGTATTCTAATAGGGAAATGAACTTTAGGATAAAAAAGGAACAGAGAAAATACTTGTATTCTGCAATACATTGAATTAGACTTGTTTAATTTATAGTTATTATCAAAGAAAAATAAAAAACTATAAATATTCATAACTTAAAAAACAATTCATTTGCTAACATAAAGAATGCTAGATATCTTATTGAGAGTAAAATAAAGACTTTTTTCATTTGTTAGACTATAATATTCTTTTGAGACCAGGCTAAACTTGATGGTGCCAGAGGCAGATCTTGTTGAGCATATAGTATGTAAGCTGTCATAATTTTAGCAAATACAACAGAATCCATGGAACTAACCATTTGAAATACTAGTACAGTTGTACCTCTTCTAGGAGCACACGACTGGAATTTATTCTCAGAAAAGCATGTTTTGGTGGTGCTAGAGGAATATCCTTTCTTGGAAATGCCTTCTTAAGCTACAAAAAGGAAAATAGTAAAAGTTATAGAAAGTGAAACCTCAAAAATCAAATAAATAAAACAAGAGAACAAAAATCAAGCTTTCCCCATAGTATGCAAAGTAGGTTATCCCATGCACATCATATTTCTATTGGTATCAGAGAGCTATTAAACAGAATGCAATAGCAAGAACTAAAATTTCCAATTCCCCATTGAATGTATAAAACAATTTCTGAAGCATAGATATGTATCAAAATATGTGATTCCTCAGCTATCAACAATATGTACTCATTAACTAGATAAAGAATTGATGATCTTAAAAGTTCTAGTTACAGTGCAAAATTTTCAAAACATAATTACAAGAGATAATTTACCAATAAAATAAAATAAATGACACCGACATAAATTTCATTGTCAGCACACTAAATCAGTTTCACTATCAAAATTTATATTGCTAAAAAGGGCATTTAGGATTCAAATAATAAAAGATACGTCAATCCTGGCTAAAGAAAGTAGGTAGACAGTAATGTTAAGGTTACCTAATGATTCTCCATATGAAATTCTCAACATTGTGATTGGTGTGTGCTCATTAGATGTCTAGATTCCCAAGCCATAAACTTAATCTCTTCAAATACAGTGTATGTTTCTGGGTTGATTCTACTATTCCACCTTTTTCTTCTTCGTTTTTGAACAATGACAAGATTGAATTAAAAGTTAAATACAGTTCTCGAAAAACATAGAATAAAAGGCTCATTCTCTTTGCTATTATGAATCTCAGTAGATAAAAAACTTGACATTATCGAGCACCATTACAAATGGTCTTCAATTATTGATATGCTTATGAGACTCTTCAACTCTAGAGACAGAAGTGTCAAAAAGATATAACTCATAAAGAATAATGCTCTTCATATCAACAGGTTAAAATATAACTTATCATACAGCAGAGTGTAATTTCAGGAAGTCACTGAATCTTCGTAGTAACTCGTGGCTGGTACTGATGCCTTGTGGGGATTGTATACCCACATGAATCCTGTAAAACTGTTTTTCAATAATGTTAACAGAAAGACCAAGAAAGAAAGTTATGAAAAATTTTAGAACAACATGCCACATCAAATGGTAAATCAAGAGATCATTTTTATTGAATTAAAGGTCTAGACTTTATCAAACAAAACTGTTAAACAAAACAGAAAGTGGCAATTTATAATTTTATATGAGATGGAAACAATCTTATACATTACTATCCTATGGATTCTTAGTTGCCTTTACCATTCTCAGCAGCTAATGCCCACTTTCAAGGCTTTAACAGTAATTGTCTCCCTCCGGAACACCCACAAAAACTATTATAGGGAAAAAATATTGTAAAATGGCTTATCCAGAAGGAGCTCCTTAAGTTGCAGGTCAGAATTAAAAAATATATCAGTTTTCTCTGCATGGAGAAAAGGGTGTGGGACATAACCAATCTAGCATGCTGATTATATTATGACTTACCTACTTAAGCTATTGTGAAAATACAAATTAGACCATATTAGAGTTTCATATCTGGAATATAGTGAAAAAAATGGAATTATCAACAATTACCATTTCTTCTCTATCAAATAGTCCATCAAGCATGCACTAGATCAACTAGGAATTACATATAGTATTGTCCCAGCAAATAAGCAACTATGTTTTATATCATAGATTATGTGATAACATGAATATTGACAAAAAGCGCACAGATCAAGACATCAGTGAAACAACTAGACTGAATTAAGCATTCTAGCGTCACACCTTCCAATTTGTTTTTCAGTGATTATTCATAATATTTGGAGTCAAAGAGAAGCATAGATTTGTAACTATTTAAACATGGAAATAGTAGAAATTATATGATATCAAGTCTGGTGACATTGACATGTGTTCCATTCAAAAAGCAAGGTTCAACATCTCATTGCTTGCTGACATCTTGAATGCCAGCCTATGTGAGATAGTATCAATGTGTCAATCCGTGTGACGACATGCTAATTGGTGTTGGCCAAGAGAAGAAGGAAGAAGATGATGATAATGATGGTAACTTGCTGTTGCTGCAGCTACCACTTCCCAAGGACTGGTGTTCCACGTACATGCAAATTTTCATGGAGGAACCAGAAAAAACAAAGAAGATTGGACCAGCAATTTCCCTATTATGGAATCACAGCATACCCTCTCATCCACCATCTCTTTTTCTCACCCTTGTCACCAAGATTCCTCTTCACCTTCCACTTCTTGATGACCTTGACATTGTCTTCTCCTTCATGCCATCTTCTCATCTTCAACATGTAAAATTGTCCTCTTATGCAACCTCAACAGCAGCAGTGAGGGAAATTGCAATTATTGTGTTGCCAATGAAATTACGATATTGCAGCTGAGAAAAATCCAAGAGTTTCCCATCTTCTCCCAACCTTTACTGTTGTTGTTGCTCTACCACATCTCAATATGGGCAGAAAATGATAAAGCTAATCCATGTGTGTTGGGATGGCATGAGATTTTAATCCATGACAAAGAGTTGAATTCTAATGCATATTTTCCAATTAAAGAGTTGTATAATACAGATTCTGATATTTTATTCAGATTAATGATAGCACAAAGGTTAGATGTCATCTACTCACAATCTTTTCTTAGTAAGAACCTCTTCTTAGCTATTCCTTCATGGGCAGTTTAATTAGTTCCATATGAAATTGCATTTAGCATTTCAAGAAAAGTAAAAAATAATAAACAAAGAGTGCTTATTACAACAATAGGATTTAAGCTCTCATGGGATGCACCAGGCTCTGTCTGAATACTCCAAGAAGGAATCATGACACAATAGCTCCAACCAGTCTGGTGGTTGTGAGGCCAGACAGTATTCCTTCCATCCTGCAAATGTTTGAAAAATTAGGAATTTTAAAATGAAAAAGGTTAATATGCAATGCAAAGATTTTTGAAACACAGGGAATGCTACTTTACTAATAGAACTAAATTGCATTTGGATTGTCACCCAACTAACCACAAATCCAGTGCCAAAGGTATGATCCCAACTGGAGCACCATATTAGAGCATCCATATTGACACTCTAGGAACAATACAATGTAGCATAATCCAGAAGATGCAAACTAGGATCATGATAACAGTGTTTCAGAAATTGCCCCCAGGAAAATATACACCTTCCTCGTGCAGCTGCTAGAATGCACTAATGGACAGTCATCCATGGATGGACTGTGCACGAACAAAAAGGTTGAAGATTATGGAGATATGCCAACACAAATTTTTAAAACCATTAGGAGAATCCAAGTGATTGAAGGAGATCACACAGTATTGAATTGCTACAAATACCACCGACCTCATGTAATAAACTTGGAATGATGTAACACCAGCAGAGTCCCCAAATCAGAAAGGCAACCAACCCGAGTATATACTAAACAAGGAATGATTTCAGACCTCCCTCCTTCTAGACCACTACGTAAGGGGTAAGCCACTTCAGTGCATATGATCTACCACATCGAGTGACAAGACCATGTTCTCTCTCTTCCTCCTCCATGTGATCCATTTTGATCCACTACAATTAACTACATTTCTCCCTTAAACCCCTATCCATTACCGAACTACCAAATCCCAGCTCGATAGCTATGCGGAAAAAGAGCAGCCTATATCAACATCCTAAGGTCAGCTCCACCTGGATCTCATATCTAGAGATTCGAAAACATGACAAACAAACCCAAAAAAAAAATCCAGGGCGTCGCCGGCGCGAATTTTCGCCCAATCGAACAAACAATTCACTGGAGAAACCCAAGAATTCGCATCGACGGAGTATAATACTAAACGAGAAGCGCAGATCAGATGAGCGGAGAGGGAGAACGTACCCAACGCTTGGGGGGAGGGCTCCAGTCCATGCCAAGGGGGAGCGGCGAGGTCCCATCATGGCGGTGACTCGGGGGGCTGTTCCTGGGCATGCCGCGCTTCCGCGACGGGATCGAGGGAGAAAGGAGACGAGACGGGACGCGGCGGAGCAGAGCGATCACGCGAGCGGCGCCGATCCGGGGCCTGCAACAGATGCCTCAACTAAAGACAACGCAACAAACTGTCCTCGGTTCGACTCCTTGGCTCTCGCCTTTTTTTCTAAGACGTTCATTTTCCATTTGTTTTTTAATAATTAAATAATTCAATAAATATTTAAATAATTAAGTATTCTGTAATATTCAACTTATTTAACTTAAATCTGAATATCCAAAATTATATTTAATAAACAAGTTTGATCGGATTTGACTTTGCTTAAAAAAATATCTTCGCAACTGATCAACCAAATCCCAAATTTGCCATTCGGAGAATCAAGTTACATGGTTCGATTAGGGTTCGAGCAATCTCTGGTCGTGGGACATGGCGACCTAAAATTTAGGGGAAGGAGAAGACATCGGAGAGGCGTGTCCCGCATTTGACTCTACCCTTTCATCTTTGAAATTTGGGCCTCCACCTTCTCTCCGCCGACTGGAATTGAATGATTCCTAACCTGCAACACCCCAATCGTCTCGATGCAGATAGCGCACTTCGATTAGGAAAAAGCAAGATTCGGTAGTTATCCAGGATTGATCGGTCTTCGTGAAGATTCAATGGTTGGTTTCTCATCTTTTTATTTTCTGGACTTATCTGCCTTTCTTTTCATGCATGTTAATCAAGTCTCTTCTTTATCGTGGATGTAGTTTCTAAGCAAAATGTGCGTGCAGCAGTCAAAAGAATGATAAAGAGGGATATATTGCGAATTAATGATCAATTCATTATGTTCTTGGTTTAAAGTCTTTTTCTTTCTTGTCTGATGTGATTTAGTTTCTGACCAAACTTTCATTCAACCATTCTAACATGAAAAATTCTATTGTAGGCTTCTGCTTCATAGCTAAAAAAACAATCCACGCTGTTCATAGACCTTCCAAAATCTTGATATGGTTCTACAGTTTTGTTGTGTAATAAAGCTGTGGATATATGCTGTCGTTTTGGACCAAAAGAAGTAGTCAACAGTTCACAGCAGTGAGCAGTTTTGATAACAACTCTAGCTCTCTTTTTTTTTTTTTTTTGAAGGGACACACATATGGAATCATCAACTCTTGCTGTGTCTCAACCTTTAAAGTACATACTTGGTACTGACCTAAAGTTAGTTTTTTTGTATATTTCTTATGAATCTTATAACAAAATGTAGAAGGGCAGGGGATATGATATTGTTTCTAACCAAATAATCATCCTCACATTTGTGAGAAATTAGAAACTTGGATAACATTAAAGTCCTGTTTCATCTTTGGAAGGGAAATAGTCAACCTTTTCTTTTCAGGAAGTTGATTTGATGCTGTGTTTTTTTTCCTTTTAACTTGATCACATTGATTATGATTCCTTGACTCGCTATTTTATACTTGGGTTTGGATCTTAATGTTCTGATGTTTCTGATAATATGCGAGCATTCAATAGTTTAAGATAGGTTATAAACTTTAGTTTCAACTACTTTTACAATGTTTCACAACCCCAGAAACAGGTTGAAACTTGTTACTAGTTTCGTTGGAACTTTTTACCAGGTCATTGCATAGTTAGTAATCAATTAATAGTGTGTAGTGATCTTTATCTTTGCCTACTTTGATGCCAACTTATATTTGCATTCGAGATTGATGATTAGTATTTTAGGTATTACAGATTGGTGATGGGGTCTCTTCATTTACTGTGGATGACGCCCTTCTATCCATTGGGTTTGGCAAATTCCAGGCACTGGTGCTTTGCTACGCAGGAATGGGTTGGATCTCAGAAGCCATGGAGATGATGCTCCTCTCTTTTGTTGGGCCAATTGTTCAGTTGGAGTGGAATCTTTCTCCTCAGCAGGAGAGCTTCATCACCAGCATTGTATTTGCTGGTATGCTCCTAGGTGCTTACAGTTGGGGCATAGTTTCTGACATCCACGGAAGGAGGCAAGTCCTTTCTCTCGAAGCAACTCATCTAATTGAATTCACATTCCGTTTGCTCTTCCACCAACAGTTATTTGCTTCACTGTGCTTTAATTTTTTTTCCTCCAAATTAAATGGGCATGAAGGTTGTAAACACAATAATCATATCAGAGTCCAAGTTACTTGATGGGTAGATTAATAATACAGGTATCGAGTTCAGATTGAGTTCCTTTAATGCCTTTTTTTCATAATGGGCATAAAGTGACAACCAACGTTGGTTATATAACAGTGTGAATTGGTATACACATCCTATTTTGATTGATAAGAACATCAGGCCTCAGGTTACTGCTCTGCTATCTGTTGTCAGTAATCCAAATATTATATATTTTCCCCCTTTTTTTTATGCATACTAGCTCATGAACCAGGGCAACCTTTCTATATTAGTAATTCATTTGCAGTAAATATCTCGATTTTAAGGTATGAAATTGATGTTACTTGTGGATGCTTAAAATCTTAATTTTCCTAGACTATCCAGTTACCCTATTTATATTTGTCTACACACACACATAATTCGGAACTTACTTTCCAATTAAATTTATTAATCACTTGTATTAGGAATTATATCTATATACAAAACCATATCAGAGTTTGGGGCTGGTACCTAACAAGATGGCAGTTGGAATCGCTTGGACTCTTGACATTTTTTTTCTTGAACCATACATGTTTTGTTACAAGAATAAGGATTCTGATTGATCGTCATTTTTTTTCTTTGTTTTGAGCGAATAATCATTTGGAAACAATTCTCTACACCTGTGGTATATTACAATCGGAATTTGACCTGAAGTTTGCAAACCGTTTTGTTATTTAATCCTGTGCAAGACATAAGTGCAGCTTCCTTTAGTACACTACATGTTCTTTTTGCTCTTTTGAGATTATACTTGACTTTTTCTCAACAAAAGTTGCAAACTTCCCTAACTGTGGGGAATAATTTAGCTTATTAATTGTGAGGTTCATATGTGCTGTGATGTATCTTGTGCAATGCTATGAGCATTCTTGAATAAAAGATTGTTTGTGTTGTCTAACTTCGTTTGGTTTCAGAAGAAAATGGTATTGCATACCATAAATATATGTTTCATATCTTTTTAACGTCGAAGAAAATATTATAATGTTTTGTTCTATTTTTTACCTTCATGCATTTTGCCTTTCCAGGATAGGTTTTCTTTTCACAGCTCTAGTAACTAGTGGAGCAGGTTTTCTTAGTTCTTTCGCTCCCAATTATTTATCTTTACTTCTTTCACGGTTTATGGTTGGGGTTGGATTGGGTGGTGGGCCTGTGCTTGCTTCATGGTTTCTGGAGTTTATTCCTGCTCCACACAGAGGTAAATGGATGGTCATCTTTTCAGCCTTTTGGACGATTGGCACAATATTTGAAGCTTCAATTGCATGGGTAGGTGCAACAACCAAGTTTGGTAATTTTGTTAGTTTTCTTTAAATAAGATTCCTTGCTTGCCAACTTGACATTTGCTGCTTTAACTCTTAACTTGGTTAATAAGTTTGATAATTTCATTAATTTTAATTAGTTTGTAGTTATACTACTCTATAGGGTGAAAAGCTGAATATGATCTGATGTGGAAATTCCCATTAGTTTATCATTTTGCTATTAAGAATTGGATGCCGCTTATTATCTTTATTCACACTGGATTTACAGGCCATTATGCCCAGATTTGGATGGAGGTGGTTGCTAGCTTTTTCATCCTTACCATCTTTTCTTCTGCTCCTATTTTACGTTGTCACCCCCGAGTCCCCAAGGTACCTTTGCATGAAAGGACAAATCAGCGACGCTATGCAGGTTTTGGAACAGATGGCCAGAGCGAACAGCAAGGGTATGCCTTTGGGCATGCTTATCTCCGATAACCAAGAAATGGAATTAGAGGAAATAACTGATCATTCTGAAGCTACACATTTAGTTGAAATTGAAAATGGGACTAATGGCAGCTCCGATAAGGATACTGATACCAAAAATGAAGGTGTCAGTGCTCTAAGGAGACTTCTATCACAAAAATTAATCAGAACAACTCTTCTACTATGGATGGTTTTTTTTGGAAATGCATTCTCCTATTATGGTATTGTACTGCTGACATCCGAGTTAAGTAACGGAAATAGGATCTGTGCAGCGAAAGTCACCGAGTCAAACCAAACAACTTACGATAACCTCTACAAAGATGTGCTTGTCACTAGCTTTGCTGGTATCATTTAAAACTTCTACCATCATCTAAAAGTTAAAGGTCGATGCACTTTTTGCCTGTTCATCACATGGTCTAGACCTGGATGTCTTTTTCTTTTTCTTTTTTTCCAGAGATTCCTGGGCTCATATTATCTGCTGCGATTGTGGATCGGATTGGCCGCAAGCTCTCCATGTCATCTATGCTTTTTGTAAGCTGTGTGGTCTTAATTCCACTGCTTTTTGCTCAGACAGAAGAATTGACGACCGCGCTTCTATTTTGTGCAAGGATTAGCATCTCAGCGAGTTTCACCGTCGTCTACATCTATGCTCCTGAGGTTAGTGTAAGCAAATCAGTTCTTTGACAGGTTAATATCGCTTTAACTCCTGTCTTTCTATTTAACGGTGTCATACCTCTCGGTTGCAATTTAAACGAAAAAGGGTCCAGGAATAGGGTCTCCGATAAGTCTTGTTTAACTTTTGGTTGAAATTTTACCAGGTAGAGGGTCGACCAAGGTGACTTGACCCAATTGACCAATGTTGAAGTTTTATTCTATGATTTGAACCTTTCTCATGTATTGGGAGATCACCTGAAGTAAATGAATTCATTCAGGGCACATATTTTTCAGAGCTTACCTATACTTCAACTCTTTAGTTCAAATTGAGCTTCATCAACATCCAAGGGTAAAATTGATTTTGAAATCAATTGTACTGCCAACTATCGACTCTCTTATATCGAGTAGTTTTGGTAGACATGACGATTTTACATCAATGAGTTACCTCATATAACATAATGTTCAATATTTCAAAGTTGCTGTGCTACATCAAAGCACTGCTTGATTCAGGTTCGACAATTCTGTATTCTTCTAACAAGCAAAATGTCACTCCTCTGTCATCAGATATATCCAACCTCTGTGAGAACTTCCGGCATCGGCATCGCAAGTTCGGTAGGAAGGATCGGCGGCATAACGTGCCCTCTCGTGGCCGTCGGCCTGGTCCATGGCTGCCACCAATCTGCAGCAGTTCTTCTGTTTGAGCTTGTGATCTTCCTCTCGGGAATCGCCGTGTGTTTGTTTCCTCTCGAAACCAGCGGCCGCAACCTCAGCGATTCGACTCCCAGTTAGGAAGAAGAAACCTACAACAGCTTTGTTTGATTTTTACAGGAACACATTGTAGGAATATCAGAGCTGATAGATTTTGGTTTGTATACTAAAGATGTTGCTGATGAGTTATGCTATAAAGCGATAAGATTCGTGTAGTTCACTAGTTGGTAAAATGTTGTACAAAAATTTTCATGTTTTTAAATGTTGAAAATTTAAATTTGTGTTTTGATTTGTTGTGTTTTTTAATTAAATGGGGGAAAGAATTTAGAAATAGAGAACTTGTTCCGAAGTAGAATTTTGTGTTAAGCATTCGCTTTTCTATCTAATTAATATTTGCAGAACACGAACAAGAAGAGAAAGGAAGAGAAAGCGACTGATCTCTTGCGCTTCCACGCCTCCTGATTCGCCACCACAACTCCACGTTTGCCTCGTTATCCACTCTCTCGCTCCAACTCGGTCTTCGATCGATTCCATAATCCATCCTCGGTCCTTCTCGTTTGGCGGATTCTTCGTTCACTCTGAATTTAGCGACTGTGATGGTGTTCGCTCCGCCAAATCGTGGCTGAGCGTGAAAAATGTGGCGCCTTTTCCATGTCCTCGACGAGCACTTCGATGACTGCGTCCCTCGGCAACCTCATCTGCCTCGGAGGCTCGCGGAGTACCGCCGCCGGTAGTGCGCCACGCTACTTGTTCGCGCTATTTCCCCAGTACTGGAGCCGGCGGAGGCAGCGGGGCGCGTCTCGGTTGGTTAGCTATTGCAGCAGGAAAGGGCGCCGCAAGAAGAGATCTTGGTGGCAAAAATTCTTCTCGGACGTCGACGAGGAGAGCTGGTTCAGCTGGAGCGCGGAGGATGTGCTGGGTGTTGATGAGTTAGGCGAGGAGGATGTGACGGAGGCCGAAAAGTTTGAGGCTTGGAAGAGCCGCGCCGAGGCGATTGTGGAGCTCCGTGAGGCCCAGGAGGATGTGAGAAATGCCGAGAACCGCGCGTGGGAGGATTGGCTCAGAGGAGATGAGTCGATGAACTCGCATTCTTCGTCCTGGGATCAGGATTGGGGCGGCGGTGAGGCGGAATCGCCAAGAGAGGTGAATGATGACCCGATGGTGGTAATGCGGGAGAAGGGTCTTGTTGAAGCTTTTAAAGAGTCAATTGGCGAGAATGACGATGAGTTGCTTTTTGAAGATAGAGTTTTCCGTTATGCTTCGAGCAGTTCGGTACGTAAAGAAATCATTCTCCGTTATCAGTGAGCTTTGTCGTTTGGGGAATTCTTGCTCTCTTTCTTGGAAAATATAGGATTGTTGTGCATTAGGAACAAATTATAAAACATCTATGCTTACAAACTTGCGTACCTTTCTGCATTATTATTTTGATCAAATTTTGTCTCTGAGATACATTCAACTTGGGATCAGCAACTGCATTCTATTTCAATCATTTTTCTGTTGGTTTTGTAGCATGAACCTGAGTAGAATCATACAACCGATGGGTTCTTTAAAGTTAGTATTTACAAATTCATGTCTATCTCAAACTTGTGTCCAATACTTCAGTTCACAGTTTCTATTTATATACAAAGCAACAAGGTTGAAGCGGTGATATTTGTTAGCAAGTGAACCTTTATACTTTTGAATATCTTGGAAAAGGACAGGGACATAAATACTCATATTAGTATTTTTATTAATAAGGATTGTTGCATAGGTTGTTATGTATTTCTGGTTAGCTAATGATATTTTAGCACCCTGTCTTGTGGTTGGTAGCTTATTGTTTGTAATCCTCATTGCATGCAAATTTGGTTTATGTTGGATTTGATATTTTATGATAATTGATAAACACGGCTATTCACTGATTCAAAAAGATTTTCTTACAGGCTAAATTTCTAGCTGTGTTGATTCTTGTTCCATGGGCATTAGACTTTGTAGTTCATGACTATATCATGATGCCATTTTTAGACAGGTAATTCTCTTATCCAAAACTAATATTGTTTTGACTACAATTTTTTATTATTATTATTTTCTTGATCTTTTTGAGCACAGGGTTTTTCTCACTTAAATGGCTAGGTTCTAAGCTAGTAACCCATGCTTTGCATTCTAATTCATGTTCAAAAATTTATAAATCTCCAGTGAAAACTATGGCGTACGTCACAAGTTCGCATTAGCTGCCTTGTGTGGACAAGGGATCATAGTTGGTTGATTTTGATGGTTCCATTCGCCATCATATTGTGTTAACATTTTAATATATCTACTGATACCATGAAAACTATGGTGTAGATTGCAAATTTGCATTAGCTGCCTGGGGTGGACAAGGGATCATAGTTGGTTGTGCTGACAGTTACATGCATCGTCATATCAAGTGTTCATACTGTAACATATATACTGATATTATTCATAATCCAATGTTGACATCAATACTAGAGGCTAAAAAGATAATATTGTAATACAAGGATTTAGAGTAGCACAACTCTAGGTAACTTGAATGGATCTATATATAGCTTATAATATGCTTATCGAGATTGCAATCCAACCTTAGGATGTCACAACCTTATGGTCTAAATTGCCCCAAACAATCCAAAATCCATAGTATAAACGATTCAAAACCTAATCAGGATATGACTTAATGGAATCTTATTAATCCTGAATCTGATACTATATCCACTTGCCATTTTTAGAAAGATCATGTCAACCTTGAGTAAATGAAATATACTCACATTGACAGATATTTTAAGACTTAACAACCATTAAAAATATACATCTTTCATACAAGAAAGTTTCCCTTACATGAGAATCCTTTTTAACTTTTGTCCTTGTGATCCATATTATAAAAGTTAGTATTTGTTACACTTAAATAGCAATGCAACACCTTGACAGTTATATTGAAAATCCATATATGACTATTTGAATTATGATATATGATATTAAAATAATGCAAGTTTTGAAATGTTCTTATTAATGTAATTATTGTAGGGTAGCGCTCGTGGTTTTCACGTCCGTTTTTCGGAAAACAAAGTAAACACAACTGAATAGTAAGAAAGAAAACCAAGCTGACACTTTTGGTTTTACTTGGTTCGGAGCACGACTCCTACTCCAAGGCTTACACTCGTTGAATGTTTACTTTAGGAAATTCACTATCAATTCGGAGAATTACAAAGACAAGTGCAATTACAATTGAGTAATAAATGAAAAACTATACCGATGACTTAGAGGGTTGGAGATGCGAGCTTTCGGTCGTCGGAACAGCGTTACAGCTTCGTGGACTTATCTTTGGAGTAGCGCATAGGAGTAGAAGATGTTTGAATTCGTTGTTTTTTAAAGTGTTGGTCGAGGCCTCCTTTTATAGCCGAGTTAGACTTGATCCAGATCCACTGATCTCGGGATCAATGTTTGACTCAACGCTGATCAGTTCCTTCTGAATCCGCCCAGCTTTCCATCCAGATGCTGCTGCTTTGATGAGAGTCTTCGTTCGGTCGATCCCGCTATTCGGTCGACCGATCCGTCGATGATCCCCGACTTATCTTATCCGATCAACTCGTTGTTTATCCACTGTTCGATCGACTAAACCTCCCTATTCGGTCGACCGATCTCTCGGTCAAAACCTCATTGTGAGCTAAAATCTTATCTTTTTGTTTGGGGGTTTGGTCGATCGATTCGGATGTTTGGTCTACCAAACAAGGCAAATTCTGACCCTGTAAAATGTTAGTCTTCTTGCAAAACAGAGTTAGAATAACAGTGTATAAGAAGTAACTTTGACAGCCTCCGGACTGTCCGGCTCTGACTTTGAGTTTCGTTGAAACTCTAGATCGGACCGACGCCTTCTATTCCCGCTTTGAAGAACATGTCCTCACCTACTCCTCTCAAGCGAGTTTACCTTTTGCCAGACCGGTCCTCCAAACCGACTAGACTTTTGCTTAGCGTTCAAGACTTCAGGACTTCATACTGGACTTTCGCTCCACGACCAGTCCAGTCTTCCACCTGGTGCCCGCAACCCCCAGGATTTTCACCTAGCATCCTCGACTCTAGGATTTTGCTCAATGTCCTGGACCCACCAAGACTTTGTCCAGTCCCTTGGACCAAGACTTCATTGCCTAACTGCAGCTAGGACTTTCCATCTGCCTAGCCTCAACTAGAATTTGTCCTTTGCCTCAGATCACTTAGGACTTTTCTACAAATTCACTTACACTTGTTAGATCACAAGACAGCTTAACTTTTAACCTCTTTACTATTATCAAAATACAAGTTCGATCGTTTGGTGCCCCCTGCACCAACAATTATAAAATTGTAGGATCCTGTGATTTATACTTCAATTCTTATGAACCAATCCTATGAATCTACCACTGTTTGTAGAGAGGATCTCAAGCCTAACAAACTTAGCACAGATTCTAGGTCTGTTGGTGGATATTTGCTATATCTTTATAGTGGCTTTCTTCCTTCGACTTCTGGTATTGCCCATTAGTGACTTTATTATCTTTGTGATGGCTGTTTAATAAATTTTATTTAATTACTTTTATTTTTAAGTATGTTAGAAATGGATTGCTTTGGAGCGGTGTCTAAAGGAAAATATTTGAAACCATTAAGTGTTGATGGTGCATAAAATTTTTTCCATTATAGACATGCTTTACACATCACTGTATTGTCTGTAAAGGGGCCTACACCAAAGCTCAAATTTTGGTGCCTTGTCATAATCAATGCTTGTATTCTATAACAATTAGTATCCATTTATGGATTTTATACTTACAGTGGCAAGCTAAATCTCCTTATATTGTTTCTTATAACTTCCCCCAATTTTTTGAACTTGCTGAGTTTTAAATGGTGTGCATTAGTTTGTAAAAAATATATATTTTTTATGATTAATAGGTATGTGAAGACTGTGCCACTTGCTGCCAAGATGCTTGATGTTAGGAGACAACAAAAGCTTGAGATGATAGATACATTAAAACTCGAGAAAGCAAGATTGCGCTTGGAAGTCGAGATTGGCAAAGCTCCCTCTATTTCAGATGAAGAGGTCTGGTTGGAGTTGCAGCAGAAAGCGTAAGATAGTCTAATTGGTCTTTTATATAACTATTTTTTAACAAATTTCTATGCAGCATGTTGTAAAACTCTAAGGCGAAGTTGCATGTTCCTTTAGTGTGCACATAACTGTTTATGTCATATTTGCAAGTATTTTTTCTATATGCTTTTGAAGTTCCTATATTCGTCTGCATTTGGTGTCGTTGCCTCACATGTTGTTTGTGCTCTTCTTTCTTTTATTCTCTAAGTTGGTGCATACCTCTCCTTGTTCACAATGTTCCTTTGTCCCAGCTTACTAGATTTTCTTGGTTGTAATTCCATGTTTCCAATAGTTCTGCCAAATAGAAGAGAACTTTTTCTTTTCTTTTCTCGCTTCTTTTAGATTACATGTGTGGTCCCGTATAACTTAGCTAGTCAATTCTTTGAAATTTCTTGGACTTTATCTGTGGTCTGTATATCTCCTTTATAGACATTTTTGTTGATTTTCCACAATACATAAAACGATATTCTAGAGTATTACCAACTGGAAGATACTGCTTCTATCATAGACTGTCTGCAATTTAACATTGTTATTAGGCCCTTGAATATCTTATGAATTTGGTGCTTTGTTTGCTGTTTTCTCAGGATAGAATTAAGAGATGAAAAGAGATTAGAAAATCGAAGAGCATTCGCAAATATCTGGTCAGATTTGGTCTACAGCTTAGCATTGTTCCTTCTTATCTACTTCAATAGGAGCAAAGTGAGTATTCTACATAGGATCTAACAAATATAGGGTTGCTTGCTCTAGAGTTTTCACATCAATCTTCTCAATAGGTTATGAGTTTGGTCTTGTGCAAATTTATGTCACTGATATTGTTACGATCTTCAACTGATTTGCATAGTATATTATGTGATTGGAGTAGCTCTAGCAACCACAAAGAAGAGACAAGGAAGAGGGGCTAGAATTTAATTGAATTCCTTGATTGGATTTAGTTGAGGATATATTTGATGCTGCTTAATGAATAAGCAATAACAAACTCTTGGATATTCATCTACATTTCTCCACAAGTTCTTGTGTTTTAAGTAATAAAATAGTTGCAGCATCACTTGGTTGGTTTAAGGAAGAACTCAGGGGAGATGATGATGGCACTCACACTGCTGGTATCTGTCCTGCTAATAGACAACAAAGGTGGAAGACAAAATAAAATATAATAATGACATCAGGAATAGATGACAGAAAAAGATATTGTTAGGCCAACTCAAAAGAGAAGGGAGAAAGGCCTATGATAAGTATGAATCCTCAAAATTATCATTAGTTTTTTTACCTAGTATGCCATTTTGATTTCCCCTGCATCTTTTATCTTTTCTCCTCATGAAAATTTCATGCAACTTTATTTGTCTGGTTGCTTACAATCTTGCTATAAAGAAAACATTATGAAAAATGGACTAATTGAAATCTATTCTACAAACCTGTAAGTCGAAGAATTAAATCCCTATCTGAAAATTTCTGAACATAGAAACAACCACTTCATATTTCTTGACTTGTGCCCTAGAGAAGGCCATATATCAAGAGATTCATAGACCATAATATGCTTATTGTGTTAAGATAATTGTTTGGTACTCCAAACAAACATCTTCTTGGAGTGTGTTTATTTCCTTGCCTATATCTTTCTGACTAAATGCCATGACTTTTTGCATTGTTTTTCTCACTTGAAGTTTCAGACTGTTTAACTTTATTTTCAAGTGCTTAGATTTAGTCTTTATTTGACTTCTCATGTGATTCACTACCATTTTCTGTTACTTTTCATTTTGTTGCTTGGCTATGGCAATATTATATTAATCCTTGTGTTGCAACTCTCTATAGTAGGTTGTGGTTTATTTCATTTGTGTTCCACTGTGATTGCATTCTTTTACTTATATTGGTCAGCTTTCCATATTCAGGTTTCTCTGCTGAAGTTTACAGGATATAAGATTCTAAATAACGTTACAGATGCCGGGAAGGCATTTCTTATCATTCTAATCGCTGACACCTTCTTAGGGTGAGATTTTCATTCTCAGCTCCATTTGCTTAATAGTGGAATCACATGGAGTTTACTTGGAAATTTCATAGCAAACACAAGCAATCTGACATAATGCTAATTGTTGGACTTTGATTGTTAATATGCTATTGTATTATTATTATTTTTATTTTGATACTTATTTGTTATGGAACGCGATAGTATTAGTGTATTACTCATCACTCAACCAAGGTGGCAAAAGGCGAATACGCTTGCCTCCGCCCCCGCCAACCTGTCCCAGGGCTAACACGGAGGAGGTAAATCACGGGCAGCTACTAACCTTTGGAATAGTAACTAACATATAAGGGAGGCATTTACCTCGGCTTTGTTGAGATTCGAACCCCAGACCTCATGGTGGCAACACCTCATGCGCTAACTCATCACTCAACCAAGTTGCTACGTTTTGTGTTTGATTCACTGTAGTTAATACGTAAATTTGCAAGGTTCTCTAAGAAAGTGAATAAGCAAGGATCAAGCATGATCTGTTACTTGCTAGATTGT
Source organism: Zingiber zerumbet (assembly GCA_037833815.1). Classification (NCBI taxonomy): domain Eukaryota; kingdom Viridiplantae; phylum Streptophyta; class Magnoliopsida; order Zingiberales; family Zingiberaceae; genus Zingiber; species Zingiber zerumbet. The sequence continues at coordinate 468,202 of JBBMJZ010000074.1, read as the reverse complement.
TGTTTTTCTGTTACTATTATGGTTACTAGTATATCGCACAAGTTTGTTCTTGCGGACACAAACAACAATTTAAATTACAAATTGAGTTAATTGGTTATCTTAAACCCGAACGCTGAGTATCCAGAATATTTCTTGAATTTATTTTGATAAAGATTATGATACTTTGTGTATCTAATCTTCCTCTTCTATGGTGTCTATGCCCAACAGATCTACCACCATTAATATGATGAATAACCAAATTTTATCTAAGATTACACCACGCAAATCATGTTGGTCAAAGTAGCACCGAATGTTTTTTAACGACAACTAAAAACTGCTAATACTCTAATGCAGGTATCATTCTGAATTGGGTTGGCAGGTTTTGATAGAAGTTATTCTCGAGCACTATGGACTTGAAGTCGATGAAGCTGCAATAACCATCTTTATATGCTCAGTTCCAGTCATCCTTGATGCTTGTGTCAAGCTTTGGGTATGTTTTTATAAGTAGCCTCTGCTTTCATCCTCGCGCGATGCAATACTGATTTAACTTTTAAATTTATCTTGGTCTAACTTTCAAGATCTGGGTTCCAAATCTAAATGCTGATCTAACCCACTTCTCGCGCGTATTGTGCAGTTGTTTAAGTTCCTTCCAAGATGGTCTCCAAACGTTTCAAATATCTTCAGTAGAATGCAACGGCATTAGGCACATGCAAGGTAAAGATATAGTAAAGATACTGAACCTACATTCTGTATCGAAAAATCTTGTCGTCTCTCTTAATATCCAACATCACATTGCTACAAGTGCAGGTCAACTCTGGATTTTTCAATCTTCAAGACAGTCTACATGGTGCAGATCAAATCTGAATCTGGATAATCATACAAATTTTTACCACATTATTTCCAATCAATTTTTTTTAGTCCACATGAAATAAGATGTGAATGATTCTCCTCAATTTTGTCTCTTAGAAAAGTCTCCTTACCATTCAATGTATGTGCTGCATGATGAAACATTTACAGCAGCATTCTATCAGGTAGAAATTATGAAGATGCAGCATTTAGCAGTATAGACAGGATTTGTTTCACAATTTAATGGTACGAGTTTGAGTGATAGGAATGATTATCCTAATCTTGTGCATTTTTATTTGGTAGGTATTTTTTATGTTTGTTATTGTAAAAAAAAATTAAGATATTACTTTTTGAAGATGTTTTTTCTTTATTTTTTACTTGACTTTCCAAAGAATGCTATATATATAAAGTAATTAGAGGGTTAATTAGGCAGGAGAAACTCAATCCAATCAAATTGGCTCGATTGAGTTCAATAAGTTGGTCGAATTGATCGTGCTAAGTGGATTAATGGGTTGATTAAGTCGAATGAGCTAGTTGAGTTTGTTGGATTTTAACTTTTAAGTGGGTTGATGGAGTTCTATTTCAAATTTTCATATTCGCCTTTAAGACAAGCAATTCAGTCGAATTGGATGAGCTAGTTAAATTTAGCATATTGTAAAATATTTTATCTAAAGATAATTATTGTGGAAAAAAAAATTTTATTTTGTATAATAATTTTATAAATTAAGTATATTCAATCTATCTCGCGTACCAACAAATAGTTTATATTTGAAAGTATCAAAGGATGGAGATAATTAACAACTTAAATTTTATTATTACAAGTAAGATAATTTCTTAAATAATTTTTTTATTCTTAATTTACAATATCACTCTTAATATATTAGAATTTTGAAATAATTTTTTTTTAAAAAAAAATTAATTTAATGTATTAGAATTTCTCATATTAAATCTTCTAAATTGTGTATTAGAATTGAAATAAATAATTAAAAGTTGTCGCTTTCATCAAATTTAGAAATAGTCGTTATGTTTTGAAAAAAAAAAATAAAACCACCACATTAGCGGCCCCATAGAACCGGTCCTAAGAATATGGAGGGAGATAAATATAGATACAGAGCTGAAAGCGCATGCCCGGAACGCTAACGCCAGGCAATGACACTTGAGAATCGAACCCTGGACTTTTCGGCTACAAAACTATACACCCTCAGCTGTGCTACACCCTAGGAACAATAGTCGTTATGTTTTGCAATATGAAGTTTAGTTGCACACAATTCTTCAACCACTGAAGTTTCTCCATAATTTCCTTTCCTTTCCTTTCCACAATTATAAACCTTCTCGTTATGAGTAAATTTCCATCCCTTTGAAAATGTTCAACTTTTTTTTTTTTCAAGATTGATCGCCAAGGGTGGCTTGTAGTATGTAGTTCCATTTCTTTGTTAAATTTTAAATGAAAATTTTTAATGTTTCCGAATTTCGTTTTGTAATTAGTAGCATTGGTTTGCAATTTACATATACACAATGAGTAGATGTCGCAGTCTTAATACGCATACATGGCATCCACCAAAGCAAATAATAATATTATTTACACAATATTTATCTGGATTCTACTCTAGTCTTGTGACCTCGCTACGTATCGCCTCACTGCAGTCTCGTTCACCTCGAACATGAGTGGCATAGACATAACCTACAAACACATCGATCTGCATCATCCATCAGTGATCAACTGTATGAATTACTGATATTGAATTGGGCTGATTCTACTCCATTCCAAAATGAACAGACTATTGCATTTGTCTATGTAAGACCAGTGTCGCGAGGACTAGTGTTTGTAAAATCAGACTGGACAACCAGTTCGACCGGTTAAACAAGGAATTGCAATTCTAGTGCGGTTGGAATGTTTACAAAGTTGACTATCCGCGTACCTCAACCAAGGATTCAGATTTTAGGTGTATCCAACTTTTGGTTGCCACTTCCTTGCCGTTGACGAATATCGAATGCTTGCCAAAGTTCTTGAGAACAAATGATCCATCTTTACGCATCTTAATTGTTGCCTGTAAGAAAAAGGTTCATCCTCCTAAAAATTCAAGAATAAAAAGATAGAGATAGATATTCGTCTGGTGGGTCAAGTGATTATTCCCAATGGCCATGTCTAAATTGGTGTTTCTCAAGAGAATAATGATTTTCTGCCGAACAATCTTATGCCTTGTTCTAATCATCTGAAATCCATTTTAAGCATAAGCTTTAGACATTCCATCAGGGATTTCAGTAGTTTTCAGGTTTGAAACGAAAGTGTATCTTTGCTTGCAATCAAATAATGCTCTATACCTGGAATCGAGATATTTTATTGGCACGTCCTTCTCGTCCCAAGTCAATGTCAACTTTTGCCTCTTGAGTTGCTCTTCCCATTGAAACCTACGTCGAAAACATTCAAAAGAGAAAGCAGATGTGAAGCCAAATAAAACAAATTGGTTACTTCACTAAGTTTTAAGACTTTTTTGCAAGCCTATCATTACTTCACTGGGTTTTAAGACTTTTTTGCAAGCTTATCATTACTTCACTGGGTTTTAAGACTTTTAGTACAGGAATGCGAGAGAAATTATATCGCAAGAGTAAGGAAGTAAATAAGGAGATAATGATAGAAAAATGCAGCAGTTATATGATCCTTACTAATATATAATACAAACCTGAAGAAGTTGCTTAGAAAGACTTACTAGAATCCTTAAATCTTTTAATTCAATCCCAATCTTCTGCCTAAACTGAGAAGAATCTTGCTAGTAACACTATAGGTAATTACTGCTAATTGTCTATAAATCAACTATATGAAAGTCCAGGAATAATAAAATTTAAACTGTAGAATTGGAATCCTGAACAAATGGGTAAAGCAACTCAGGAACAGACTGGATAACTTATAAAACAGATTCTAATCTCAAATTAAGTTCAGAACGTTAGCCATAAAATGACCAATAATGGGAAAGACTACCTTTGTCTTTCTCATGAAATATTTCAAATGACGACCATAGAGAACTGCTAAAGCGCCATGAGAAGAAATTGCTCTATTTATGAATGATCTAGCACCCAGTTCGAGCCTTATGATTGCCTTCTTACCCACGTCTGATTGGTATCTTGCAGCTGAGAAAGAAAACAAGTGCTATAAAATTCTGTGGCTGTAAAAAAATTAAGTTAAATACAGAAGATAATGGACTTGTAAATTGAGGGCCCATGCCAAAAAAACCAATATCATGTTCATTTCCACTTCAGCAGGAGGAGCTCCACTATGTCATGCAGCAGATAAAACCATTTTGAGAGGACCAAGGAAATTGCCAGATATTTACTCTAAATGTTCAGACAAATAAGCAAATATTACCTTCCTTAGTAAAGGAACAAGATCCCTGATCGTATAAATCCAAGTCCATATCAAGAATCTAGAAAGCAAAGCTCACAGATAAGCTATACAACTTGTGGAACCCAAGCATGGATTTATTGCAAATTTCAAAGCTACAGTACAGCAAATTCAAAGAAGTTGAAGTCACATTTTACCATAGCTTCCATCTCAGCAAATCTAGGTATGTCAAATCCACTGTCTAGAAAACTCTCCTCCTTATCGTCTGTTGGGGATTTTTTCAATGGAACAGGCAGTAACAATTCCTGGGAAATTTTCTCTGCATGTGATGGAAGCACACCTTGTGGCACATTATAGGAAGTTGAATCTGCACGAAAAGAAAGCTTACAGTTTTCATGCTTGTTTAAATATGAACTTATGGATGGGATGAACAAGTAGAACTACTTTATGCTAGCGCCAGAGGAGTGATCACCTCGAAGTGGCCAACGATCCATCTTGTCATGATTACATGTTTGAAATAAATGCTTAACCTGTTCTTGCTTTCTGGAAGTCATCAATCCTACGGATCTGTCTCTGCCCAGTGGAAAACCCTTTGCAGAAGAAAAGTCATCCTTACCTTCATATTTTGAGGGACAAAACAATGGAAGCAAAACGTGATCATTGCACGGAATTTCCTGATCTTCTGTGTTTAATAAACAGGCCGTAGAACTTGACTCTGGAAAATTTGATGGCAAAAGGACTTCTGAAGGAGAGCAACTGACATTAGTTACATTACAAGCATTGCCAGTTGCAATATCAGTAAGTAATGTTTTTGAAACCTCTGTTGCAGTATGCTGATCAGAATTGGGCATAACAGCTTCGTTTGCACCACAATAAGTACTAGAGAAAATTGAGTCCATGTTTACAAAAGAAGGCTTCACTTCATTGTACATATCCATACCAATTAGAAGGTTATCATCTTCATGACATTGTGTGTGGTGATTCAGGAATTCCATGCCTTCTTCTGAGATATGGGGATTATCTAAAATAGTTTCTGATGCTCCAGCATCTAGTTCTGGCTCTAATTCCACACCAGGACAACTTGAATCGATCCTCTTGTCCTCATTTCTGCTCTCATAAGGTAACTTAAGAGACGGAGATAAATAGCATAAGCTATCACATGTATTACCAAGTTCTCCAATCTCTGAGCTTAAATTATCCTCAGACAAGGGCTCTAAGAAATCTATGTCGATTTTCTCATGTGAAGTTTCCTCTTCAACAAAGTCAACATGGTCATTAGCATGACTCAGAATTTTATCATCACCAACAACTGCATCTGACCTACAATGTTCATAGATCTCAGAATCATAATAAAAGTTAGTTGATCCAGGAAGATCATTGACTTGATAATTGTCATGAGTTAATTGATCTTCATGGCTACTAGCATATGGTTTAATGATATGTGGACCAGCTTGTGTAACGAAATCAAGAGAATCTGAAGCACATGGATCATTGCAAACTCTCTTTCGCATTGCATAATAATAGCTCTGAACACTCTGGCCTTTCCTTTTTCCAAATGAAGTTTGCATGCTTTTAGAATCATATATTCTGCTTCCTTTAGAATGTCCAGGTAAAGAAAGTTGAAACTCAATCTCGATAAAACGAGCAGATGCATCTTCTGATGCATCGAGGTCATAGAGAAGTGAATACCAACGGTTTTGTAATTCTTGTATGGTAAATCGTCGGGAAAATTGTACTGCACCTTTAGCCAATGACTCCAGAGAAGCACCAGCCTGTCAAATGAAAGGGCCTGTAGCATTTGTCTTCATATTCAATTCTAACAATGATATGAATAACAAATGGGGAAGTCTGTCAGCAATTTAAAGTGTGAATGAAAGTGAATAATAGTCTACCCATTCTCACTTATATTATCACTCATATAAGTAGGGATTATGAAGAAATCAACATCGGTCCATTTCTTACTAAAGAATTGAATGAAGTCAGCCACGTGAAGAAATAAACTAAGGAGATAAAAGAACAACAAAGAAAGATAAAAAAAATCCACAAGCACAACATCAATCAGGCAACCATATAACCCAAGGAAAAGGGAAAGAGGGAATTAATACCTCAACAGCATTCTTCAACAAAAGATCATCCGGAGGAATCCACTTTGCCATAGGAGCAAACATGCCCATCTCTAACCAAGCAAACTGCTTCAACAGCTTTATTTTGTATTTTATGGATGAACACAGAGGCTAAGAATCAATTGTGTTCCTGATTTAAGTTTGTGGAAAAACAAGCTTGGGCAATTCTCTGGACAAAAAGAAACACGGAATTACTCCACAATACATGTTGAAGCAAACATGTTCTCAAATTGGCTAATAGATCCATAACCAACGTATGATTTAGCCACATGGGCAAAACAAACAATTACAACAGTAGTTCAGTTGATTTTGCAATAGGTATGTATTCACATATAACAGACTAATCTAAGGCGGAAACTTAGAACCTATAGTCATCACTAAGTTCGAGTCTTACACCTTCTGAAAACATTGAAAACTGTAAAGCTTTATACGTGCTCTGAAACTGAACTAGACTCTTGCTGATGTGGTGGAATTTGTGGATGGTTAATTGCCACGTAAACCTATGTTAGAGAATATGTCCATGTGAAGCTCATCGATGTTACTCATTGAGCTCTCATGTCATAAGGAGACTCACAAGCTAAGAAAAGGTATTTCAAAGTTCATAAGCAAACATGACAATGATAAATAAGCAAATAAAGTAGTTAATATGGTCGAGATTAAAGGTTTATCCACCTAGTTGCTCGCAAAGCTATGTGGTTAAACACTATTCCTTTTTAAAGTTGCCTCTAATAGAATTAATCTAACTAATATCCTTAAATGCAAGTATACGAATGAAAGAAACTAACCAAATCCCTCAACAAATAATAATAATAATAATAATAACAAAAAGTAGAATAGTCCCTCGGCGAAGATATAAATGGAACACATAGCGAGGAGATTGCCTAAAGGCCACTCAGACAGTATCTCTCCTTCCCTATTTGTCTAGGAAAGAGTAGTAGTAATCCACAACAACATAAAAACAATGTTCCAAGCAATAATTTTTTCTGGGTAGACGGAACATGCAAAAGAAAATCTTCACATGAAATCAACCTAATAACAGCACATAGAATCCCGATCCACCAATTTTTGCTTTCAGGAACGATCAAATATAAACCAGATTTGAACTTTTTCTAAAGCTAGAAATATACTCTTCAGATCGATCGAATAACTTCGAGAAGCGTACGGTGGACTAGGAAGGCGGTGGCAGGGGCGGTGGCGATGGCTAATCAAAGGGGCGGCGAGCAGGGGAGGGAGGTCGCCGGCGACAGCGAGGGTAGTGACCGGGAGACTTCGGGAAAACTCAGTGGGTATCGGACTAGATAATCGGGGGCCAATAATTCGGGCCGAATTTGGATTCGGATCACAAAATCAGGATCCATTAACACATTCTTCTTTCGGTGTGTGTTTTTGTTCTGTTTCTTTTTTAGATAAATGCCATTCCACTTGCTTTATAGAAAGAAAAAACTTTCATTTTTAAATAAAAAATTTATCGAAATATCATTTTAACATTCACCTGCCACAAAAACCAGATTTAAAAAATTAGATATTATTAAGTCAATAGTTTTATTCTATACACAATTCAATAAAAAAATTCCGTTGCCGGGACTCGAACCCGGGTCTTTCGGGTGAGAGCCGAATATCCTAACCAACTAGACTACAAC
>JBBMJZ010000074.1:343484-354448 GCA_037833815.1 Zingiber zerumbet | reverse complement strand
CGTCGGTCAAACTGTATTCTTTTGCAGTGCTACTAGTCTTTGGAATATTGACTAGCACATAAGAGAGGCATTTTATCTCGGCTTTTGTCGAGATTTGAATCCCAGACCTCATGATGATAATACTTTATGCGCTAGCCACTAGACCGTCCTGAAGGATGAGATATTTCATCACGATCAGACACTTTCTTGAGGTAATAAGTTTAATTGCTAGTAAAAATATCATATTCAACAGAGGATGAATCTTGTTTATAAATATTAAATAAAATATGGTCTTCAATCAATGGTCCACCAGGCTAAAACGTTCAATTCGTGTGGTATTTTGGATTCTTAGAGCATTTTCAATGCAAATTTTGGTAGAGATTTGTAAAATTAAAAAATCTCACAAAAATAATTTTTATGATTGTGTATGTAAGATTTAGGATTTTTAATTTAAGATAGTTTTTAAACCTATTTTTTTTCTCTTACAAATGGAGCCAATAATTAATATCAATAATTACCATAATATTTCATAATATTTTATTTTATAAATAATTAATAATAAGCCCACTTATTAAAAGAATTAATATGCATGAGCCATACAATAACATATGAGAGAATTATAAAAAAAACTCACTTAAAGTTTTTAACCATTAAAAATATTTCAATAAACTTTTATAATATTGATGTGACATATTAAAATCTTAAAAAAAACTCATTCAAAGCTTTACGATTACTTTAATCATTAAAAATATTTCAATGAGCTTTTCTAATATTAATATGGTATATTAAAATTTTTAAAAACGCTTATTTAAAATTTTAACGATTGAAAATGCCCTCAGGCAGTAAGTCTTCTGCATTTCTGGATCCAGTTCGATATTTTCGTGATGAGCGGATTTTGACAAAACAGTTGTTTACCAACCATCAACACGAAGTCAACTTTTTATTTCTTCGATTTGAAATTATTTAAGGCACGCGCTTTGAGGGCGATAGCATTTTCATGGACCCGAAAAAAGGAGAAGGAAAAACGTTTCGGGTAGGCAATTTGATGGCAAAAGATAAGAATTTGATCCAATTAAAAAAATAAATAAATTTGGATTGGAAGTTTTCGGATTCAACGGAATTTGGATTGACAATTCTGTGAGTGGAGAATTTTGAATCGGATTAGGATAAACCCAAATTGACCTAAATTTAAATTTTAATGAATTTTTATGATGAAGTTACATTTTATCTTGAAAATAGAAATACTTTTATTTAAATCAATATTAACATTAGTATGATAATAAGTATTAAAATAATAGTAAAGAATTATAAAACAAATTAAAAAATTATTTTTAATGAGATTATTCTAATTATGCAGGTCGGATTCGGATTAATCGATTTTGAATTTTGAAATACCAGGTCGGATTCGGATTGAGATTTTTCATTAAAAAAATTTCAATCTGACCCAAACCCGACCCTGTCTGCCACTCGAAAGAACGACTTGGCCAAACAAATCATTACGTGGCTTATCCCTGCCTAGAACTCGGAGGCTACGGCATGCATCTCGTTTAACTTTCAAAAAACTCAAAAGTTTGGTTGCTAGTTTGAAGAATGTGAAAAAGAAGTTGACAATGGAGATGATAGAATACCTTCAGAAGCCCACCAGCAGCCTCAAAGAAAAGCAACAAAGCACGAGGCAAACCCTGCACCATGTTTTTTGACCCACTTTTTATATTGTAATTTTATAAATCTTTCCAGCAAATAAATTATCGACAGAACGGATTCTCGCTCACCGAACATTGGGAGCAACTCAAATCGTGTACGGATCCATCTCCCCGCCCCAGGATTTCAATTCCTGCACGTGGAAAAATACATATCCGATTAAAGAACAATTGCTAAAAACCAACAGGATCGCGTGCCCCGGACGACGTCGCTTTCGTGACCAAGTAAACACCGCATTCTCCACGTGCCGCAAAATATTTCTCGCGAATCCGCGTATTTATTCGTCGCCTTCTCTTCTTCCTTCGACCCAAGAAGAGAAGATGGAAAAGAGGTGTGACCCTGAGCTCCGGCTCTCCGTTGGCGGTCAGGCCGCCGCCGGCGATGGCAGCAACTGGACGTCCAACTCCATGAGACTCCACAGGTAAAGAAAAGTGCTCAAATTCCTCTGTTTTGTTTCATTTTGAATATATAAATATAGATATAATGACTGGAAAGTAATGATGTAGGATGGAATCATGGTTAAGATTCTCACCAGCTCACCAGCAGCAAGAACAGAAGAAGCAAATGACGATCTTATATAAAGGCAGGGTTTTTGTAAGTGACGCCACAGAGATGCAAGCGAGAGCAATTATATCCATGGCCGAGAAGATGGAAGAAATAATAGGAAAGCAAAACCTGATTGGCCAACATGATTGGCAGCAGGAAGCCATGGCGGAGTCTACGGTTCTGCCTCTGCCTCCCACTCCGTCTTCTGAAACCTTGCCGCAGATGCTTAACCCGGGCCAGTCGATGAAGCGGTCGCTGCAGCGGTTTCTGCAGAAGAGGAAGGTTAGGGCTAGTGAAGCAACTCCTTACAAACAAACACCTAAATTATTGTTCCCACTTAAGCCTCAGCATGCATGATAAGTATTTGTGCTTCTCTTAGGTTGCGAGAAAATACTATTGCCTTTTTTTTTCTTTGTAATTTTTTCCTGATATGTTTTAGGTGACACAGATATTGTTTGACATATCAGGTTTCTGGCAGATTTTTAATATTCGAATGTATTCGTGTTGATTATAAATACAACCTTTTGAACTTCTTTGATTTCAAGCAAGTGTATCCATGGATAAACTATCCCTCAGAAAAGAAGTAAATTAACAAAATACAGAGTGCTACCAGTAGGAGAAAAGGGAACACAGGATCATGCGACTCCAGAAAATCTACAGATGAAAGAGTTTCAAAATCCTAATAGTTAATTGGTTACACATCATAAGTGAAAGTTTTCACCCTTTCCAGACAACAAATCTTTGTTATAACTGAAACTAGAAAAATATATGCAAGCTGATTCTTTTTTGCACATATACACCTACAAGACACAGGCCATAATTTACTTTCAAGTAAAAATTCTAGCCCTTAAAATAATTATATGTAATGTTTAGACTAGGTTCCTCATCGACATCATAGAATATTTCATAAACATTTTATTTGATGACTGACACTTAATCATGACCTTGTTGCTAAAATCAGGCACGGCAGGCTGATTCAATTCAAACACGATAACCAAAGAACAGAAGGGTATCCTGGTTTGGTTTGATAGAAAAACAGGAAAGGGCCAACAATAACTATATTATAAACCAAAGATATATTGAAGTATGATTTTGTTTTAGTGATTGGGAAAATTTTCAATTCAGTTGCTAGGTCCAAATTTTGAGTCATAGTTGCAAGTTAGCAACATTTATTTTAATTTTTCAGTATGTTTATTTAAAGCATATACAAAAATTACTTTTAAAGCAGCAACTTCACAACATCAGTTCAAAATCATATCTGGTGGATCTACTCTTGCAGATAACTTGTGCAGCAGCATTTCATCTAGTCAAATTGCCAAAAAAAAAAACATATACATATTTCAAAACATAAAAATAAAAAACCCAAACGTTTTGAATGCTCTGTAGAATTGTTTCAGAAAAAAAAACACTGATAAACACGGTTCACCTTCAACAAATTCTGATAAATATAAATGCCAAAATTGAAACCTTGCTCTAGAAAACAGTATATTCTTCAGCCATTCAACTATGTACTGTTCTTTTTTTCTCTCATATGCCGCACATGCACTCACCTAAACACTGAAAGTAACCGGTGATGTCCTAATCTCCTGTTCCCTTCATTGTGAAGATAACGTTAGAGAAATATCTACCCTACAATTCGCAGGCATTCAGAATCTTCCACAGTAAAGATGCTCCATTACTAGCCGGTTAGCCCAGTTTTCTAGAAATACTGTGGGTAAAATATAAACAATGATTTTTCTCAAAGCCCCATGGACTTCAAAAAGTTTTGAGATCAACTACTTTAGCACGGTACTAATTCTCTTAAATCCAAGTGAACTTGGAGCAGAAATGGATATTGAACTCGTATTTAGGATGATGCTACATAGCAATCATAATCAAATCTTAATTTAGTATGTGTGGTAAAGAAGCATTCGTTATGATAACAATAGCTTGATTTCAATGTAGATAATGGAGGAAAAAGGAGTCCATAGACGTCAATCATCCCTCGAGAGGGATCGAAAATTGACAAAGACTTGATTAATAACCACATGTTCCAAATCTCAAACTTACAGGAAAATGTCTTACTCGGTGATCTATGGTTTACCATCCAATTCATTTAAGAATATGATCGAAATTTTTGAAATTGCGACGACAGCGACTTTTATGAGTGAGACAATGTTTTAAATATCATGCCGAGATTAATAGGAAGCTACTATGCAATTTAATTATTTATAAAAAAAAAATGCACCAATTATACGTTCATGCAACGACCTAATGCATAATGCAAAGATTAGACATACAGCAGCGCTACATTAAATCATCGCTCATCATCATCCTCGATTCTGATGATTTCGACTTCCCTCAACTATTTTAGCAAAAACAAAGAAACACTCTTTTTTCATACATAAAACGAAAAGAGGCTTACTTTAATCCAATCTGAAGAGACTCCAAGTCGGTTCCCAAAATGCTTGTTCCTCTCCGTAAACCCTACAATCTTCTTCATCCATCGAGTTCCTGCGCTTTTTTTTTTCTCCAGAAATTTGACAGCCACCGTGCGCCTCGCCTCGCCCCGCCCGCGACAGCTTGCTTTGAGTAGAACCTCCGGCCGCAGGGAGCCCATCGGTGCTTCCGATCTGGGAGAGTACCGCCGACTTCACCATCAATCGATCCGTAACCCCAAGTATGGGCCGGCCTTTATAGCAACACGCAGCCCTACTAACCAAATGTATAAAGACCCAACAAGTAGGAGCTTTATTTTAAAAAGAAAAAAAGCAAATATTACAAAATACAAATAAATAAATAAATTTATCGAATATAAGAGATTAAATAAATACCCGAAACCAATAAAATATCAAATGGATATGTATGAAGAATACTCGTGCCTGTTCAAAATTCAAAGAGATAGGTAGGCCGATATATATAAAAACACTAAATGTCAATTTTAACAGTCCATTATTTCTTCGATAAAGTAAATCAATAAAGTTCTAAAATACAAGAAACCCCACAGAATGGACACGAAGGGGGTCTGGACCAGTTTTAAAACCTTTAATATGAGTCTTGCGTGGACACTTTAGCTTACAGGAAGCATTTCTCCTTGGCTAACTTCTTCAATAATTATGCTTAAACATCCACAGAACTGTGCGTCACAAGCCATGAATTGCCACTCAAATGGTGACAAATCAAACTCAATCACGTCTAATCTCAAGATTCATCTTAATTAGTAGTGAATCATGAAGTCCCGGCAGAAGATATATATAAAGCCACCCCCTCTCGGGCTTGAAATTAAAGCTTGATCTCTGATCGGCCATGGCGAAGCTGAGAACACAGAATAGAGCCCTTCCTTTGAAGGCCAAGGAGCTCTCCATCTCCGTACTCGCCATCTCTTTGCCCTTACTCTACGTCTCCCTCCTCCACGTCCCCCCTTCCTCCCTCTTCACGGACACCACCTTCTGGTTCATCATGTCCAATTCCCTCATCTTCATTGTGGCTTCTGACTCCGGCATCTTCTCATCCCCCGCGGGCACCGCTGTCGCTCCGGGAGAGGTTCTACATGATGAGTACGTCATGCACCTCAAGGACAGTGGCAGTACTGTTGCCTTGGTCGTCATGAAGGAGGGGCCGAAGGAAGTAGAGCAAGAACTTGGGAGGAGTGTAGTTTTGCATCAGACTTCACTCCCTCCGGATCCATTGGAGCAGAATCCGGACGCTGCGGTCGGAGAGAACCTCGAAGAGATGGAAGAGCCGGCGAAGAGTGTAGTTTTGCAACAGGATTCGGAAGAAACAAACATTAGCGAGAGTGATCAGTATTCCAGCATGTCGGACGAGGAGCTCAACAAGAGAGTGGAAGAGTTTATTACGAAGATTAACAGGGAGATCAGGCTTCAACAGATCACAAATTAATGAATTGAGTTTTGTGTGTAGACGTAGAACGGAGGAGTTTAGTTGTTCAAAGTTAATTGGTGCATGTTAGTTTCAGGATTTCAGAAGTAATTAAGTTTAATATTGTCCACAAAAACAATAATGTTATATCATATATGGTTTTATTCGTGTCCTTCCCTCTTCAGATTCGTTGTGTTTTTTCTGACTTTTTCCTTTCTCTTTTAGTCCAAATCAACATTTATATCAGGCCTGAAACGTTTGCTGCAAATTAATTTTCTCAATGGATTTGCATGACTTTATCTATAATTTAACACGTTGTGCAGTAAATTCGTTGTTACATCAGCATCAACAAGTCAATGTTGATCGTTGCTGGCTTTTTGGATTATCATAAATTTGCTTTTAGAGCTCTTGCATGTCGAGCTAGCTAGGGATGTACTTGTTTAATGATTTTACTCCACTATTTAAATTTTATTTTCCTTTTATTTTGTCCCGTGTTAATGGCGCTGCTTCCATCCGATCACGTGCGCGATAGTGCTTTAGATTAAAAAACACACAAACGTACCTTGTGCTGGCAGTTTGAGTAGCCGTCAGATCGAAGGAATGGGAGAGCCAACGGCCTGATGTGCCGTTGCTGTCGGGCCGAATATCTCACCTGCTACCTCTTAAACTATTAATTAATTCTTATAATGACGAAGCACCTATTAAGAGGTGTTTGGCTGAGAGATTAAAAAATAAAAATTAATAGTTAAAGATAGTGTTTAGATTATGGATTTAGAAATGATAATTTAAAGATAATTTTTAAATTTATAAAAATTAATAAAATTTATATAAGTAGATGAATTTTATTTTCATTCATATTTCTATTTTTATTTCATTTTACTATCAAACTTATATATATAATCATTTTTATCATTTAACAAACGCTAACGTAATGTCAGCGCTTAACTAGGCCGAAGCAAAGGCCCAACAACTGTTCCTTGTTTTTCTGTAATGGCAAAATTACCGGAATTAATTGCTGGAAATGTAAAACGATAAATATGCATCAACGAAGCGAAGCGTCTCAGTTGTTCTAGCTCCTTCCACCTTACCGTTGATCTCCCCATCGACGGCTCACGGAAGCTCGTCGGTCGGCACTGGTGACGGGAATGACCCAGACAGCGTCGGTTGCGTAAGTGATAATCTCATACGAGGCGGCGAGCCCGTCGAATTGTTCTACTTCGGTGTTCTATTTAGGACACCCAAATCGTCTCCTCATCCGCATCGCATTCGAAAGCGAGCGCGAGAGAGAGAGACAGAGAGAGAATGGCGGAGGCGGTGGTGTTGCTGGATTTGTGGGTGAGTCCTTTCGGGCAGCGGTGCCGGATAGCGCTGGCGGAGAAGGGGGTGGCGTACGAGTACAAGGAGCAGGACTTGGCCAACAAGAGCCCGCTGCTGCTGCAAGCTAACCCCGTCCACAAGAAGATCCCCGTCCTCATCCACGACGGCAAGCCGGTGTGCGAGTCCCTCATCATCGTGCAGTACATCGACGAGGTGTGGTCCGATGGCGCACCGCTTCTGCCGGCGGACCCCTACGCCCGCGCCCAGGCGCGCTTCTGGGCCGACTTCATTGACAAAAAGGTATTGCTATGCCCGCCACCTGTTTGATTATTGGTGCTATAGAATAACCCTGGCTTTACCTTGCTAATTCGACTGGGTCGCCGTACGTTAGACTCGATGGCAGAGGAGGTAGCTGCTAAGGAGGCTCTAAGCTTCTAAGCTGGCGGTGTTTGTTAGTTTTTTTTTAACTTGTTGTGGAGTTTGAGAACAACTGGCGTGAAAGAAACAGGCGGTCGGAAAGTTCTTTCTCTTTGGGAATTGATTGTGCATTTGATTTTTAGTGTTTTTAGTCAATATTAGAGATTGGTGAGTAGTTCTTATTGTTTTCATTAGTGATTGAAGCCAATAGTATTACCTTTCCCTTATATCGCAATCAATCTTACCCTCCTTAATGAAGAAAGCGAGAGCATACCCAAAGTGTTGTTTTTAGAATTCACTGAATGGTATGCTACTTACCAGATCTTACCTATAGTTTACGCCAGACATCTAGAGAGGAAACATACATCCCTCTCTGTTCCAGTAAGAAATTGGTTAAAAAAGATCTTGTTTTCTTGACCAAAAGAAGGAAAAAGAAAGTTTTTTTTTTAATTTATTTGCGTCGCTGAACTGCTTGGCTATCGGAATCAGATGAAAAAGAGTTGTATTAGTAACTTATATATGAACTTCCAGTCTTTGTTTCGCTGTGAATTAAATACTAACAAGTCGTCTGCCTTCTGCTTTTTCTCCACGGGTCAGATCCACGATTACGGAACCAGACTGTGGGAGCTGAAGGGAGAGGCCCATCAGGAGGCCAAGAAAGAGTTCATCGAGATCCTGAAGGTCCTGGAGGCTGAGCTGGGCGACAAGAAGTACTTCGTCGGCGACGCTTTCGGCTACGTCGACATTGCGCTGGTTCCCTTCTGCCCCTGGTTCTACACCTTCGAGATTTGCGGTGGTTTCAGCGTCGAGGCGGAGGCACCGAAGTTGGTGGCGTGGGGCAAGCGGTGCTTGGAGAGGGAGAGTGTCTCCAAGATGTTAGATGACCCGGTCAAGGTTTACGAGATCTTGAAGAAGGAGTACGGATTCGAGTAGTCGACATTGGAATCCTTCGCGAGTCAACGTTTCTGGACTCTTTTCGGTTATTTTTATCGTTATGGCCAACGTAGTCAATAGTTTATTGGTACGTGTCGTGTGCTGTGTGGCTACTTCGTTGGAGTCGCACTGGCTGTGTTCGTGGTTGGAGGAGTCAATAAAATCGATGTTAGCCCCCATGTTTTGAAAATCGGATCGGTCACTGAATCAGTGATCGGATGGAGGTTTTCTAGGATTGGATTGAGATTTTTTTAAGTTTGACAGGTTGAATCGATGGTTCAACTGTTATATATATATAAATCATACTTCAATAATTAAAAATCTATGATTTTAACTTGTTTTTGTGTGGTTTTGACCGGTTTCAACTGATTTTGACCAATTTTTAAAATTTTTCAATTTTAATGATTGACGGGACCAGATGAAAAGCCGGTTCATGGTTCAACCAGTCGGATCGCCCGGTCTGGTACGGTTTTCAAAACAGTGGTTCGCCCAGAGAGGGCATATTTTATTTCCAAATTTATAAACAGACTTATTTATTTTTTTTTAAAAAAAAAATCCTACACGCAACTCAAGTCGCTTTGTTGATTCATTTTAATTTATGTGTACTTTTTAATAGCTAATAACTATCAGACATACCTAAAATTAAAAGAACTGAAAAAATTTAAGTTCAAAAAAGAATTAAAAATATAATTGTGATAAGTGGAAATGAACCCAAATTTTTAAGGGCATAAGTACTTAATTATAATTAAATGCTAAATAGAATAAGAAAACTTAAAATTAGAGTATATGAATTTGGAATGAGTTTATTGGTAAAATTATTAATTAATTGGAAACTAAATTTTATTATTAAATATTTATTTATCGCAAAACATTCTTGTTTAAAAGTAGAAATGCTTTGAATTAGTTAAAATTAATTATAGCAACGGTAAATTAGAGAAAAATCCCTAATCATAATTATAAATTTACATATAGTCTTCGATCATAAAAATTTTATTTCCACTCCCTACGTATAAAGTTTTATTTGCTTTAACTCTCCTCATGCAAATATTATCACCTAATTGCCCCTCAAATTTTTTAGATACAAAAGGTCCAAAATGAGTATAATTATTCTTAAAATCAGCACTTTATACTTAAATCAAATATATTTTCTATCAAAATTGTCTCTCATATTTTTTAGATATAAAAAATTTAAAAACAAGTATAATTTCTGTTGAATTCAGCATTTTATATTAAAATCGAGTATATTTTCTATTAAATTTAGCATGATTTTTTTCCTACTTAAGATAATTCCTCCTAAATTCAGTAACATTTTAAAAAAATCTAGTATATTTTCATCCAAATTGAGTGTCATTTAAAGAAAATTGAGTATATTTTCTATAAAAATTAATATTTTTTAGGTACAAATAGTTTAAAAATGAGTATAATTCCGTAAATTCAGCACTTTAAACTAGAATCACGTATATTTTTTATTAAATTGAGCATAACTTTTTCTTAATATAATTGCTCCTAAATTTAGCATCATTTAAAAATTTAGTATATTTTTCATCCAATTGAATATCATTTAAAGAAAATCTATTATATTTTTCATTCAATTGAAGTGGAAAAAGAATCGTAATCAATTTGATAGAAAATATACTATATTCTAATTTAATGTACTGAATTTAAGAGAAATAATACTGATTTTTGAAAACTGCATGTAAATTTTTATTTACTAATGGGGACTGCATGCAAATTTGGCCTTTGACCTTTGCCTTGGAAAAAAAATAAAATCCAAGTGTGAATTTATTAAACTTTACCAAGTTCCTTTTATTTAGAAGGTATTTGGCTAAACTTATTAAAAATAGCTCATAAGCTCGTACAATTTATATGTTGTTTTAGAAGCTTATAAGCCGTTAGGTCTTATTTTAAAAATAAACTATTAGATTGTTTGGATGAACTTATTTTAAAAAATTTTAAAGATATTTATGTCTTTGGTATTACAAGGTCTTTTTATTAACAAAATTACCAAAAAGGGTATAATACTATTAAGATATTGTATATAATATTTTATAATTTTATAATGGGTTAAACTTATATAAAAATATAAAACTATTTGATATTTTGATTTAGATTTTTTTTAAAAAAATTAATGATATGATTAATATTTCAAATAAAAATTATAGTTAAAAATTGATCAATAATATATTTGACACTTTTATTTTTCTAAATCCTAA
>JBBMJZ010000074.1:281850-313333 GCA_037833815.1 Zingiber zerumbet | reverse complement strand
TAGTTCCCGAGCATGCAAGGGTAAGCTTTACCCTTCTCTCCCCTTCCCCTTCATGACTCACTCTCTCCCAAACAAGTATAAAAATTTTCTTTCCCCATGTTTACCCTTCCCTCTCCTTCACTCACCTCCTCACAAACAGAGGGTTAGGGTGATGGTAGACGTTTTCCCAGTGATCCTAACTCAAAAGTGTCTTACAGGAAACGATTACTAAATTTTCTAAGACGTCTGGTCTCCCCATTTTAAATACTTGGAAACCAGAAGTTTCTCATGTCATTGCGTCAACTGACTACGATGGTGCTTATAAGAGAACCCTCAAGGTTTTGAAAGGCATCCTAAATGCTAAATGGAAAATGGATACTGAAAATTGATTGTAAGAAACTTACTGGGTAATTTTTAAAGTGATTTTGGCTGCTTATTAACCTGGAGGCATTGGTGCTTGGCAACTGTTTTTTCTTGTTTTAGGGGCTAGAGCATGTCTAGAATCAATGGGACCTGTCGCCGAGGAGAAATATGAAGCCACTATTGATGGAGCTAAGATCATCTGGTCTAGAATCTCTTGGAATAGGAGAGACCCTATAAGCATATTGGTAGAGTGATCTGGACCCCACCTATTAA
Organism: Zingiber zerumbet; assembly: GCA_037833815.1. NCBI lineage: Eukaryota > Viridiplantae > Streptophyta > Magnoliopsida > Zingiberales > Zingiberaceae > Zingiber > Zingiber zerumbet. Next base: position 312,718 of record JBBMJZ010000074.1, on the reverse strand, counting down.
ATAGGTGTAGTTCAGCTTACTCCAATAAATGTCCAGGGGTCCAAGACTAGTCAAGGATCCTGAATCAGAGGATCTCTGCCCCTATTGATGTGCATGGTATCAGCAATGGCCCTCGAGTGGGAGATGGAGGGCAATAAATAAGGTAAATCACCTTCTGTATTTGATTTTATTTATATGCTATACGACAATTACAAAGCAGCATTCGGCAAGGATTGAGAAAAGTTCCATGATAGTATACATGTTGCCTGATTTATATCAGGACGAAAAACTCCCTATAGTAGGATAATTGAGGAACAAGAATTACGAGGACTAGATCTCTTAAAGGATTAATTGTTTGTCTTCTTTCTGCTGGCTTTTAAAGTCAAACCATAGATATATGCAAACCGAGTACCACTTAAGACGTCTATATTTTTCCAGCAGATTTTTGTCTGGTTTGCCAGTGCTTTCTTTGGTGATACCTAATTCTTGCCCACCATAAGCATCTATGTTTATGTATATAAATTTAAATTTAACTTTTCCGTTGCAGGAACCAAAGTTCTTTAGTGGATTGACATTTTATTTCAGTGGGGATTATGCAGCATCATTCAAAGGCTTTCTGCAAGACCTTTTGATTGCATCATTCAAAGGAACCGAGGGATCACGCAAGATTGCTCGGTGACTCATCAGTTGTCAAAACACTGATCGTGTATAACGGCGAACGTCCTGAGAAGCATAACCTCGACAACAATAAAGTCATTGATTGTAGGCGTTCTGAAGCTGAAGCCTTTGCTGATGCTTCAGGATGTTGTCTGGCTACCAGTGCTTGGGCTATGGATTCAATTGCCGTTTGCAAGGTACAGCCTTTAACTTTTTCTATACCAGTAATTTTTGTTCGTGTAGTTGTTGAAGCTTGCAATAAAAATTTAGTGACATAACAAAAATTTGATAATCCCAGTTAGTTTCATTGATTACCTCTGGGTGATCGATTTGGCCTTATAGAAGTTTACCCAGCATTTTTTGATTATACTCTTTATTTGGAGGAAAGGAAAAATTCCTGTAAATACGTCGTAGCTGGGGTTTGAATCACGAATGCTTGGATGATAAACTGAATGTCCTACCACGACACCATACCCCGGGGACAAATTTAGTGACATGAAGTATCTATACTTAGTTGTTAGGTTAAAATTGAATTCAACTGAACCAAATCTAAATAATCAAATTGAATTGTTTTTTTTAATAAATTGAATCAATTAATTTTTTTTTTAAAAAACATTGAATAAATTAAATTAATAAAACATTAATTAATTTAAAATTTTGACTGAATTAAATTTATTAAAATTTAGTTTCTGTGTAAAAATTTCCGTCAATTTAACATTGCCCTTATAATAAATCCCTTTATTTTAGTTGAACAGCTGAAGTCCACCGCAAGTCGTTTGTAGTCGTATCCGATGTGTTTTGGAATCCTCGACCGTAGGTTACAAGGCAAGCAACGCATGATCAATTAGATTCCCAAAGCGCTGACTAATCTTTTATTATCTCTCCTATCTGAATCAACGGCAAGTCTTATGGTGCCGTATCGTTGTAATCGTCTACTGATATTTGATATTATGTCGATATTAAATAATTTTCTAAAGTATTATCAATTTTTTTAATTAAAAAAAATCATTCATTGTGTTAAAATAAAAAATAAAAATAATTACGACACATTTATATTTTATTATTCATGATGGCTGATCAGTACAACAGAAATTATTCTCGTATTCAAATATTTATTATTCTTACAACACTTTCATACAGCTCCTTATTTGTCCCATTTAAGCCTTGGACTCCCATTAATACAATATCAAAATCATCAAACAGTTGCACAGTCGCACATTGACCACCTCAGGAACTCGTCGAAGAAGCTCAGCAAGATTCGACCTCGGCAAACGACAATGACCCGACCAAATCCCTCAACCACATGGTGTTGACTTTGTATTAAATTCCCCAATGGATTTACGTCCACCACCAAAACACAGTGCCTCATCTCCTCACATGCCACCATTAGCTGTGCGCATTGCCACCTCCAGTTTCTGCCAACTAAAATTGAAATGCTAGCAATCAACGGAAACGATATGGAGGAAGTAGTTGGGCTGCACTTAACTGCTTCCAATTTCTGATAGTGGTAGAGAGAGATTACTAAAACAGTAGCTCAGAAATAGTGCCAGGTAGGGAATCTCTCTGCCGAGCATTCAATGCTGCTAATTACTCGGAGTAATGAAGCTCGGAGAGAGAAGGGACGCTGCTTTTGATGCAATTTTGAAAAAGATCCGTCCAGGAAGCACTCTTTCTTGAGCTTTCCTGTTGAAAGCTTTTGTTGTTTTTTAAGCTTGGACAGATGGGCGATGCGTGGGTTGGTCCCCTACAGCTCGACACTACACAATGCAATTTGGAAGTTGGTGGAGAGGCCTCGGCCTGCGCCTGCGGGGTGGTAAAAAGACAGAATAGAAACTGCCCTTTTGGAGCGGAGCGAGAACTCCACCCTTCTTCTTCTCTCCTGCAATCTCTGCTGGTTTTGTTGAGAGATTTCCGGAGTGGGTTACCTTCCGAGGATTTGATGCTTTCGGGAGATTGTTGAGGGGGCCAATTCGGCCCAAAGCTCGGATCTTTACTAACTAAGGCAACGTCTCTGGTAAGTAAATGTTGGTTCTTGTGTCGTAGGCTTCTTCGCATTTGAGGTTTTGGTGGGGGTTGTGGAACTATTTGCAGTATGTTCGTTGCTGTGATCAGCTGGTGGATTAGGTCTAGGGCTTCTGGGATTCGTGGCGGACAATATGCGCCGGCTTGTGCGTTCTCGCATCATCTGTGGGTTTGGTGCTGGTTCCTTTTCTTCAGTTGTGGGTTTAGGTTCTTGTGAGTCTTGATCGGAGCTCGTGGAGAACAGGAAAGAGGTTCCAGGCCTGTACTTTGAGCCTACAAGGTGTTTGACTGCAATTTTCAGAGTGATCACTGGTTCTTGCCAAGATCGTTGTCGCGTTCAGTTTATTTGAGGCTTGTTGACGATGGCCTGCAAAAAGTTGGGATCAAAAGCTGATCCCTTTCGACGACAAGGGCAAGCCTGGTAAGCTACACTGTTTTTCTCGTGTGCATATGGATTTTTCTTATTCTCGTCTTCCTTCGAAATGCTGTTCTGCCAAATATTTCCTTGATCAGTCAAACAGATCACAAGGGATCTTAATAGTTATCTTAGTTTCTCAATTTACTTCACTTTGGCTTAGGATCAGAATGCGTTGTGAAGTTGTTCTATGCAGTCGTTTCCTAGTTTGAAGCTTCTGTTTTCTCTTCGTAATGCTGTTGATTGAGGACTCTGATTTCTTACAGTCAACTTGTGATCATGTAAATCAGAAACATTAACTCAGGTGACATGTATTATTAGGGACATGGAGAAAAAACAAAATTGAAGCTGAAACGTCTGCTACGATCAACTCTAATAATTGTGATTAAGTTGAATGGAGTCTTGTTTCTTTGCTCACAGGGATAAGTAGCTTTGAATAAAGGCTAGAAAAAAACTAGCTTTGGATAGTTTATGCACATAATTTCCACACAAAATTATGAACATGATCTCGCCTCAAAACGTCACATGGTCAAAGAGTCTATAATCCAATGTTCATTTTTAGAAGACCTTTACTAACTTGGAAGTTGACATCTTCTCCAGTTATTCTGATAATTGAAACATCATCTCAACACAAAACAATTTATTGTCCATTTTCAGGTTCTGCACAACGGGACTTCCAAGTGATGTTGCTGTTGAAGTTGAGGAGATGTCCTTCCATCTTCATAAGGTGAGTTCATATGATGACATTTTGTTAATTTCATGTTTTTTTTTTCTGTTTGTTTCAAAATTTTTGTTGTGGCAGCTTTGAGCCCTTTTGTTATTATTTCTTTCAGTTTCCTCTTCTGTCAAAGAGCGGACTTATGGAAAAGCTTATCAAGGAGATCTCTGATGAAGAAGAGATTTGTGTGGTGAAGCTACATGATATTCCTGGTGGGGCTAAGGCATTTGAACTAGTAGCAAAGTTCTGTTATGGTGTGAAGTTAGAACTCACTGCCTCAAATGTCATCTACCTTCGTTGTGCGGCTGAACATCTTCAAATGACTGATGAAATAGCAGAAAGCAACTTGATTGCACAGACAGAGATCTTTTTCAACCAAGTGGTTCTTCGTAATTGGAAAGATTCGATAAAAGCACTCCAAACATGTGATGATCTTCTTCCTCATGCAGAAAACCTTCAGATCATCAAGAGATGCATTGATTCTCTAGCTGTCAAAGCTTATGCAGACCCAAAGCATTTTAGCTGGCCTATGATGGAGTATGGCATGATGCAAAGCCCCGGTGGGAGCGTCTTGTGGAACGGTATTAGTACAGGAGTTAGGCCTAGAAATTGTAGTGCTGATTGGTGGTATGAAGACGCGTCCTTGTTGAGGCTTCCATTGTTTAAGAGGCTGATCTCAGTCATGGGATCTCGAGGAATCAGGCAAGATGTAATAGCAGGCTCAGTAACATTTTATGCTCAAAGGCATCTTCCCGGTATCAGTAGGCGCCACAATCTGGCACCTGTTGTTGCCACAGCTGCGCCAACCGAAGACGAACAGAGACATCTTCTCGAAGAGATTGTGAGTTTGTTGCCCTCAGAAAAGGGCTTGACATCCACAAAAGTCTTGTTTGGTCTTCTTCGCACCGCCATGATTCTCCGGGCTAATCAATCATTCATTTCAAATCTGGAAAAAAAGATAGGCTTTCAGCTGGATCAAGCCAACCTGGAAGATTTGCTGCTGCCAAACTTTTCATATTCCACTGAGACACTGTACAATGTCGACTGTGTGCTTCGAATACTCGAACATTTCCTAGCTATGGATCAAGTTGCCAATGGAGCATCGCCTAATTCCGTCGACGAAGACCAGTTAATTGGTTCACCTTCAATTGCACCCATTACTGCCGTTGCCAAGCTAATTGATGGTTTTCTAGCTGAGGTCGCATCGGATGTCAACTTGAAGCTGCCAAAGTTCCAAAATTTGGCTGGGGCAGTGCCTGATTATGCAAGACCGCTAGATGATGGACTTTATCGTGCGATCGACATATACTTAAAGGTAATCATTGAAGCTTAGCTATTCATAACAATTTGTTGAATCTATCAGTTGGAACAATTTCAGTAATTGTCGTGTTGTTTAATGGCATGTGATGTTTGTTCAGGCACACCCATGGCTCAATGAAGCTGAAAGGGAACAGCTCTGCAGGCTGATGGACTGCCAGAAACTCTCCCTGGAAGCCTGCACTCACGCGGCACAGAACGAGAGGCTTCCGTTAAGAGTAGTGGTTCAAGTGCTCTTCTTCGAGCAACTCCAACTGCGGACCTCCATTGCCGGTTGCTTGCTCGTCTCCGACAACCTCGACGCATCACGGCCTCTGAGGAGTGGTCTGGTTGGTTCCGGTGACGCCGGAGGTTGGGTGAGCACTATGCGGGAAAACCAAGTCTTGAAGGAGGGAATGGACCACATGAGGATGAGGGTGTCGGAGCTCGAAAAGGAGTGCACAAATATGAAGCAGGAGATCGAGAAGTTGAGCAAGGTGAGGAAAGTCTGGGGTGGTGTCCAAAAGAAGCTGGGATTCAGGGTCAAGTCCCAGATGTGCAGTGCTCAACAGGAATCTGTCAGTGACCATCAGAAGAAGATTGAAAAGTCGCCAACAAAGAACACGAAGCACATGACTTTTCACTGACGAGGGAGGGACAACCACTTTGTAATCCTAAAAATTTTCTTTTCCTTTTGCTTTTTCTTGCTACTGATGATTGATTTCTCTTGTTCTAGTAACTGTAAGTGTGCGGTTTGTATCTCAGTTAGGAAAAAGACGGTATTAACTTGACATTATTATTAATCACTGAACTCAAATCTGCAAATTGATAAATTTCTGTTAGAGCTGGTTCGAATCTGTTCGGATCTCATGGATCGTCTATCTTGGTCCTCGAGGACATTCCAGAGCTTAGAGCTTGGGTCATTGAGGGTTGTTGGGCGCCGAGTGAGGATGTCCTCACCAGTTCTTGATGCCGTCCGTTCCGAACAAAAATTATAACCTAGTGGGGACGGTGAACCCAGTAAGGGATTGCAAGTATTTGCGGCCGGATCGCGGCCACGATCTAGCCGCAAATACGAGTGACACATCTTCTGGACCACAAAAAAGTGATCCAGGAGATCTGTGCTGAGGGATCCTGGATTAGAGGATCCCTGCCCGATGATGGAGCCTTCATTGATGGCGTGCTGCTCGGAGCTTTGGAGGACGGAAACCAAGATGATTGGATTGTGTTCAAACGTCGTTGGAGTTTAGGTCGTTGCGGTAGGGTCATGAGATGTCCTTGACGACTGATTTGGTGTGCTGTTTTGGACCAGTTCAGATCTCCTCGACCACTTACCTAGTCCTCTTTTGGTCCAGTCCAAAATGACACACCACATCATTCGTCGAGGACATCCCGTGACGGCTCAAGCTCTAACGACATCTGAACACAACACAACCATATGAGTTTCTGCCCTCCGAAGCTCCGAGAAGCACGCCATTGACGACCTAAGGCTCCGACTCCTACTTGATGATAGCCAGCTCTAAGGCCCGTCCTCGATCCTTGACCCTTGACGATGGCCATCTCGGAGACCCTGCCCTCGATGACTCAAGCTCCAAAATGTCCTCGACAACTGATTTGGTGTGTTGTTTTGGAAGGGACCAAGAGAAAACCAGGGTATACGGTTTAAGAGATCCGAACTGGTTTTGGATGGGACCAAGATAGGCGGTCGATAAGACCTGAACGGGGTTCGAATGCCTGATTGTGCTAGCTCTGCGAAGCAAATTGTAGAATAGATAATTACGTTGAAGTCTATTTATTTGTGTGAAATTGTAATTGCTAGCTCGTACAAGTTTTTTTTATTTATTTTAGAAAATAAATTAAAATAATATAATATAAAAAGTATTTTAATAATTTTAAAATTTTAAAGGGATTTTTGAACTTTAAGGGCACCCATTTATGACGCAAAATAAAATATGTTCATTGATGGAGTCCATAAAAAATAAAATAGTGCACCATAAATTTACAGGTCTATTCTCGAATATTTAATTGAGATTTCTCCCGAATATTATAGCTCTTACAACGCTGGAATGTATTACGTGTCGGTCCCTTACGAATCGCGTCCCTTACTTCCTTTCCACCCACTTCGTACAACGTTGCCAATTGGTGTCCATTTCGCCCCCGTCTACGGTTCGTAGCATGATTGTCTTCCAGTAATGTTTGTTCCTGGTTGAGTGTGCTGTGCCATACTCCTCTCTCATCGTGTCGCCATTTCAGTTCTTCCACCGCACCGCAGCTCAGGAATAAACGCCATGCACGTGTAGCATTCTTACTCGGCTGCTTTTACACGAGCAGTTGGCGAAGCGGGTTGAGGATCAGCCGGATAGAGGTAGGGTTCCTCGGATTCCCGTGTCCGATCTTCTCTTTGTCTGTGTGTTGTTGTTTTTGTGGAGGAAGGCCTGACCTCTTTTTCCTGCTGTAGGCGCCAGCCGGATTGAAGGCGGCGTCTTAGGGTTGTAGTGAATAAGATGGAGAAAGTGGAAAAGGAGGATTTTGACTCCTGAGAAATTCTCGTTGTTTCTGGCCGTTTCTGAGAAATGTTGGCGCATGATAGAGATTGGGCTGGAGGCGAAGTCAATTGAAAAGAGGGATCTGGTCGAATGTTCTAGCTATATTTTCAGAGTGGTTTATTGAGTAAAATCTATCATTTTTTACTTTTAAGAATATGATTGCTTGAGAGTCTTCGTCGTGTTTCTCTGCGGATATGTTCGGATGGTGGAGTTTCGGTTGGGTTTCTTTTGGAAGGTCTATAATTAGAAACAAGCGTCTGTGATTTCCATGGGCAGTGTGGGCTTATTTAAGCGAGGCTGGAAACGGCTCCATCCAAAGCAGCAGGCCTTTACGAGTATCGGAGTTGCTGCTGGCTTCGCCAGAGAGAGGCTCTTGTTTCTATTTGACCGCCACTGGCCGCTGATCTATAGATTGTGCGTGATTGCTGCTAGCTTTCTACTTGGGCTTTTGTCGCAGTGGAGAGAATGTGCTGTTGGAGGTGTAAGGTCCGTGTTTACTTTAGGTCCAACAGCTCTATTCGTCATTCTGTGGAGTTGCTTCCTTTGCTTGGCTTCAACGACATCACTAGTTTATGTGCTTCTGAGTCTGGTTTGTTCCTATCAAATTATTTTTTTCATATGCGAACACTTTCCTTATTTGATCTTCTTTTCGACATTAACTTGAAACTGAAATAGAGCTGGGACTATGACATCAATTTGCTTTTATGCCAAAGCTTCATGTTTTGCCTCTCTCTTTATCTTCTCTAGTGCATATGTTGGTTATTATTATTATTTTTTGTTACATATTGCTGTTCGTCATTAAATTTATTCCAATACTTATGGTTAAATCCATGTTGTCTTGATTGCAAAGAATGATGAATTATTTATGTTCTCAATAGCCCAATGCCCTTTTCCTATTAGAAAATGTGTAGCAACATGTGATAAGCAGTAGGAATTTTTACAATCTAACTATAATTGTATATTAAAGGTGGGATCCGCCACCCCAACGGCCACACACAATCGGCTCTATGCCTCTACACCATCGGTGAGAAGGTAAATTGGGAAGCTGCAGTTGGCCAGGGAGGGCATTTTTCTCGGCTTTGCCAAGATTTGACCCCTTGCCGATTGTAGCAATACCTACCCCACAATAGCCGACTAAACCATGCCCCGGGGGCAATATAATTGTATATTAAAGCGTGCACATATTGAGTACATGTACGTAGCACTAGTAGATAATATTAATACATAATGCACTTCCCGTAAAAGGATGTTAAAATTTGAAAGTCTATTATGGACCATTCTATAGAAACCAGATGGAGCCATATTTGGATTAATTGTTCTACTTGAATGGGCCATACAAAGGCAAGTGGAAGTGATTTTGAAGTATGTGTGACACAGCAGTATGATTACATTATATTGACATATTTAATACTTACAAACATATTTTTCCTGTTCATTAGATGGTTTGTTGACGTAAAATTTGAATCTTTCTATAAAATGTTGCTTTCTCATTGGTGATGTGCCAAACATTTTGATTTCTATCCTGCACAAATCTTGTAATTCTACTGAATCATTTATTGATTTAGAATGTTTGTTACGAGAAGTCTATCTTTTTCCATTTATATTCCTTGTATATCTATCTTCTTAGTCTGCTATAATTGTTTCCCTTTTGTACTCGTTTGTCCCCCCACTTTTGACTCTTCTCTTGTTCTCTCTAATCCACATCTTGATTAACTTTGAATTCCTGTATTAAGAATGTTGGAAATTAATCAATTGCCATCGCCACGAAGCCATGCTACTACCAATTATTTTGGATTGGTTACATGAATCTTATAACTCTCTTGAACTCTATGTAAGGTTATATTGCAAGGTCCTTTAAATCACTTTCATTTGTATTAACTTGAGGTTTCTTTTCTCTCCTTCTACACCTTGCAACTCTAACTCTAAATTTATTCAACTTGTCTACCTATAGAATCTACTGGTCATCTTATATTGTAATAATCGTTTTTCTATCATTTAATCAACATATTGGAGCTACACCTAATTGCTCTTGGTAATAGTTTTTTATTTTATCTTTTTTTTTGGTAATCTTAAACATCAGTCTTAGCATTCTCCTCTTTGCTATATTACTTTTTCTTTCAAAATAAAGTTCAATTTTGATTTGTCTATAATTGATCATAAGTTGTTATCAGATGGTGTTTATGTTTTATCTGATTTACACTTTCCATGCATGTATTGTGATTTCTGTCAAAGATGCATCGTTTTTGTTTTAGAATGCATGAGCTGCTGTAGCAGGTGCCCTCACTATCTTTTTTTGGCTTTTAAACATTATAAGTGATTTTTTCTCTTTTAAATGTGTGTAGCCGACCCCACCTAGTAGGATAATGCTTGGTTGTTGTTTGTTTCTTTTAAATGTGTGTGTTTGTTCTACCAGACATTTTCCTTGGTTCCTTTTCAACTCCATAAACATAGTTGAACTTTTTTATTTTTTACCTCACATTGAGTGACAATGTATTCCATTTCATGCATTGATGTGATTTTTTGAGATTTTTGGGCTTTATATATTTCACTCTTATTGGTTTGATTGTATCATTTCTCTTATCTACTGGTGATTCTTTGTTACTTTTTGGTGTTAGTGTTGGAACTGGTGCTGGGGTAAGGCTCTTTAGGGGTCAATTAACCCCAATATACTTTAGAACAATACATACTACACGTGCAATAATATATGTTATTAAGTGACTTTTAAGATTCTTGATGATTGTAAAACTATTTGAATAATTTTTCTTGATAATTGATTATTACCTTTACACATTTCATTATTTGTATTTTGCATTTTTATTGTGTTTCATTACCCTCATCTTAACTGGCTCTGCCACTGGTTGTTCCAGGGTGCTGCTTTAGTGGCCGTTAACTATTTGGGCTTTACACCTGGACTTTTTATTGTTGGGCATTATGGAGTTTTGATCATGTGGATCTACGGATACTTTTGGATGATGACAATTCTATTAATAACTGCAGGTATGCAAACACATTTTCATAATAAATCTGTACTGACTTTCTTGTACTTTTCCAGTAAGTAGATATTTTATTCTGATGTGGACAGGTTATATGTTCTCACTCAATCGTGCTTACTTCTTAATCTTGCTGGCAACTGCATATTCCATTTATTCTGTCTATATGCGGGTTGGACTACTAGGAGTTTTCCTGTCGATGAATCTTTCTTTCATCTCTAATTATATTTTAAATAAGATGCGCCAAAGATACAACTATACTGATGAAAGCATACATGTGGAAGTGCAAAAGGATTCAGAACCAGTCATGGAAGATTTTTCTGTTGACACTGAATATTCTCCTCCAATAACAGAACCTGAACATGTGGAGTGTTCTAAATCAGCTTGCACTGCACCCGAGGTATCAAGTATTACAAATACTAACAAGGATGCTTCCCCTAGTAAGGTTGTTGTAGTTGAACCATCTTCATTGGTTGAGATGAGAAGGATAATGAGCTGTTCAAACCATTATGAAGTTCTGGGTTTTCTCAGGAACTCAAATATTGATCCTAAGATACTAAAGAAGGAATACCGTAAAAAGGTGTGCAATTTGAATCCTTATTCACAGGTGTTTCTTAAATTAAAGAATAATCTTAGCTGATTCATGGACCTACAGAACATTATAAGTTAGGTTGTATGAATTGATTCTAGGTCTTGCTTGTGCACCCTGACAAAAATCTGGGGACGGGAAGTTCACTAGCATGTGAATCCTTTGACAAGTTGAAGTTCTCATATGAGGTAAATTACATATAAAGTGGTTTAGAGGGCAATAATACAGTGCCTGATGTTTTTTTTATACTCTTGGGTAATACTATGCAACTAATGATCAATACATTTCAGGTTCTGTCAGATTTAACCAAGAAGAAATACTATGATGAACAATTGAGGAAGGAAGAACCTGGTAGAGTGTATCATAGGTCTTCCACTGCATCTCAGAAGGTATTATTTATAAGATGAATGATGTAGGCCTGTATCCATGATCATTATTTTAATTTTAGCATATGTTGCAAAACATGACTATCTATAACTAAATTAGTCATGCAAATATCTCTACATGCTTCTATATTCTTGCATGCCATGTAAGAGACAATATACAATAAAGAATGCAATTTTCTTTTTCTTTTTATAGACTTTTAGTAACTTAATATGGTAATATTTCATTATGGAGTTTACACTTCTTTCAAATTGTTGTCATGTAATTAAGAGTGCATTTGTATGTGTTTAGGCATTGATTTTCCATTGCCTGATATTTGATGGTTATATTACTAAATATGGATGTTGTAACAGATGGACTCATGATATTGTGTCCTTTTTATGGTCTGATTTGGCTGGTGTAATATATTTGACAATTCTTAGTTCGGCATGTTGGATGAGATATTTATTTTCTGGGATTTGAACTGATGTAGCCATGCAATTGTGTTATACCATAGGTTGAATTCTGTTCAAAAGAATCCAGGCGCATCGAGTGCACCAAGTGTGGAAATTCTCATACATGGATATGCACTAATAGAAATAAAGCCAGGGCAAGGTGGTGTCAGGTGAAAGCTAATCAAGATTTTAATGTTATAATCCCCAGCTCATGTGCTAAGACTTTGTTATTTTTGGTGCTTGACTGTGGTCTCCTTCTATAATAGGATTGCCTCCAGTATCATCGAGCCAAAGATGGAGATGGGTGGGTAGAAACTCGGCACTCGACAATTGTAAGATCGCCTTGGAAGATATGTTTTACATGTTTATGCGTTGTAAAAGTTTCCAACAACCATTTTTTTTTTCTGTTTCATCTCACTTGTGAATTTTCTATTGTTCCTGGAACCTTCTTAGGCATTATCATAATTGTAATTGTTTTTCTGAAAAGTGGATAATTAAATACTTGGAGGTGGACTACTTAGCCAAAATTGCAGCATGTATGCCTACTCAGAGTGGGACTGGAATTAATCTTGACACTGTGAATTAGGATACAACTTTGGCAGTCTTTAAAATAAGTAAGCAGAGAAGGATCATGAGGAGGTCCATGCTCCATTGAAGTGGGGAAGATAAGATACATGCAGTCCAAAAGTTAGCAACTAAGTTTTAAGCATTGTGATAGGAAGGCGAAAATCTGTGCAGATTGGCTTGCAAGGGAGGGTTCTAGACACAATCTTTGAACTATGTTTCCATTGAGTCACAAAAACTAAATTGGAGGACTCCTTTTTTGTGATTTTTAATTGACGAGTGTATCACTCGTTTGGGTCATCCTTGTTTAACAGAATTAATAAATACATGCAGAGAGGTAAACTTCAGGAAATATCCTCTTTGAAAATTGACTCCATAGTTTTGTATGGCCTAAGAGACACTTTGCATAGTGCATATTGTGTATGTTCTCGGAAAACTACAAACATTGCTTGGAATCCTTCATCTTGTAATTTTCTGAATAACATAGGAACTCTTATCTTAACAGCATGTTTCTTTTACACAAGCGGACACCATGAATTGTTGAGCTGGTGTAGTCTGTAAATTTGCTGGGAAACATAGCCCTTTGTACCATAAAGCAACAGTTTTACAACCATTCCTGTTGTTTCCTGTTTCTTTTAGGCTAAGTTTACTTGGATAAAAAGATAGGAGGGGAAAGGAGAGGGGCAGGGAAATCAAAACGACCAGAGTTATTCATGCTGTGTACAATATTTGTGTTCCTTTTTCTTTCCATCCCCTGCCCTTCTATCTTTTCATACAAGCATACTCAGTCATAGTGAAAATTTCCCTTGGATTTCCTCATTGCACTAAATTGTATTTTATTTTTTTCATTCTCAGATGGAAATACCACGAGCCTATGTATGTGCAGAGAGCAGGATATTTGATGTGTCGCATTGGGCAATTTGTCAGGTAAGCATTTGTGTTTGATTACTTTGTTGCATTACAGAAACATTTATAAGACCGACTTATATTACACACGATAGATTTTGTTAACTCTGGAGTAGTAGCCAAGATTTCGAATTGTTCTTTTAGTTTTGCATCCATTATATATACCTTCAAGTTGGTTTTAGTTTAAATTCTTGAAATAGAGAAACTTTTTTCTTCTCAGGATTATAAAACAATGGAGAGGGTGACTCAACATAATATGATGATTTGTTAATTAAAAATAGCAAACGAAGTTGCGTGATTTGTCATATTATTGCTTTTCTAAGTCAGGAACTGCTGCCTAATCATGATATTTGTTCTTATGAGGAAAGGGAAATATTATATGTAATGTGTGTAGGAGCAAAACATTCATTTGGCGAAGGTGGGTTTGGAGCCTAGAACCTTAGCCAAAACTTTCAAGGCCTTTACATAGACACCTTCTAACCTATTTCCAAAATGTCATCTTCTATTTTTATTGCTACGACCATCTTCGAACATAACTTAAATAATTCACAATGCAATTATAATCAATTTCCAGTCATTTTCATCTAACTCCATACAATCTGATATATGCAGGGAATGTCTTGCAAGCCTAATATTCACAGACCAACCTTTCATGTGAACAAGGTTAGTTTGGATAGGACAGAGCTGCTATCTAATCCTTCTAGATATCCATGGGGATTATATGCTGAGATGATTATAGAGGACTGAGTTTGAGCTCTCTCCAGAAAGCTTTAGCATCTGGCATCTTCTCTGAAAGTCCAAAGCTGTAGAAAGTACCGGCCATTTAAGATCAATCAGAAAGGCATAAAACCATGGTGAAAATCACCATAAACGGATATGATGAAGCCTAAAGAGGAAAAAGTTTAGTTGAAGAACTGGCTTGTGTTTTTTGTGGACTGACAATTGATTGTGGAAGAGCTTAATGGCATTTAAAATTTCACCTTTTCATCTAGTCATGGCGTAGGCTTCTTCGTGTTTACTGATCTTTTAATCTCTTGGCGATGGAACCTAAATCTGAAGAAAGATAAAAGGGATATGTTCAGCAGATGCTTGCTTACAAGTGATGAATAGAAGTAAACGATTGTGGGGGAAAATAAGGAAAATACTAAGTGGATCATTTGTGAATAGTTATAACCATGTGGTAGGCTAAGCAGTATCTTCTCATATGTTATACTCTATAAATGGCTCAAAAGTATAACTATTCCACAGCTACGAAAACTTGTAAAGAAAGAGTACTGTCAATTGAATTAATCACAAGGAAAGTGCTTTGGTAGTCTCTTCTTGCAACAGAGATTTAATCCATGTTCATTTGGACAATCTTCCTGCCTTTGAAAACTAATTTAAGAGTAGTGAGTGCAGTATGTGGTGGGTTCGCTTTAGCCTTCAGCCGAGCCCCAAAATTTTCGGCTGCAGGCGTGGCTTGATAATAATCTGATTAGAAGAGGAGCTGCTACAACCCGTCTCAAGAGTTCCTTTCATTGACAGAAGACCAAGATTAGGAAAGATGGGCCTTTAGCCTTTCATTTCATTGCTTTCCACTTGTTCTTTTCCTAATCATTCTTCTCCTTTTCTCCTCAATTTGCCAGATTTTCAAACTGCAATGAGGCGGCAAAAGTTGTAATTTGTGCACGAATACTATGAGCTTTGTTTCGAAGAAAATCCTTAACCAGATGACTTTGAGACGTGGTTTTTCGGAGCTTGTGAAAAAAAGTCTTGCTAAACTTACCAAGAAAGGCTTCAAAAGCTGAAATCTTGTGCAGTGCTCATGGCTTGATACTCCATAGAAATGCATGTGTGGGTTAATCAATAAATGCCAGAATGCCATTTAAAAGCCCCTGAAGAATGTTGAAAATTGACAAACTTATCAAGATGCGCCAGTTCTTATTTCAGAATAAAAGGTTGCAATCAATCTGAATCATAAAGGTGTTATCTTCTAATGCATTTTGTATGGATCATGCCTGTTCTTATTTCATTGGCTCTTAGTTTTGTCAGGAATCATTACAGATATTTCGTGGGCGTTGCGAATACTTTTAACTTTTCGTAAACTGCTGGTCTTCTTAATTTCTCTTGTCATATCAAAAGCCAGTTAAAAATCTCCATGCTCGCCTATTTCACACCACCTCTGTTATGATTTCTTTATTGTTATTATTTCATCTCTTTCTTCTTTATATAATGGAACGGGTTAAGATGGCCCCAGGCGATGCAGATTGATACTTGTTTGGAATATACATCAATATAATCGTCATCCGTGAGCTATCGTTTTGAACAGGCTCTTGAAAAGATTACGGTTCAGCCAATCTGTGAGATTTGTCCGTATCAGAGCTATAGGCCAAATCTCCAATAAATCAATACATTTCTTCATTCCGAAGTTTCACTAAAGAGGAATGATTTCAACGATGGGTTGTTGAGCAGGTGACGCTAGCAACAATTGCATAGCTTAAACTTCGGCAGGAATGCAGCTTGCAAGCAAAGGTGGATCAGCTTCATCATATATTTGATTCAATATGCAAAGAGAAATGTGCTGTGATATTCTATGATCGATGATTTTCAGAATGGTTTAGCATTGTATCCAATCTCACATTCATGAAACTGTGGAATTGTTCTTGAGAGGTTGGCCTCCGGTTGCTTTCAGTAATCTGAGTTGATAAAAATGTGATGCAAGTAAAGATTCATCGCCCTCTGTTTCAACCATTCATTTGTTGCTGACTGCATAAAACTAGCATATAGCAACAAATATACACAGACAAACAGATCACTGAAGAATATAATGGGGATCTTTTTTAATCTGTAAATCAAATTGCACTGCGAAAGATGGCATCAACAGGACAGAAGAATTTGTTGGAAAAACTTTTAAATCAGAAACAAGTTGTTTCATGATGTCAGAGAAACTGTAAATTGCATTTAGGCCTGCAGTTGACTATGGTTTAATAATAAGAAGTTGGGTGCCCTTGACAGACTCACCAATTTATGAGATCTTCTGGTCCTTCGAAATAATTACAAGAATATTTAACATTAAATTCTCTCCCTTCGTAGTACAGTTAAATATAAGATCATAATCATGGTGTGATCCTGTCACTTTCTTTATTTAATCACCATTATTATTTTGTCAAATGTAAACAGTGATCATTGAAAGACAAAATCTTCTTTTCCCTCTTAATAAATAAGTGTGATGTGCTGGTGTCAAAGCAGAGAACATGGAGATAAAAAAGAGGAAGACCTGAATCACGAAAATGACAAACCAATTCCAAATTTTCTTCCATAATTTTAGGCTCAAATTCTTTTATTTTATGTGCTGAATTTCAGGTGGTCAGTGTAATTAAGCCAATTACATAAGCTTTCTCCTTCACTAGTAGTCTATATCTTATCCCATTAGCCGTCAACCTCACTCTCCTGTATACCTTCAGATTTCCCACTCTCCTCAGACTTATCCACCATAACACATCATCTCATTATAGAAAGTAGGAATATAAAACAGTTTCAATCTCATCACACAATAAATATATGGACAAGTTTTAGTGAGTGTATGTAAATAGAAGACGTCATTTTCTACTAATTGCACTGCAACCTTATCATATCTCAAAAAGGGATCCAAGCTGTAGGCAGACCACCCTGTGCTGAGTAACTCCCCAAACAGTCTTCGACTACTAAATTCTGCACCATCCTTTGCTTTGAGCCACCACCTTCCAGCTTGCTCAATACTGATTTCATGAGCTTCCTGTCAGCAGCGAACTGGTTGGGTCCAGAGCCCAAGTTCGGCAGGTCAGCTATTTGAGGAAAGCATCTTGGTAGGGAGATGGCCCTTTCGGATGATGGCAGGTGTGGGGTTATGGTTGGGACCTGAGGTGCGTGGCTTGGAGCTATTCTGGAGAAGCAGGGCACCTGCCCAAACCCTTCCAAGTTGGGTGGGGTTTGGTCAGTGGAGGTGATGTAGTTGTCGAGGAGAGGTGGGAGGAGCATCGGGCCCGAATCGTCTTGGCTCAATATCTCCATGCTTGCCTTGCTGGAGACCTCTCTTCCCTTGTAGAACACTCTGCACAGCACCCAATCTTCCTGCTTGCATAAGAAACGCGAGTGTCGTAATCGATATGATGAAAGGATAATAACTGATCGAAGAAAAGCGTGTTCAGAATTGATTACTATGTTTGGCAGTTGAGCGATTAAGATGATTCCCCACAATCAAGATATTCATGCATGAAGAGATTAGCTAGCAACTTGTTTTATTCAAGTGCTTAATTTAATCTGGTGTGCACATGCATTCTGATCGTGACTGCTTAATAATTGTGCAAATGTTAGAGAGATGAAGATGTAACCTTGAAGGGCAACATCTTTTGGGTTGCGGACGCAGAATCCTCCATGCGATATTCATGCATGACCCAATCTGTCTTCTTTCCCTTGGGAGCTCTTCCTTGATAGAAAACCAAAGTCTTCCTCATCCCGACCAGCACGCCCTTCCGGGCCACCGATCTATCCTTTCCGGTGGCCTTCCAGTAGCCTGACACAGTTGCCCGGTTCTTTCTCTGCCCGGTTGCGTACTTCCGATCTCGAAGGCTGAAGAAGTACCACTCCTTGCCCCCCACACATGCAGTACCTGGATCCAACTCGTCAAAATTCGACATTCTCACACACACAACAAAAAAAAAAAAAATCAAGAACAGGAATTCAAATGAAGCTAAAATTTGTATCGAGATTGAAATTGTCATCCACGAAGAGAAGGCATGGAGGGAGGGAGTTGCAGACGTGGGACAAGCACTAGTTCATGCCGTTTTCAGCATCAGCAATGGACCTAACTCCATGATGGAGATTGCTTGCCGCGCTGTCGAACCCTGGTGCATTATCACAACGAAGTCTCGACCAGTGAGATTGCAGACCTTGTTGGTCCATGGCCGAAACGACCACGTGTGTGGTTCTTAGTGGATCCATGAACACAGACATAGCTCTGGATCAGTCAAGACGTGATGTTAGAATATCCATCAACATCTTCAGAAAGTCTTCTTTGAGTTGGAAACCAATATTTTATAAAAGTAAAAAAGAAAGAAAGGGGAAAAAAAAAGCTTTAGGTGAAGGTATATGCATTTCAAAGGATATTTTCTTTTCTGAAAAGTTCGTAGATGGACAAGAAAGAAAAGAATAAAAGTGGTAGCCGCAAAATTGTGGTCGAGTTCAATCATGAAGGAATAAAACAACTCGAGGAGATCGAAAGGTGGTGGAAAGTCTGGTACTTGCACAATTTCCATTGCCTGGAAAGCTAATCAAGATAAACATAGAAAGGGAATTTTTAATCTTTTCCCTTCATCCCCGTTTCATCAGATAACAAGAGCAAGGAGAGATTGCATGTATCAATTCTATCAGATCTAGTTAATTAAACCAGAATAAATAGTGAGAGAAAGCTATTGGTGATCTTAAAAAGAAGATTAGAATTAGCCTGACCAGGGAGATCCCATGGCTCGCACTTATTGGGATCGACGTCCACCATCATAGAACAGCCATGGTTCCCGGCGAGCTTCACTGCAAGGTAGTCGCAGATGAGCTCGTCATCCCTTGGGTGGAACCTGAACCCTGGAGGCAGCTCTGCCTCCACCATGCTCAAGACGCTCATGTTGGCTCTGATGAGAGGGAAAAACACAGTGGGAACAATAGAGTTTATATAAAAACTAGGAGGATTAGGTGTTGCATCAATAGAGAAGGCGAGTCAACCTTCAAAGAGAATAATAGATAGCATGGGGATAGTCCACAGCCACATCTTTAGGATCACTTTAAAGCACCTAGACTCATCCTTCACACGTACGTGGCATGGCCAAATTGGCATGGACTTAACTCTGACACACTTGGCATTGTGGACTCACCTGACATCGCCTTCCAATCTCCACCACACCCCTGCAATGTAGAGGAGGTGAAAAACAGGACATAGTTTCAGAATCTGGCTATCGACAAATCAACTTTGGCTTGCTAGATGTGTTTCTTACCTACATGGAACTTCTTCAGTTTGTCGTCATCACTTCACCAATGCTTTTTTAATTTTGTATGGGCAGTAACAAAGTGGTAGGCTGCAGTACTAAACTTCAAACATGCTACTTGCTGTAACAGCAGCATCCACAGATTAAGTCTGTTGTTAGAAAAAGGAAAAAACCACGTTTCACTATCCTCGTTCACATGCAAAATTCAAGGTGAAACAGTAATATCGACATTTAAAGTGTACTGACAAATACAATGGTCCGAATAGGTGGAGAGGTCATAAGAAGAAAGTCTTGGTAGTGCAAAATAGCAGAGTTAGAAAGTAGACTCGAGCAGTTTTCCCTAGTGCTGTCATGCAGAAATAACGACGCTTTCAATTGGATCTTGCCCTCCAAGACTCCTCACGAGAAGGAGAAGAGGTAGAAAGTGAAATCAAATGACGTTTGGACTTTAGAGAATGAAGAAGAACAACATGGCATGGACCAAAAGCATGGGTTGCCAGACTGATAGATTCATTGCTGCATTTCCTCCACATGGTCTGCTCTGGACCACCATCATCTGTCACCATCCTCGTTAACTAATCAACATTGATGACACATCGAAACAGAAAGCATGAGCAATATGACAACGATATGGATCGCTAAAGCCTCTCCTAGACGGGACTAGCAGCAGTTCGACACCAGTATCGACTTGGAAGAACAACAACCATATGAAATGCTGCCACGAGTATGTTTATGTAGGTTGCCACCTAAACTATATAGCTATGAAAGTTTTTGAAGATGATCCCTTTGTTCTATTTTGAATTTCAACTTTTGAAGTAACCTTTCTAGCACAAAAGGCCCAAAACAGAGCGACTCCTTCTGGGCTTAATATCTTCTACTAGAATCAGAAGTATGATATTATGATTGAATAAAGAGACGAGATCTCACTGTTATCTGATACACTGGATCCAACTATGGTTGAAGTTAGTGAGAGAAGCAATTTGGGGTGAGCATTTTCTGAATGTGACCTAGCATTGCTATGCGTCAGTCAACATCAATTAAGATAGAAGCCTTATCATGCTTATTCACAAACCACTCGAGGGTTTTTCCAAGTACCACTTACAGGGGTCTCCCAGCCATTGACCTGTGAGAGGACATTACTATCTTTCCTTTGTGAGGTTAGTGGTAGAAATCTCATTTAGAAATTCCATTATGAGCATGACTTCTTCACGCAGTTGCTGGTTGGTTTACTTCAGCCAGTTGTTAACATCATTTTCTTCAACTTTTTCACATTCAGAGAACGTCCACTCTCTCGGGATTATGCATGTTTTTGCTAATTGTAATCCTTAAGCATAGCAAGATAGTGAGTCAACCAAGCAAGCCCTGGGTCTCTCTCATAATACATGCCATTCCATATCCGGAAAGTAACGGGATATTCCATATCCGTATCTCAGGCATTCCTATGACTTTTTCAAGTATTTCAATGACCTTGACATTTCACTAACTTGTTGCTCTTACCCTCAAGGAGATTGTGGGCTTCTGCCATACTTGCTCACTCAGGGTGTTTCCAAATGCATGTCCTAGAAGTTGAACAGCAGTGTTGACCCTTCTGAAGGAATGAAGTATGAATGAATGCAAACTTCAGCATCAAAATGACATTTTTTTAGTTTGATCATATTCTGTTAAAAGTTGCAAAAGTTGCATTTCACAAAATTATTGGGCATTCACACTTTTGACTGCATCAGATGCTTCAAAAATGTACAAATGTTAAATAAAGAATTGAGTTCCAAATGTGCCGGCACAAGAGTCAGTCGTTCCTATCTGATGTGGCCTTGTTCATGTCTTCATGATGACAGACAAGGGAATGAACACCTTATGGCCTTGGCTTCCATAAATCCCAATCCCCCCGAAGCTGGCATAACTGCTACTCATGGTTGGATTCAGGACAACAGTTAGGTTTTGTTGCTGGCCTCTTCCGATGAAAAATCGTGTCGGCGATACTGAAACAGAGACTCCGTGGGGTGCACTCCAGCTGATGCTGTAGTACTCATCGTTTGCAGTGTTGGTAACTCTTCTCATGATAGTTCTAGATTGATTGAGAAATGCTACTGTAATGGAAGGCAAGTTTAGGTCGGAGCCCGTCTTGGTTGAAAACAAGCAGCTTTGCCCAGTGTAGTTCAGAACCACTGGAGCAGACCCATTGATCCCACACAGAAAGGAAAGAAAGTCACCATAATCTGCATTAAAAAGGACCAAATTGAGTTAGTTACAAGGCGTAAATATGCAGATGCAGTAATTTCGAATAAGCTAATGGAACTGAAGTCACCTGATTCAAAAATTAGTCCAGGGTCTAAAGCAGCAGTAGCATTAACAAAGCCACTGCCCATGTCGAATGGTGTCGCAGGTGACATGGTGGAATCTGGATTGCTGTATGCACGTTGCGCCATGATCATCGCTCCTTGCTTGTCTATGCGTGTGGCGGTAGTAGAGAGAGCGGAAGCAATGGCCGAAGGATTAAAGTTCGGAAACTTCTGCTTGATCAGAGCAGCAAGCCCAGCAACATGTGGGGCTGCCATACTTGTCCCGGACATCATCGCAAATTTCTCACCTAAATGGTAGAATCAGAATAACTTCAGGAACCAACTTGATTAAAAATCTCAACAAACAAAAGCAGAAACATTGTTTGTTCATTCAGATATAATCCTAGTGTTCATGAATTATCACTACCTTGGAATTCAGCAGATTCTGTGCCCAGTGAACTCCAAGCACCCCATATGGAATTGCCAGGAGCAATTAAATTGGGTTTCAAAATGTCGGCATCAACAAATGAATTGTCCTCAGGATCTGGACCTCTAGAAGAATAATACATTACTTTCGGTGCAGAGATACTGTAGTTAGCTTTAAGGCCTCCTAATATTCTTGCAACACCACCAAACTTGACTATGGTTTTTGCATTTTTGCCTCTATGCAAGGAGTTGTTGTAGTATTGCAGAAATAGCTATGGCAAATCATCGAACCAAAATTAGTACAATAAGAGAGAATAGTATTACAGATCAGAAGAAATCATAAAAAACAACTAGGAAAGCCCTACTTCACATGATCACTTTTTGAAGAGTTATTGAAAAATGAGCCAGCACATAGAACTTACAATGCATAACAGAAAATTATCAATATTCAGAGGACAAAGACTACTATGGAAAATGATGCAAAAACTTCGTTTGCATCAAATTCAAAGCAAAATGCATAAAGTTGATGTGCTCATATGCACACAAGGTTCTAAATAACATAGACATGTATGAACTAGAATTTGACAATTGGTATACCTTCGAGTCATCTGGTGATGGTATTATCAAACCAGGTATAGACATGGGAGTTGGGTTGAGTTGGAAGCCAATAACAAATGGATCCATGTAAAATACAATTCCAACCGCACTTGTATCCTTTGCTGTCTGCAATGCTTGTTTGATGGATGATAATCCCAGCACATATCTGATGGAATAACCACACACCAGTATTTTTCCTTTAATCAATTTTTTCTTTAATAGACTTGAATCCTGGCATTCGTGCAAGTAGAGTTCATTTGCAATTGCTGTTTCATTTTTCAAGGCATGAGTGGCGGTAATAAGAGGATACATCAAGTTACCATCTGTTCCAGCTGCAAATTTTGTGAACTAATAACTAGATGAAAGTAATAAGCATGCGTTCAACTAAGGTGTAAAAGAATTCGAAACAAAGCATGCCCAAGCGAAATGAAAGGATGAGAAAAAGATACTTCAAAAAAGAACAACTTTTTTGTTTATCATCTGAAACTGAAATGAGAATCCAAACTTACGTGCAAGTCCTACTCCAGAAATTGTCAAGTTGTTGCCAAGTACAAGATAGTTATTGTAGATTCTATCATGAGAGGATGCGCCTACAGTAAATATCCAAGGACTAAAAGACGACATGCTCTTGGGGGCTGGTCCTGTATTGCCGGCTGCTTGAACAACAAAAATTCCAGCTTTTACTGCAGCCAACAACGACATATCTATTGGATTGAAGAATGTTGCTAAACCAGGAGGTCGCCTATTGGGAGTGATGGATAAACTGATGATGTCAACACCATCTTGAGCTGCCTGTGAATCAAAACAATTACAAAAGACAAAAAGTTTGCATGATAAGCCAAAAGTAAGTTGCAAGCTAGATAGCATAAAGAGCCCACGTAGCTAAACCACAACATTGTTTAGTTCTGTATGGAGAATTGTGAAATGATTAAGTGGATTGCTGTAACAAAGTTAGATTGTTATGACAATTTGGCACACTAGTTGAGTCCAATAAAGTTAATGGGTCAACTATTTAATATGGGCAAATTATTACAATTGATATCTGAGAGGATCTAATCCTAGACATGGTTAGGTGTTTGGAAAGGGCATCATGTGTGATGGTGGACCACAATTATAACTCGTATGTTGCAACTTAAGGATGATTCTGGTCTATTTGTTAGATTTAGGATCTTAGCAAAGACATCAGATATTAGGCAAAGGAGATTGTACATCCTACTTAATGTAGGGTTGTGAACTAACGCAACCATTCGCAGATTTGGTAAGTTAGATATCTTAAACATTTTGGGCCATTAACCAAGCTTAATGGAATTAATGGACAGTTCTTTGAACTAGACTAATTGATTCTTCTGATATCAGATCATACCTACACAGCCATTATGAAATATTTAGAAAAGATTGCCATCTAAAATGGGGGAGTGAGCTCTGGTGCTTACATGATTCTGAGCTATGGCTAAGACATTGGTTCTTGATGTTTTTTAGTGGGGAAATTATGACACACTAATCTGTTCTTGCATGTAAGTAGTAGAGCAAAGTTGTATAACCCCACATTATTCTCATTCTCTACTTTCTTAAGATTTTTTGTTTTCCATCATCAAACACTTGCAGATTCCTTGTTCTGTCAGAATGAATCAGGTGCTACACAATCCTCAAATGAATCCTTATACCAACATGTGAATGATAATTGCAAATTTCCACAAAAATTCTTCCTTACAAAATATTTAGTTTGATGGATAGGATAGAGTTGGCACTTGATTACCTGATCTATAGCAGCAACAACATCAGCTGCAAAACCTCCAAAACTTCTATACAAAGCTTTATACACCGCAATACTGGGAATCCAGAAAGATTAGGAAAAATCTTACAGAGGAAGCATTTTGGCCTTTAGTTTCAAATAAAAGTAGTCACTTACTGTGCATGAGGGGCCATGCCACTTGCATTCCCAAAATGATGGCCAGACACGACAACAGGGATTCCATAATTACCGGCGGCAATGGATGCTGTGTGCCTGCATTGACCCATAGATATTTAATCAAGCAGAATATAGACAGACAATGAATTAGGGATTCTTAAAGCATAGTTTCTTGCTAGCAAAGAAAGCTATCATGGAAAATGTCCAAAGAATCTCTTAACGGGAAACTAGTAATTCAGCTAATCGATCAGACAAGGAAGTATCAAAAAGTAACCCAAGCAAATGAGGAAGAATCTCAAAATTGCACATCTGATGGAAGTAAAAGCACTTACGTCCCATGCCCATCGCTGTCTAATGGTGAAGCATGGTCCGCGGTCGCATTGAAAGCCCCTCTTATTATTGCAGAAGCAGCAAAATGACGAGCTCCAATTAGTTTTCTGTTACAAGATCCAGCCGGAAAGTCTCTCATCACTTCACAAATACCAGAAAAATGATGTGGTACTGGAAATTGATTAATAGAAAGCTTGTCTGAGAAGCTAGGGTGAGTTGGATCAATTCCTGTGTCAATGAAACCAATTACAATTCCTTCCCCAGCAACTTCAGGACCTCCCTCTGGAATCCATGCTCCTTGAGGCAGACCTAGAAATTCAGGAGTGTGTGTGGTTGCGGTCCTAACTGAAAAATCCAGTAACACATTTGCTACTTCACGCCTCTTCAAAAGTTTGTCAGCCTTTCACAGTGAACAACAAGATCTTGTCAGAAAGCAAATGAAAAATGCAAGCTGTGAATACTAAGTTGATTTTACTATATTGAAGTATCAGCTAAAAGTCAAAATAAATGCAAGGGCCATGCATATACTCAATCATGGAAACTGATCAGTTCTCACAGCGGATACTATAACTTTGTATTCGAGCATTTCATTCAAAGGATTTGTAGTACATGAAACCTTTTATTATCAGTTGTCTAATATGTAATAAGGATTAGCAGTGCAGTATAAAAGGATAGGTGTGAAGGGGAGCCATAGCGTAACGGTCAAGTTGCTACCATGTGACCTTGTGGTCACGAGTTTAAGTTACGGAAACAGCCTCTTGCAATGCAAAATAATCTTGCACACAATATACTCAATGTGGTCCAACCTTGCATTGTCGAGAGCTTGTATCGGATTGTCCTTTTTACAGAAGGATAAGTGCATACTTGTTATTTTAGTAAGTGTCAAGGAGCCAAAGCATGTTTCCCTAACCGAAGGAGAAGTGACGAAAGGTAGTGAGGGGTACAACAGAGAATATAAGCAATACAGAGAATAGTAAGGTCAAAGAAAGCATGTCTTTCAAACTCAATTTCATTAATCACTCAATCCTGCCATCCTTGATTGAGTTCACAAAGCAATGACTACACATTTATAGATGTCCTATAATCGCAGGGTAGCCCCAAAAGAACCAAAATCAAACGAAATTGGAACCAAAATGATCTGCTTATAAACAAACTATGGCCAACAAGACTAACTGAATTAGTTTGAACTATCCTTATGTGATCTAGCCTGCAAAGACAATAGCACCAAAATGAACAAAAAATAAACTTGCATAAGGCAATCAACCTGTTGAGAAGTGATAAGAACAGAAAAACCATTGATTAAGTAACGATAGCTATAGAGCTTGATATATTTTTCTCCTCTCAACGTCCTCCTCAACAAAGAATTCTGAAGCCGAAGCAGATATGAATTATAATTCTTGTCTGTGCTCGAAAAGTTCCTGCAGTAACGACAGTGTCACAGTTTGCTGGAACAAGATAAATCATGATATAGAAAATTTAGATGGAAGATAATCCATCAAAAGCTGTAGTACTCAAAGTAAATGAAGATCCTAAAAATTAGTAAGTGAAGTTCAGCAGCAGCATGTATTATTTGTGGAGGAAACTTATAAATGATCTTGTTTTGAGTGGTGGCCTAATAAAATACTTGACCTATTAGTTTTATTTGTATATTAACTATACAACTTTTACATATTCATTTCAAATTAAATGTTGTTTTATTGTTAACAAACTAAACTAGGATTAATGATGAAACAAAATCTATGTGTACATGTAGAGTTAATATAAATAGTCCTTACATATGCATGTCTTTTTCAACTAAATCATCAAGATTATAATAAGCTTTGTACCATCAATACATATTAATCAAGATTTTAAAAAATGAACCTAGCATTTAACATATTCAATATGCACAAAAATCTTTTTTGGTCTTAGTTTAAGACTCTGCACAAACTCTAACTGACCTTAATAAATGCTTGATTGCAAGCATCTCGACATAGTTGTGCTTTGATGAAATACACTACTTCAAAATAAGTATTAAATTATGATGATTAATACATTCTACTAACTTAACTTTTGATATTCTATCATTTTCAGCCCTGCCTTGCTCTGCCACATCATGAAGGAACGGGAGCCTTACCTGCTCCAGACACTAGACGTGGGGCTACTAACTTGCCATTCATTCCCTACATGCAAAAAGAATTGTGGCAAGTCGGCCAAACTTCCTGACATAACAAAGGATTCTCATTTGGAGTAGGTGCTGATCACAACTGAAGCTGTCAGCGTATCAAGTTGGTAAATGGTAAATATCTTGGAAGTTGTTGAAGTATTTGCTATCGTATGCATTATCAAGAAAAAAAAAAAGGTAGCGATCACATTCGTCCAGACTTTATAGGAGGCAATCGTAAATAATAACTTCCAAACTACAAATTTAGATGAGTGAAGCTTTCATTAGTGATGCCATATTTGAACATCAATGACCTAGGTCATGTTGACAGTTCTAATCTGTCATAATTGCCAAAGTAAAATCGCCAAACACAAGATGCATAGTTCGACTAAGAAATAAGGGTGGCTTAGCATAAACCTACACAAATTAAAGAATAAAAAGTGGTGCAAATTTCCTTTGTAAAATAAAAAAGGCAATACCTTTGCCTATTGAGGGTATTGAAACTCCCAGAATCCGCATGGCTAATCCCACTGCCTCCAAACTTCATTTCACCAAAGTGACGAGCCACAGGGTGCTGCTTCATGATCACAATGTAGACAGCAGCATCCTCTTGGCCAAAGCCCCAAAACAAAAATCCATGAAAGGAAAGAATCAAGAGGTACAACGACAGAAATCCTTCCATTTAAAGGCACCTTCAGAAGCTCAGAACCACAGCTGAGAATTCTTCAACTCCTCCATGCAAGCAGAAGTTAGAGCAGTTGTCACAGACAAATATCAGCTCTCCTCTTCACTACCTCTAGCAACTGAACGCCAAGGACCTTGCCTTCGGAGATGACAACGCAGTCGAATGGAAGACACATAAGAAAATATTCGTCCGAGGCTTTTTCCTTTTGATTTTTTAACAACTTAACAACTTTGTTTCGCTAGTGGTGCGTTACACTGTGGCATATATAGTGTTTCGCTTGATCCCTGTTCTAGCTAAATATATAGATAGACTTTTAAATAATGTGACTGTTAGGTGGATTCTACCTCTACTGCGTGGTAGTTCACTAGAATCGTAAAATGGTAAAGGGAAGGAAAAAAAACAGCAATTTGATATAATGAATCTAACTAAATTTATATAATACATATATTTTGGTCAATCAATTACATTAGTTTGATGAGGAGGATCACAAAGGCATTTATTTGGTTTTTAAGATGAAAACTCCTTTAAAGGGCTCGAGGCTTTGGAGTGTGGGTTCTTCCCGAGGGTGTAGCTGTCTGAAGAGACGCACGGTGACATCTGTAATTGTGTAAAGAACACCTTGATAGTAAAATGTGCAGACTAGTGCAACCACATCACATCAGATTTAATCTCATTAGATTGCATACACAAATCAATGGTTAATGTGTCAAATACAGTTAGTGATGACAACACAAAACTCATTACAGTAATAAATTCCAAAATTTAACTTTCGCTTTTCTTAATTGTCGATTAAGTGATGGCATCTTGGTTGTCAGATTTCCATAAAAATCTCAGGACTCATTATGATCCCGTCAAACAATTAATGCATGTCCAGTTGAAGCTTGGAAGACAGAACTCTTCTTTTGACTTCAGATTTTTTTAAGGATTTTGGCTCACTGTTGCAGAGCAACGTGCCAGATGATGAAGCAGCCATTCACACTTCTCCATCTCCATGTGCAGTGCGCCATAAAAGAACAAATTAAAGAAGGCAAAGGAGAAAGCAGGAGCCTTTATTCTCCTCATTATCATGTCTGAAGCATGCTTTGCTTTTCTCGGCCTATTTGTCGTACTCATTATATATGCCATAATCCCACTCATTGCAGCATAATTAATTTGTACAAATCTAGAGGCCGTTCTGAGGTGGAAGAGAAGCCAACAAATTAAAATGCATCTCTAAGATTGAAGGAAGGTATTCTCACTGCCAGCAGTTTGGAACTCTCTGAGGACTTACCAGTGATTGGAAGTAATCGTAGGGTGCTTGCAAATTGGGGTGCTCCATACGACAATAATCAACCCGTGAGTCGTCGGTGTCTGTGCTAGCTGAGGACGAGCTTTTTGGTTCGCAGCTGTTGCCGGAGTAGAGCCCTCGCACAGAAGCCGATGTGAATCACGAGTGAGTGTATGGCCCTAGTGAGTATGGGAACTAGGATGGGCATCCCACGAAGATGATGATAAAATGTTCAGACTAGTGCAACCACATCACATCAGATATAATCTAATTTGGCTGCATACAGAAATCAATGGTTAATGTGTCAAATACAGTTATGGACAACACCAGAACTCATTACGGCTCCAAAATTTAACTTTCCCAATTGAGGGAAATATTATCAGAACTAAATTTAAGGCCTCAATTAGATCCGATTACGATTAGGAATCATCGAGGATTCTTAAAAAATTCATTCTTAATTTTAATCCAATGCCCGATTGTGCACAGGACATCAGCTGTTTTTTTTACTTTATTTTTTTTTTAAGGCTAAAAATTATTTATTTTTATTTTTTTTAAGTTTTGGATTAGGGTTGAGATTTATATTTAGGATTTGTCATTGCGCACACGCGATACCTATATAATATAATATATGAATACATATAAATTAGTACCTTAGGTAAGGATACGCTAAACACATGCAACGCAATGGCGTCAAGAACCCTAACAACAAGTGTGCTAGGTACATATAGTAGTGCAATGTAATATCAGATATTAGATTAATAAGAATAAACATTACACTTGATCTTAGCTAAAAGACCCATAAATTGAACTAGATAAGGGTATGTCAAGCTCATAGGGCGACACTCGAGAACTCCAACAACAAGTTATCATAATAAATTATCTCTCTTAAAAAATTAATTTAATATCACATTTGTTCTTAACAAAAATACTAAGAAAAGTATACTTTCTAATATTGTCGATCATGTATTTATAGAAGCTTCTTCATTCGCGGTATTGTCAATCCTAAGATATGAGACTAAAGAGAATCATGCTGTGCATATTCCCTAACTGATTAATAAGAAAAATTCTCAATAATACACTGCAGCTAAGTTTCAAACTCTAGATCCGTAATTGATTAATGAGAAAAAATCTCAATAATAAGTTGTAGCTGAATCTTGAACTCTAAATCACTGATTGATTAATGATAAAAATTCTCAATAATATGTCGCAGCTGGGTCTCGAAATCTAGATCCTTGATTTATGCATTTGTTGAAATTACTAATACATTTTGATATTATTTTCAGTGTGAAAAGAAAATAGGATATTAACGTAATTTAATTTTAGGCTTCACCAAATTAATTGAGAGTTAGTTAGCAAATGGTGTAGATTCTTAATAAAATAGTAAGATATACTATTAATTGTGTATAATTTTCTTTTATTTTTTTTAGTTTAGGGTATAGTATTTAGGGTGCGTAATTTTTTCTTTTAAGTTTTAGATTTAGGGTCTAGAGTTAGAGTTTAGTATTTAGGATTTAGTATTTACGATATAGTATTAATTGTGTGTAATTATTATTATTATTATTTTATAAAGTTTAAGATTTGAGGTTTAGTGTTTATTTTTTTTAGCTTTAGGGTTTTGTATTTAGGGTGTGTATTGTTTTATTAATTTTTTTTGGATTTAAGGTTTAAAGTTTAGTATATAATATTTAGGGTGTATAATATTTTTTCAATCCAATTTTTTAAAAATTTAAAAAACATGT
>JBBMJZ010000074.1:205270-217170 GCA_037833815.1 Zingiber zerumbet | reverse complement strand
CGCCCTTACAACGGCTATCTTAAATTGGTTCGCCTGTGCCACCAGCTTGTTGTTAGCAGCTCAGCATTTGTTTGCTAATTAAATTAAAAAAAGGCCTCTTGTTCTGTCCTCTTCCTCTTCATAAAAGCTGATGAATTGATGCTTTGAACGAGATGCCAAGAAACTTCCATCTTCCATCATCGTCTGTTTTTTTTATTTCTTCTGCTTTTCTGAAAAAAATATTACTTTTTATATATATTCACCTTCACACCATGGATTCTGACCATGCTATATATATCACAAAGAGAAAATTGATCTGGTTTTGGATTGCCGTGCATGTGATAATATTTCTGGGTTGGCGTTGGCTCTTGCAAATTGAGCTGTGATTCTCGCGAACAGCTCCCAGTGGGTAATGGGACAAGTCGATGGGTTAAAATGGCAAAGGTTTGGACATGAATTCGATGAGCCATGCGCGAGACAAAAGCACGCCCTTTGCCACTTGACAAAGGCTGTCTTTTTCCCGTTTAAGTTGGCTAATTGTTTCTCTGTTCTTCCAGAAAAAAAAAATGAAATGAAATGAAAGCCTTTCGCAAATAGGGACGTAATTAAGTACCAAATGCACAGTGTTTTAACGCTTGGGATTTTCTCCTGTTGCAATCGGCAAGGGATTTGGTACCCTTAACTTAAAGTGATGTCTCTGCTGAGGACCTTCCGGTGACTAGTCGGACAGAATACTGGTTATTCTGTGAGCTAGTTAAGAAGGAGAAATTAAGAAGATAGACCAGAAAAGAACTTGAAAAAAATAAAGTGAAATTCATAGTTCGCCAAAAAAAAAAAAATATTAATAACAGAAGTTGAAACATCAAATAAATAGACAGAATCTTTATATAGACTTTAAATCTTAACACTTAAAAGGAAAGAAATTATAGGCCTTAATTCCTATCTTATAAAAAATTCTATCGGACAAAAATATTCTTAACAAAAAGAAATTGTCAAAGTATGATGCTTATTTAAACAATTGCTAACCCATGAATACAAAAAATACCTCAAATATCATAAAAATAAAAGTTACTAAAAATAGTAAAGAATATATTTGGAGGCTTTATAAAAGGGCTTAAATAGTACTTTTTGGACCCGAAATTTGGCAGTTATAGGTTTCTTGTAATAAATATAGATTTTTGAATTCTACACGCATGAATGCTGATAGAGCTTGATTTTGAGTTTAGAGTAAAAAGTTATAACCCTTTGAAATTTAAGGGTCATATTGGAGTGTTCCTACATCAATCTGTCCAAATTAAAAAGAACTTGCCCTAGAGTTTATAGTAGCTTTATCATGATCCACCGAATAAGGAGTAAAATGTTTCACATTGTAGACATAAGAAGTTTTCAAATGATTAAGAAGGTACAACCTGTAAGCATTATCGTTGATTTGTATCTAAGATAGTCTAATCTTCTGATCCTTTAGCTTATTATACTCGCAATATCGAAATGATCATGAGTTAATACAGTCCAGACAAAATCTCCAACCTCAAAAAATACCTAACGACGATGACTATCAACCCGAGTCTTGTAATTAGTATTGCTCTTAAGAATTACCAGTTTCACATGCTCATGAATACCTTGAAGATTCTCTGCTATCTCATCTTCTTTAGGATTACTACACATGGAACAGGGGTTAGGTCTAGAACCTCGGTCATCTTCTGCTTGACCAGTTGAAAACTAGCATCTGCTTCTTTAGACTATTTGAAATCTCATCCCTTGAGACACTTGGTGATCGATAGAAGCAATTAGAGTGTTAAAATTTCTTATGAATTAGCAGTAGAAAGAAGCTAAGCTATGAAAACTTCTGACATCATGTAAAGTCCTTGGCTAAGGCCACTCCAAGACAACGTCTATCTTTGCTTGATCTGTGTACACACCATCAATAGACATAATAAAGTCAAGGAAAATTATCGATGTAATAAAGAACGATCACTTGTTTATATTGACAAATAAACACTCTATCTACAACTTTTCAAAAATAACACTGAGGTGATCGAAGTGGGATGCCCATGTCAGAATGAGAATGTTATCAAAGTAAACCCTCTCAAACTTTCCTATGAAAAGTTGCAGGATCTGATGCATAATTCTTATGAAGGTGTTGGACACATTGGACAATCCAAAAGGTATGATCATCCACTTATATAACTCATGTTGCATCTTGAATACAATTTTCCAATCATCTCTAGGTCTTATTTTAATTTGGTAGTATTCACTTTTAAAGTCAATTTTTGACAATACTTTAGAACCAGATAGTTGATTCAATATGTCATTCAAGTGGGGAATTGGAAATTTGTACTTCATCGTGATCTTGTTGATGGCTCGACTGTCAACACAAATATATCATGAACCATCTTTCTTTGGCACTAGTAGGGATGGAACTGCGTACATGGGCTTATGCTCTCACTAATATTGCCCTTCTCCAGTAATTCCATCACATGTTGTTGCAATTCTTCAGCCTTCTTAGGATTGAGGTAATATGATGGCCGATTAGGCAAATAACCCCGGAACAAGGTCAATCTGATATTGGATACCTCGTATAGGTGATAGCTTAGAAGGAAGATCATATAGTATCAACTCATCAAAGTCATCTAGCAGTTGTTGTACTTCGGTTGGTATTTTCATGTTCGTGGCTAGGACATCACTCTGGCATGGCAACAAAGCATAGACTATGCCTCCCCGCTCCATCTCATCTAAGCACCAGGATATATAAATCATATTAGTAGTTTTGGCTACTGGAATTTGAGTAATTTCTTCTCTTCGTGACACCAACATAATCTTCTTTCCCTTGATGTGAAGGGTGTAAATATTCTTTTGTCCATTGTATATAACATTGTGATCATACTGCTAAGGTGTCTCAACAATACATGACATGTATCCATGATCATCATATCACAACAAGTACTATCAAAATATTTACTACTAATAGAAAAATGTACGAGACATCATCTGACTACTGTTACCTCACTATGTTTATTCAGCCACGACAACTTATATGACTTAGAGTGACGGTATGTCTTTAGTTGTAATTTTCAAACAACCTCCTCAGATACTACGTTCTTACAATTGTTGTTGTTGATGATCATCTTGTACACTTTATCCTCGATGGTGCAAGTGGTGTAAAAAATACTGGTTCTCGGCCACTCATCCCCTGAATAGCCTTTGAGAGTCAACAGACTCTTGTACATAACCACAGTCTCATGACCATCATCGTAAAGCATGTCGTTAGCTTTGTATACTGGTTTTCCAATTGTTGTTGTCTCTTCTTTCACGTCTTCCTCGATCAGAAATTTTTTGCCTTTCGGTTTAGCAGGAGCAAGTTTCTTGTATCGGTTCACCCTATGTCCTTATTTGCCATAACGATAACTCCTGATAGGGGCCTTAAAATTAACAATCGTGGTTGTTGCTGTGAAGGATGAGAATCTCGAGGGCGGACTAACCAGTTGTTTCAGTAGGCCTCTACCCACTGGTTCCTGATTCTGCA
The DNA here is from genome assembly GCA_037833815.1 of Zingiber zerumbet. Taxonomy (NCBI): domain Eukaryota; kingdom Viridiplantae; phylum Streptophyta; class Magnoliopsida; order Zingiberales; family Zingiberaceae; genus Zingiber; species Zingiber zerumbet. Next base: position 213,668 of record JBBMJZ010000074.1, on the reverse strand, counting down.
GCTTTTGAATAGACAGCGCATGCTAGTAGGCCTCTGAAAACCATCAACAATGAATGAATGCTGAGGACATCTTGCAAGGCCAGAGACAACCCACCTAAGTATCATATCACCATCTGCTCCTCCATCTGAGATAGGTTGTTTCGGGCAGCCAATTAGAAGAATACATCCGTATATTCGTCAATCAATCTCACGTCCTGTCTCAATGAGTGAAATTGTAGGAATAAAGTTTTGGTGTAGCCGAAAGGAAGTATTCCTTTATCTTCTCATAGTCAGTTATTTGGGATTTGTCTTATCTGTCTCGTAAGCGCCACATCTATTCCCACCACGCCAATATTCGCCCCTTGAACTTGATAGCAATCAACTTTACCTTCATCCGATCGGAACTTACTTATAGTCGAAGATCCGCTTCACTTCATTGGTTCAATCAACGAAACCCTTTACTTGTAACGTACTAGAAAATTCAGACAGATCCATCCAAAAACTAAGGTCTCCATAGGGCTCATCCTAACCATGGTGTTCCTGGTATGTAATCCATTGGTGACTCAGATCCATGATTTGTGAACTCACACTCTTTGAAATCTCACACAGCTAAACGTTGGATTAAATTTACAACTTGCCTCTGTAAATCCTCCATTGTCAACTGATAAATGCTACAATTACGGTGGGAGACTTTTTCAGCCAGAATCTACCTATTGTTGTGATCACAACCGCAACGATCTTCCATTAGATTTGATCGCCTGACTTCCTCAATCGGATACTGCTGGTTCTGATACCAACTGAGAAGAAATTGGAAATTTTTTACAACAAAAGTGACGACTATAGACGACTTCATCCTTCTCTCCGACTCCAACTATAGATTAATACAGATTTTACCACAGAAGTAGATATTAGCTTTAGAATTTTTGACATATATATTTTAAAATTGGTCGATGGAAGGATCGATGGCTTCAAAGCCTACGCAGTCTGATGGGAGCACCATGTTGAGGCTTGAGAGTGAGAACAGCATTGGGAGCATGAGTGTAGGACGGCGAGAGGTCGAAGGAGAAGCGTTGAAGGATCAAACATAGTGCCAACTTGGCTTCCAGCAACGCGAAGTTCTGGCCTATGCAGACCCGGTGGCCGCTACCGAAGGGGAAGAAGGCATTCTTCTCTGACGCCTTGTACATGCCCTCCGCAAATCTCTCCGGCTTGAACTCGTTGACGTCTTTGCCCCACAAGTCTGGATCATGGTGAACCTGAAGGGTGGACAGGTAGAGCTGGACGCCTGGAGGGTACACTACGTTCCCAATTTTTGTGCTCTTGAAGACCTGCCGCCGCTGGCCCATTATAGGCGGGTAGAGTCGCAGAACCTCGTACAGAATCATCGCCACCTGCATATGCCACATCAATCATACTTTCTATCATATTGGAGGAACTCCCTGTAGACTCGTCAAGAATCGAAATTTATGGTGCTTACGGTCTTCAAGTGGCTCAAGCCATCGAAAGTAGGTTTCTCTTTCCCAAAGGCTTGCAGAACCTCTTCGCGAGCCCGTTCTTGCCAATCTTGATGCATGCTCAGCACAACCATCGTCCACGTTAGCAAAAGGGACGTCGTCTCTTGTCCAGCGAAGTAGAACAGCTTGCATTCTTCCACCACCTCGTCCGTCGTCAACCCGGCGTTCCCGTGTTCTCGGAGGTGTTGCAGATTGGATTCCAGTAACAAGTCAAGAAGGTCATCGTTCCTTGCGGTGCCCAATTTCATACTCTCCTCCCTCTTCTTGATTATGCTCAATAGAATCCTTCTCACCTCTTTGTCGATTGCTTTCATTCTAGTGTTAATTCGGGTAGGCAAAAACCTGAACAATGCAAGTTATCAATTATACTCTGTTTCTAACAAGAGTCACAGCGAATCGAACTTTTTGCAGATGTATACTGCGGAACAGTACTCACCTGAAGCCCGGAATATGTGCAAAAGGAAGACTTCTGTCGATGAACACAGTCTGCTCATTCTGAAGCTGGAAAATTTTCCTTCCTTCTTCAAAATTGATACCGAAAGCACTCCGGGAAATGACATCGCCGGTGAAGCTCTGGAATTCGACGGAAACATCTATTTCTTCACCTTTCGCCGCCATCTCATCCCATCGGCTGACCAGATCATCACAACAAGCAGAGAAAGCAGGCAGCATGCGCTGCATACAGCAAAAAAGAGTTATTATTGAGTCATAATTTCTACAAACATATATATAGGCGATGCATTAATTAACTTAGCAGAGATGTATCAATCACCTTGAGCTTCTCTATATGGAAAGCGGGGTTCAAAATCTTCCTATGCTTGGCCCATTTCTCACCTTCCTGGCTCAGCACGCCTCTAATAAAGTACTTCACCAGATAATTGATCTTTGGCTTCCCGATCTCGCCGGTCTTGTTGGTCAGAACTTCTCTGATTTGATCAGGATCCGCGATTACCGCTCTCGGATTAGGTCCCATCCAATGGAAAGTTACCTTGTTCTCCTTTCCTAAAAGAAAATTTTTAATCAACAGGCGTTACATTTGCTCGGGGAAATGGAGAAAGGAAGCGATCTAGTTGTATGGCTGCTGACCGTGTGCTTCAGCAGCGCGTTCGAAGAAGGGAGAAACGCGAGGCAAGATGGCGTGGGAGAAGGGCATGGGCTTGGCGCGGGCCTCCTCGGTGAGCCTCACCATCTCCTTGAGGTCGCCACTGATGGGGCGGTAAGAGAAGCCCTTGAGCCCCTGCGATCGGAGCGCGCGATCAAGGCGGCGCGGCTTCCAGAACGCCCAGTTCAGTATCCTGACTGCCCAGACCGCCACCAGCAGCGCTGCCAGGCCGCTGCACACGGCGAGCCACAGATCCATGTCTGCAATTCCAAAAGCAAGATGAGGGGTGAAGTTTTTTTTCTTGTAATTAGATATCCAGCTTTCCTTTTTCGTTATTCGATGGGTGGTGATGGTTCGGATTGATAAAGATTACATAGAAGCTCTGTCCCAGATGGGAGTCAAATGGTGATCGCAGTGATGACGTGGGAAATTATGGAGTTGCATGTAACGAAGACGTGACGAACTGCCCATCCTGTTTTTTTAAATCAGAAAAATTGAATCCTCATTTCTACACGATTTGTCTTAGCGGATTTGCGTTAGATCTTCCTTTGACTACCGTCAAAGCGACACAGTTCATCATTTGGGCATCCTCTAGAAACAAATTTTTTTTTCCTTTTCTTTTATCTTCTCTCTCATTGTTTTTTATTAATGTTTTTGAGGGTCCAATTGCCTCTGATAAGATAATTTTATCTGTGTATTTATTTTCTAAAAAAATTTGCAGGATAATTTTACAGAGAGTAGTAATATGTTTTTTTTCTGCATGAACAATTCAGCCCTTTCATTGTGAACCTTCCAGTATTTTTAAATAGCTCAGGATGTATCACGGAAGGTGATTCATGATATCTTTAGCTTAATGATAAAGATTAATTTTTAGAAACGGGCAACTTAAAATTTATTTTATCATGCACCTGATATCTATATATTTATATGTATATTTCTTTATATTCATAAAATTAATATGGAAGAAATAGCGAATTTATATTCAAAAGTATTTTAAATGCTATTTCCCTTGTAGAACGTACTGACAAGTCAATTTCACCTAGGGATCTCATTAAAATTTTGAGTAGAATTGCAATTTCACCGCATCAAAAAAGTCCGAATACTGCTTGACTCTTCGTTCACTGGAAAAGCACCATCTCCGTGTCCAATATTTTTAAATTAAAGTGTTGCATCATCTGATTCATCATCTCCAGTGTTTGGGACCCACCTAGAAATTGATGCGTCAGGCAGATATTCCGTTTCCGTATGGAAAATCTGATCCGTTTGAGAATCCGAAATTTACAAAGCAAATTTTGATTTGCTCTGTAAGGAAAACAAAATAAATGATAAACTTTTTAAAATAATTTTTTTCCTTGTATGATGTTTAATTTGCTAATTTTATTTTAATTTTATTATTATTTGTTTTAAAATTTTAATAAATATTCATAACTTCATCAAAATTAATTTAAATTTAAATAATAATACGACATTTGGATAGAATATAAATATTTAAATGAGATGAGAATTAAATACAATAAACTTCAATTTTCTATTTTTTTTTCTCCTCCTCCTTTTGCTAAACAGCAATGTTATTTTTTTTATACTCACCTTCTCGCCAATAAATCCCACAACGTTCACACCAGGAGAATTTGTTAGATCTTTTTAATTATTTTTAGTCAATTATTTTATTATAATTTTTTAAAATATTTTAGATTGATACGGTGCGTACATAAGGTGTCTGATAATACCAAGAAGTTAATGGTCAAGAGGGCATGATAGTCAACGGTCAAAGGAAGGGAACGATTCAACTTTCCCGCTTTACCCTTCGTATAATTTTTGATCGGTCACAGATAGGTCGCGTCCTCAGGGCTGAGCCTAGGGCTGGAGTTTTAACTAGTTCCTGACCAGCTATCTACTGTTCAGGTTATCCAAGCTCAGGCAGCTCAGTCTTTACATATGGCTCTGGCACATATACAGACAATCCCTGAGCGGCTTTGCCTCGGTCAGGTTATGCAGGCTTAGTTCTCGGTGATAGTTTCAGATGATTTCCCGCCTATTCTGCATAGATCATTCTCTTCATCTCGATAAGACTTAATCCCTTGAAAGCCCCTGGCCGCCTGCACACAAACTAGGGCATCAAGGTTCAGTCCTTGTACTGCATTGGAACAATCATCTCAAGCTGTCTACGGTTGAACCTGGGCAAGACGGATAACGCTAAGCGACAACAATGTCATAGAATTGTAACATCCTATCAGAGAATAACTGTAGTGAGTTATGGAATACTCCAGTGTTCTGCCACACACTAAGACTGAAACCTTTCTCCTACCAATGGGAGCCTATCGGGCATCCTTCTTCACCCGACACGTCCTGACACCTAACATTCTCTAGTAGCATGTAGGCTCAAAAGGTAGGTAGCCTCGTATAAAAAGCGAGGTCGTCTTCATTGGCCAGATACGCGCACATCCGCACGCATCTTCAGTAGTTCCTTTTTCTTCCTTCCTTCGTAGACTGCTTCGCCGGGAAAAGGACCTGACTTGAGCATCAGAGGGTCTGCGCCAGGGACCCCTTCCCTAATTTTTGGTCTCTAACGCTCCATGTGTTTGTCTGGGTGTGTGCAGGGCCCAAGTACCACTGGTTCCATTATCACAGCTCTATAGTTCCTCGTGGGGGTCCAAGTTTTCGACGCACACATATAGGGTGTGTCAAAGTTGCTACTCCGTCAACGCCAATGCTACCTTCACCGACTTTTATCTAACTCAGCTTCTGGACAGGATCAATTTGGCGTTGTCTATGGGAAACTTCTCCACCTATTTTGGAACGTGAAGATAGATGACACCGGCAAAATCAATGTAACCATGATAGCAGGAGAATATGAGTTGTTCAAAGAAGCCAAGGAATGAGCAGCCTCCGAGAAGCAAACAACAGATTCATAGCCACAGAGGATACATGCGACCTCGAAGAACCAGACCCATGCTTCAGGTAGGGGGTCTAAGAGGAAACAGCCAAAGGACTTCCCTCGAGCTTTCTATCGCAACCCTGGCTGGGATTGCAACAACAAGAAGGAGCAATACCAGACCTCCACAGCAAAAAGTTCCCTGTTAAGAGACTCAAAAAAGGGAAAGATCATAGTCATCCTGGAGGAGCCTAGGGATGTGCATGAGGAACTGTAAGTACCCTTCTCTCAAAGGGTGCTCAAGGAAAAACTGCTAAAGGGGTATAAGCCCCCAGCTATTAGGGAATACGAAGGTAGTAAAGACCCAAAGGATCACATTCGCAAGTTTCGGAATGTTGCACTGTTGCACCAATACAGCGGCGCCATTAAGTGATGAGTGTTCTTAAACACTTTATCAGGCTCGCCACAAAGGCAGTTTGATAAACTACCTGTCGGATCCATCACTTGTTTTCAAGATTTTAAGAATACCTTCCTGCACCACTTCGCCAGTAGTAGGAGGTATTAAAAGACTGACCACTGCCTATTTGCTTTCAAACAGGGACCCACATAACCCATAAGGACCTACATAAAATGCTTCAACCAGGTAGCTTTGGATGTCATGTTTGCTACTTCTGAGGAATTGATAAACACCTTCTCCCAAGGTCTGCTGGAGGGAGATTTCTTCCGAGCCCTCATTCGAGAGTCCATGAAAAATTTTAATAAGATGCTTGGAAAGACAGCAAGCTACATAATGTAGAGGAAGTCCAGGCAGCCCGGAGAAAAGAAGCCAAGGCGCAAGCTCCCATCAACAAGGCAGAAAGAAGGCAGCCCCAACCTCCCGCTCGGGCCGCCCCAACCTCCCGCTTGACCTGTTGGAACTCCAAGAATATTTTGATGTGATCAACAAGTTAAGTTAAGTCTTGTGGTGTTCTAACATTGTGTCTAAGTGTGCAGGAGCTTAGGAGCATAAGAAGCCGAGCAAAAGACAGCTAGCGAGAAGGACAGCACAGGAGAGGGCCGACGGGCTCGGTGCATCCGAGAGATGAGATGCTACGGAAGAGTATGCGGGCGGACAAGAAGGAGGCGCGCAGTGTTTCCGAGGGACGAGAAGCCGGAGCGGAAGGTTGCTCGAGAAGGTTGGATGTTGGGTTCGGGTGAACCTATTCCGGACGGCTGAAATCACCCAAGCAAACTGAGCCGGAGCGGAAGACCCGGACCGAGGCGAGCTAAACTGGAGCAGAGGGTCCCGACCGAAAAATTCAACAAAGGTTTGTAGGGGATCTTACGGCGGGTTAGAAGGGGGGTTGAATGGACGACACTCCCAATTACTCACTTCCTACATATATGTTAGTGCGCAAGCGGAATAATACAAACTACAAATACAAATAGAAAAGCTAAAGACAAAGAAAGGAAATGCAAATCAATACACGTCGATGTATGAATTTACATTAAAGTACACTTACCCAGTGGACATTTGGTTGTGACTATCCACTAGCGCTCCCGAGGGCATCATCACAGCACGAGCTCGGGCGTCCTCCCAGATTTTGGAGAGCGGCCCCTGGATGATGATCTGATGCTCGGGGCTTAAGACTTGGCGCTTGACTCGCGCCATTCTTCAGTTGGCAGCTAGATGGAGGATCACCGCTATATAACGTTGGCTGCTCGGGGCCGATTGAGCCGAGGTCGCTTGGCTGGACGGGCGAGACGCAGACGCCGGATGGATGTCGGACTTCTGAACCTTCGAGGCCTTCGGAGGTGGTGGCATGAAGGCCATGGGCGGTGCGGCGACAGTCCCCTGCGGCAGCTCATCTAGCGAGGGCGTCCGATCGGACGTGGTAGCCGCCGCAGTATCTGGGATGGAAGTTGGGGTCGAAGTCTCGACTCGCTCGGTGGTCCTCACCGCCGAGGAAGCGGAGTGTGAGGACTCAGCTCGACGCATCTTGCGCCTTAAAAGTGGCTCACCTGAGGAGGCTAAACCCTTGGCCTGAGTGACAGGGAGCCGCTCGGATGGAGAGAGCGATCTACCAGACGCTCCACCGTTGGGTGTTCGACTGGCTGCCCCTCCGCTTGCCAAGACGAGAGTCGCCTCACTCTCGTCTTATGGATCTTCTTGAGAGCCGACCGACTGCAGACCTCGGCTTTTCCAATTCGTTAACAACTGCCGCATTGATCGCGGCATCTATGACCTTCGTATTGCCGGATAGACGAGCACACAACATGACTTCGGCTATAAAAGAGGAAAAAGAAATCAGTTAGAATCAAAGGAAAAAAGTTAAAGTAGTTTCATACCTAGGCTAGTCGGAAGCCGGGTGCAGATCAGACTTAGGCCGAAGATGTAGAGGATACCCTCCAGCAACAGATTGTGGATGTCATACTTCTGACCACCCAGCATTGAAACTGCGTTTGGTAGTCCGATCGGCTCTTGTAGCGTTTCAAGGGAGGCTGAGGCGCCACTTCGAGTTGCGAGCTGGTCGGGAAGTCTGGCCGCTCGTGAAGATGAATGAAGAAAAATTTTTCTTTCCAGTGCTTGTTGGAAGTCAGTATCTTATCAAAGAAAACTAAACCTACTCGAGATTGGAAAAGAAAAGTCCCCGGCTCGGACTGCTTAGGATAATAAAAATAGTGGACCTAGGGAGTAAGGGGGATGTCATGTAGACGGAATAAAACGACTCCGCACAGCAGTCGGAAGGAATTCGACACAAGTTGAGGAAGGAAAATACGGAAATACTTACAAACGGTTGAAATGAAGGGGTGTATCGGAAACTGCAAACCGACGGTAAATTGATCCCTGAAGGAAACAGATGCAGTTGGTTGCCAGAGAATTCGGCCGATCGGAAGGAGGGGGAAGAACAATTTGATGATCAGAAGGAATTTTGAAAGCATCTCTCAAGC
>JBBMJZ010000074.1:191996-205170 GCA_037833815.1 Zingiber zerumbet | reverse complement strand
ATAAATAAATAAAAATTTTATTATAATTTTTAAATTAAAATAAATGAAAAATAAAATTAATTAGATAATTTTATTAGGGTTTAATAAAGCCTCTTTATATTATCTCCATTATAGGTCGGAGTTGATTAAAATAATTAACCTAAGTTTAATTAAAAAAAATTCGAAATCCTACACCACTCGCGAGATTGCGCGACTTCCACGCTGCCGCGTGGTTGTGCGACCCCTTAGCCATGGCCGCGGGGATCGTGTGACTCCTTCGGCACGATCGTGGTGGTCATGCGCCCCCTCTGCAGCGGCCGCAGGGTTGCGTGACGCTGTTGCGGCGGTAGCGGAAGCGTTATGCGACCCCTCTGCTGCTGTTGCAGGGTCGAACGACCCCTCCGCTGTGGCCACGGGGTCGCGTAACATGTCGCAGCTGTCGTGGGTCTGGTGCCGGGCCTGTCGTCAGGCGGAACGAGATGTTTCGCCCGTTTCGACCGTCTCGGCATGACACTTTAAACCATGCATACACCCAACTTCTAGCGTTTTGATAACTTTCCCACAATGCCCATGTTATGCGCCTTCGTAATCCTCTCAACATCAATGTAGATGTCGAGATATTTTTCCGTAGCCTTTTGACGCTGAAAATCCAAAGATCAAAAAGCAATTAAGAACTTCTCCACATTCACCTTTTTGTTTATGGCTTCCTCAAACTGCCTCAGCACTTCTCAAACATCATTGAGGTGGTACCATGATTCCTTAGTAAGTAGAATAAGATCACTAGCAAAGAAAAGATGGCTAAGAACTAGCCTCATCCTTCCAACCCTCATTCCCCTCCATTCGTTTGACACTACTTTGGAAAGATTAAGGTGAGATAACTGCTTCAAGCAAAGATGAACAAGTACGGTGAGAGTGGACACCTTGCCAAAATCCTCTAGTTGCTTTGTAAGTGTTGGTTTTCTCGCCATTCCAAAGAAACCAGAAAAATGTAGTTGTAACACACTGCATAATCACACTGATAAAATGCAAAAGTGGATAAAAGAGAAGGTCTAACTTGATTTTATCATATGCCTTATTGAAGTCAATTTTATAAGCATGAAGCCCTCCTTGAGGTCAATTTATAAGTATGAAGGCCTTTGCCCCCTTAATTGTGTTGAACAAGTGGAGTACTTCCTACATGATCGCTAGGTTCTCTTGCATATGCCTCCTTGAGCAAAACTCATTTGCTAATGGGATATGAGAGAGCCCAACAACAGCTGAAGACATTGCACGATCACCTTTGTGATAATCTTGTATGAGGTGTTACACAGACTTTGGGCCAAAACAGAGTTAGCTGCTCAGGCTATTCACACTTTGGGATCAAAACCACATTCGTATGGTTCACAGTCGGAGGTCTAACTCAAGTTTGAAAGCCTTTGAAACAAATTTGGTGATGCTATCCACAATAGTCTCTTAGCTCTGATAGAACATGGCATGCATACCATCAGGCCCTAACACTTTGACAAGACCTAGAGACTTCAAAGTGAAAGCAATGTCCTCCTTTGTGACAGGACGAACTAGTAAACTCACAGCCTCTTAGCGCATAGTGTTTGGGAACCGTTGGTGAAAATTCCCAAGTGCCACTTCCCCGCCATTTCTGTACAAACTACAAAGGCATGAAGTTTGCCATTGCTTGTTCTTTAATCTAGTCTTGGTCGAACTCCCACTCACCATCCTAAGTTCCACCTAATAATTACTCTAGTAGAAAATAGTGTGTGTTTTGGTCCCTTAGTGCAAGCCAGTTTGCCCTTGATTTTTATCACCAAAAGAGCTCTTTGTCATTTCGTGTTCTACTGAGATCTTCCATGATATGATGTTCCAGTTCCGGAAGATTGCTTCTAGTTCTTGGTCCCCTGCTGGAACTACACTTTTGGATTCCTTCTAACTGAGCTTGAAGTCATCTCTTCCTTCTGTGGATGTTCTGAACACTTCATGGTTCCATTTCTATAGGACTTGCCACAGTTTAGCTATGTTCAAGACAAGGCTGGTGCTAGACTTTTAGCTCAAAACAACCACTTTGTGAAAATCTACTGACCGGGTGGTGATCAAAGTAGAGCCTAGGAACCACTCCTACTGATGCTTCATCAGACAAATCCACCATTGTGCATTTGCAATCGCATTCGAGTTTCTTGAACACCAATTTCATGGTTGTACAGGATGCCTCCTTGCCAAGTATATGGATTGGGTGTGTCGACATCAATAAGGCTGCACTCATCTAACCGGCCTCTGAATTGCTCGAGTATCCATTGTCAAATCCTCCTCCTGCTTACTCACTACAATGCAGTCTCTGAAGTCCTCCACCATAAGCTATCCCCAATCAATTATTTGTGATTCACATCCAGCCAGAGTGCTTCACAGGGTTAGCAGTGTGATCTAGCATAAACAATGGTGAGCCACTGGTCTCCCCTATTAGAAGTTCTGATTTGACAATAAACATACTGCCTTTGCAATTCCATAACCGCAAGACTAATATCTGCTTTCTACCAAGCCTAAATGTCTCCTGAAAATCCCTCTGTTTTGCATCAAAACATGCTTCCACATTTTGTCACCTTACCGCTCACTTTTGACTCAAGCAACAAAATTATGCTGAGACTAAAAGACCTCAAATAATCTTTAAACACTGCAGAACTTGGAGTTCGTACCTCCGATAGCTCCAGGAGAAATTATCATAAAGAAATCATGCAGTGAGGATGAAAAACTTCATTTCCAGTGGTCTCCTCATTCACTGAGTTGGCACCACCAATATTTGCTCAATAGATGTCAAGCATCATTGCATCACGCAGAGGCTTGGATACCCACTACCCTTTAGTTACTACTCTCCTTGGATCTCTAAGTAGTTCCAACTTATAGTCCAGCTCAAGGTTATTGGAAAGGGTTACATTGTCATTTGGTGGTTTCTCGTGTTGATATGCCCGACAAACTTGTCCTATCTAAACCATTACCTGGTCTCAGGGTGGAGAATATGAACTTAGTCATTTCTATTCCTACAAGGACTGCCTAACTATATCCACGTGCATGTGGACGCTGATCAGACAATTGCTATGTCTCTCGTAAATCAATTCTCTCTTCTCGTGCATGGAAGAGTTATCACGTCAGGGACCCTATTTACCTTTGCCACTCTTCGTCGACTCATCATTCCATGGATCAGATCTCCTATAGCTTTCCAATACACTATATGGAAACTGCAAGCCCAGAAGGACCCCATTTGGGTGAGGATTTCTTCCACTTTAAAAACGTGCAACAGATGCTTATTCTTTCTTCGAGGCATATGAAGTTGACATCTAGGGCTCGTGTCAATTGCGATCCAAATATTTCATTATGGTGAAATAATTCTAGGCTGACCTAGCACTCAATATGTCATCATTCACCTGACCCAATCTAGTCAATAGCTCTTCCAGGGTGACATCAGCCACTCGCTGCCCTTGTTCATGTGGAGCGCTTCTAGCTGTAGTAAACAAGGCTGGTGCTGCCACCAATGACTTTCTAGATGAGGTATTTATGTCGCAATTCTCCATACTGTGCCCATAGATTCCACAACTGAATCAGACATCATGAAGGATCTTGTATTCAAAGAAATCGGTTCACTTCTCCATGTCAAAACTAGTCAGTTGACTTCTTTGAGGTCAATTTCTACAAAGTCATGCATACCTTCCCCTCAAAACTTCATTGGTGAATTTGTCAATCTTCATGATTTACTACTATTCCCTACAAAACTGAGACACACTATGCTATGGTACTTTGTTGGTAGTTTGGCAATTCTGATCTACACGACCATCTTGTTCACTGTTGTTTCTTCTGGGTCAAAATTTGATGTGCACCCACTGATGGACAAATAGTGATCCATCACCACCCAAGGTCTATTGGTGAGGACGAAGGTATAGTATTTATTGTTGGACATTTTAAGGATTAAGAAATAGTTGCCCATGTAGATGTCTCCTTCAGTTTCCATAGAGTTGTCAATCTGTTTTTTTAGGTAACTATAACCGATCTTTTTACCCTTGACCCTTATGATGATCGAATTACTCCATAGAGAGCACATTGCCTGAAGCTGCTCTGAAATAACAATTCTTGACCAAATTTACCCCTAACAATATCCACAATGTATGTCAGTTTTAGGAAACTCTTCAACCTCGTCATCTAGTGACATTCCCTTGGAGAAACTCCACATCGCTTCTTTGAAGTTAGGCCTGTTCGATCCCCGCGTTGTTGCATCCCTGAGCAAGGCTTCATCACACCATCTGCAACCCCAAGCTCTCTTTGTTTTCCTGATGCTGTGCAGGAAAAGATCTCTCTTCTCCTCTGTCTGTCTCCCCACTGCCCAAACTCGTCATTCATCACACAAATGATTTTTTTGCTGGTCTCTATAATTCACAACAAAATGAAATTGGAAGGCATTTGTTACTTTATTAGTTAAATTGCTAATTTTTTTCACTAAAAATCTGCTGTGTCCTACCTACAAAAATGCATTATATAAAGTCTAAATGAAGTCATGAATTTTTTTGCCTTTGTAGTTCAATTGAATTCATCTTTTTAAGTAAAGGGTTTAGGGTGTAGGGCACAAACTGTTTTTTCAGTCTTAATCAGATGTCATAGGTTCTACCATATACTTGCAATTAATTTTGTCTTGTCCCTACTGTTTACTGTACACTGTTTAGTCTAGTTGAATATAAGTATCATGTGATTTTATCTAATTTCTTGGGTATCTATTTTTTCTTAATAAAGTAGTGATACCAGAAACTATTTTCTTTCCTATGTTTATCGTTACTGTCTCCTTGCTTTCTGTTTGAGCGTGAAGACATTGTCCTGCAGATTTAGCACTAATATGTACCTTCAGCAATTATACAGGTACTCGTGGACCATGACCCAACTCTCGTGAAGACCTTTGGACAATCAAATACAACTCCCCTTATAACTGCATCAATAAGAGGGCACACTGAAATTGTCAAGCTGCTGCTGGAACAAGATAGTAGCTTAATTGAGTTGTCCAAAAGCAACGGAAAGAATGCTCTTCACTTTTCTGCACGACAAGGGCATGTTGAAATTGTAGAGGAATTGCTTGGAAAGGATCCGCATCTTGCCAGGAGGACAGATAAGAAGGGGCAAACTGCCTTGCATATGGCTGTGAAGGGCACAAACTGTGAAGTTGTTAAAGCCCTTGTGGATGCTGATCCAGCAATAGTGATGCTACCAGACAGAGCTGGGAACACAGTACTGCACGTGGCAACCAGAAAAAAGCGGGCAGAGGTACATTGTAAATGTATTACATATTATTTTTCTGGTGCTCTGGTTCGAGTTGCTTATATTAGCTGCAACAATTTATTCATCGAGGAAGCTTTCAATATATGGTGTTAGCTTTCTCTTCTTTTGTATTTCAAGCGTTCTCTTTCTATTGCAGATAGTAAATCTTCTACTGCTCCTCCCAGATACAAATGTGAATGCATTGACAAGAGATCATAAAACTGCATTTGATATTGCTGAAGGCTTGCCTCTTTCCGAAGAGTCTGCTGATATTAAGGATGCCTTATCTCGCTGTGGAGCATGCAGAGCCAATGAACTGAATCAACCAAGAGACGAGCTGCGCAAGACTGTAACTGAGATAAAAAATGATGTTCATATCCAACTAGAGCAAACTAGGAAAACAAACAAAAATGTGCATGGGATTGCTAAGGAGCTTAGGAAACTTCATAGGGAAGGTATCAACAATGCTACTAACTCAGTCACAGTGGTTGCAGTACTCTTCGCAACAGTAGCTTTTGCATCCATCTTTACGGTGCCCGGTGGAACCCAAGATAGTGGTGTTGCAGTAGTTGTGCAAACAGGCGTTTTCAAGGTATTCTTCATCTTCAATGCTATTGCTCTTTTCACTTCATTGGCCGTGGTGGTGATTCAGATAACACTTGTCCGGGGAGAGACAAAGGCAGAGCGGCGCGTTGTGGAGATTATAAATAAATTGATGTGGTTGGCCTCCATCTGCACCACCGTTGCTTTTATTGCCGCATCATATATTGTCTTAGGTAGGAAGGTCCGATGGGTTGCGATGCTTGTTACACTAATAGGTGGTCTGATAATGGCTGGAGTTCTTGGGACAATGACTTTCTATGTGGTAAAATCCAAACGCACCCGTTCTATCCGAAGGAAGAAGTCAATTCAGAGGAGCACGTCAAGCTCATGGCACGCCAACACTGAGTTATCAGATTCTGAAATCGACAAGATTTATGCCATCTAAGCTGAGGTGATTGTTACCGGAACTCAGTGTCGGTATACTTGGTCTCATCTGCGCACGGCCCCTTGTGGCTCCATCTACTACTATGAAAAACAACAATGTCACAATATTGAGGTTCTAGGCTGCTTCCTGCCATTTTGTGCCATAGTGACCAAGTTTTCTTTATATCTGTTGAAATAGACTTTGCAAAAAATGACCAAATATTGCCTTTCTGGAGCAGATATAAGATATTTTTGTTAAATTACAATACTAACTTTGTTAAACAAGTGATTTTATAACAATTTCAAAATAAAATTAAGCAAACAAGATTAAAAATTATCACTCGAACAGATAGATCTCAATTATTAAATTTGTTATTAATGTTTTATAAATTAACAAGTAAAATTTATATTTTTTAGTGGTGCAGTTAAAGAAATATAATGCGGATATTAGCAAATAACATTCAATGGTAATATATAATCTTGAAATTAATTTCTTTTGTAGTTTTATAATTGAAAATACTGACATTTTTAGTCAATTATTCAGTTAATTAAATGTATTGATTAATAGATGATCATTTGAATGAATGAATGGGTGGAGTAAAAAAAAAAAAAGTAGTTTTTAGTGGTGGTGACATTAAATAATTGGGCAAGGGTGTCCCTTTTTTAATTTTTTAATCAAAAACACACTCCACCCTACCCGTCGTTCTGATAAAATGACACAGTCAATTTTAAATATACTGTTGGGCTAGTTTTGACTTTTTCAATTAAAATTTATTGATGAATCTAAAGTTCTGAACTCATTCTAAATGTTATAAATTTTTGAAGCATTTCAGAGTCTATGTGCATAGAGATATTAGCTTAGAGTGATTAACATCATTGATCAGAAGATTTTAAAATTTATGACTTTAAGGTAATTGATAGATACACATAATTTATTTTAAGAATATTAGAATCATACACAGCGGCGGATCCAGGCAAAAAAGTAAGAGGTGCTCAAAAAAGGAAGTTCAAGCTCGTCTTCTTTCTCGTTGCCCCTTGGATTGCAGTATACTAGTAAAATTTTCCAGGAGCAAGGGGGTGCTCAAGCACACCCTCGCTCCCCCCTAGATCCGCCACTGGTTCAGTAGATGTGACCCATAAATATTTGGTTGAGGGGATATTTGATTGTGATATTTGGGATATTTTAAGAGTGAGATATTTGATTGATGATGTGGACGCAAAACTATAAATATTTATGAAAAATATTTAGTGTTAATATGGATGCTCTTAATATTTATAATTTAAAATGCTCCTAATTCAAATTATAAGTCATTATATTTCAAGAGTTACAAACTAAAATGCTCCTTTTAGTTTTGACTTGCTCGTGTTAATGATCTCCAATTCAGCCTCGGCGAGTTAAATAACTCCCCAGTCTATAAACCGAAATCTGACTTACAGAACAAGATTTCAAATCCCAGTGCTGGTTATCAAATCGTATAATATTCAGTATAAAATATTAGTCAAATAACATGAACGTCACCAGTTATTATCTAATAGGAATTCCGTTAGTGGTGCAGATCGATGTAATCAAGATTCACAAACGAAGACAAACAAACATTGGATGATGAGCCTGGAGACTTTTCCCAGGTCAAACCCACCACAACGTTAAACATTGTTTAATTTACAGGATGTCATTGCTGTCGATCTTCTTCTTCAGTTCTTCTTCATCCGCCTCCTCTGTTTCCTTCCTTCTTCTCCCTGCATGCTCGGCACCATGTGCCACCACACGGTGGTGCAGAGTATGGCGAACGTCCTCGCGAACATCAAGCAGACAAGGATCAAAACCAGCACGAGAGGCCACTGATATTTAGGTCTCCAGGACCATCCTCCTCCTTTATGACTGACCGCCGGATGCAAGACAACCGCGTTGACTACCTTCTTCTCCTCCGGCGGCGGCGGAGGCAGCTCCGGTGAATTTTTCAGGCGACCGAACTGCTTTGTCTTGTCGTTGAGCCTCAGGACGATCGGCACGCAGTCATTTGAATCCGAGAAGCGGAACCAGATTAGCATCGACGCCGGCTTGTGCTCCGATTCGACTGCGATCGCCGCCCGTCGAGCTTGGAGGTCTGAGAGCAACGAGGAGAACTTGTCGAGGCCCAAACTTGAATACCGATTGTCTTTGGCTGCTGCTTTCTTCCTTGACTTCTTTGGCGAGGTCGATTTCAGCGTCCATGGACCCTCCTCCTTCAAATCGACGCTCTTCCTCCTGAGGTTTCTCTTCCCGAAACAACGCCACATGAACAAATTTCAGCAAAAGCACACGATTCTCTGCTACTGTGGCTCTTCATGTTTGTGGATATCAGTATATATATATACCTACTGTTGTGTAATTCTCAGAATTAAATAAAGGCATATAACGTTGACTTGACTTGGATGGGTTTCTTGGAAGAGCAGACACGGATTCGTTTTGATCAAACTAGAAAATGTCAAACTCTTCGAACTACCATTAACTAGAACGACACGCCATGATGCAGTTTACCAGCAATTGATCAAAAACATTCCTTACCTTTTGAAGCATTTTACCAAGTCAAACACCAAGTCGGTTTACTTAAACCTCACTCCCGAGGCCGAGGAGACGAAAGAAAACATAATTTAGAGTACAAGAAACCCTGCGATGTGAAAGAGAGGACTAAGAGCATTTGAAAGAAGTTTCACTTGCAAGAAACAGCTCTCAGTTATTCAGACAGAAAAAAAACAATTTGCAGCTCCTCCTGTTTTCAAACACCGGAATAGGTCTGATGGCTTCTGATTACAGTTGAAGATGTTTTATAGCAGTATGGACATCCTTGTCTCCCCTTCCACTGCAATTGAGAACCACCTTAGCGCCGTCCAGGAGAGTTGGGCAAAGTTCTTCCAGGTAGGCCAGTGCATGAGACGTTTCAAGAGCAGGGATGATGCCTTCCAGGCGTGACAGCCGCTTGAAAGCTGAAAGCAGAGAGAGACAGCAGTTATTAACATGTAAAGCAGCAGAGAGAGATAGTCATCCAGCATGCAATATAGCAAGGCATCTTACCAATTGAACCGACGGTGAAGAAACCTAAATATCAGCTCATCGCATTTTACAGTAAACATGAATATGTGGTTGCTTGTAAAATAGCAGCTGATTTCTCAATCACATGGATGACAATGGGATTATGTGATTAAATGGTGTTCTAATTTAAGTCATCAGTTCTCACGCAGCTTATAGATGTTAGCAATGTAAAAATACATTGCTTAGTACTATCAATTCCTATAGGAAGCAGAATAAGAACAACAAGACATATAAAGCACTTGATAGCTTTTATTACCTTCCAAAGCCTGTTCATCTGTGACGCTAAAGTATTCAGCACGGCCAATATCCTTCAAATAGCTGTGCTCGGGTCCAACTCCAGGGTAGTCCAACCTAGCATGTAAAAAACCAGATTATCAGGAACAATATATAGTGTGATCCAACAGGACAAAGCATAGATCCAGTAATTAAAACACCGTCACTAACCCAGCACTTATAGAATGAGGTTCGATAATTTGACCATCATCATCCTGTAGCAAATAACTCATGGCACCATGTAGAACCCCCACTTCTCCCTTTGTTAACGTTGCTGCATGTTTACCACTGTCCAACCCAAATCCAGCAGCCTCTACACCAACTAATCTTACATCTGTATCATCGACAAATTCATGGAAGAGTCCCATGGCATTTGAGCCTCCACCAACACATGCAACAAGAACATCTGGCTTTCCACCCCACTTCTCCAAAGCTTGCTTTCTTGTCTCTTTGCCTATTACTGCATGAAATTCTCGAACAAGCATTGGGTAAGGATGTGGACCTGCTACAGACCCTAAAATGTAATGTGTAGTCTCAACATTGGTCACCCAGTCACGTATAGCTTCTGATGTGGCATCCTTAAGTGTGGCAGTTCCAGAATGGACACCTCTTACCTGTATTGAAGCAACAACGGCAACGGTGTGATTCCTTTAACCAAATGCCCAAAGGAAATGAACTAATTGTATAAAATTAGAAACCACTGCCACTAATGTTTTAATAATAACAACATTTATTTCAAGTTTGCAACACTTGATATGGATGAGAAATGAAGATAAAGTCATTCTTCTACACAAACCTCTGCTCCAAGAAGCCTCATTCTGAATACATTGAGGGCTTGCCTTTCCATATCCTGGGCACCCATATAAACAATACATTCCAAGCCAAACCGAGCGCAAACTGTAGCAGTAGCAACTCCATGCTGACCTGCTCCTGTCTCAGCTATGATACGCTTCTTTCCCAGCCTTTTGGCAAGTAAGGCTTGTGCAACAGCATTATTGATCTTGTGAGCACCTGTATGATTAAGATCTTCTCTCTTCAGATAAATATGTGGACCTTCACCGTTAGAGCGTCTGTAATGCTCTGTGAGCCGTTCTGCAAAGTAAAGTGGGCTTTCTCGGCCGACATAATCCCTGAGAATTCCATCCAACTCTTTCTGTAAAGAGAAAAAGAGCAGTGAGAAACATGTAATGTGGTTAGAATTATAGCCAATATTAATGGCCATTAGACGAATATTAAAAATATGGCAGGAAAGAAACAAAGTATATTTTCCATCAGGGTATGTATCTGTTTTGTTTATTTATTCACCTATGATATAATCAAACAATCATATATTCTTTTGATACTGAAGCAAAATGATGGTTATGATATCAGCAATTAACCATATTAACTCCAATTCTGAATTGAAATGATTCAAGGAGTAGGAAAGTTTATATTTCAGAATTTTTAGTAAGCAGATGAAAAAAGAAAGCGAAGGGTTAAAAGATAAATAACATTTTTCAACAGAACCTTGTTCCAAAAATTGATGAGAATGGAAAGTGTTTCGTTTTCATATTGATCTGTGGCATATATCCTAGTGAGCAAGAAACTATAAATTGATGAATTTTTTTAATCGTGTTACCTATTTAAAAACTATAAACACCATCCACTTAAATATATAATAGGTATTACAAATATCCAACTAACCAACGAATCACTAAGGACATGGATGGAGAAGATAGCGAAGAAAAAGCTTCCGCACAAGGTCTTGGAGTGTTGAAGTTAGAACCGCACTTTAGAATAAGGGAAGGGCTTGGCGTTTAGAGGTTGGAATTTCAAATTATAATGGTCGTACTGTTACATTCTCCACAGATTTCAATTGAAGAAGTATTAAACCGGGACGGTGGAGTAGAATGGAGGGACAAGATCCTCCCCATCCCCATGTTTTTTTTTCCAAACTATCGATAACTAATCGCCTCTTCCTGTAACTCTCATACTACAAACAGCTTCTCCCAACACAAACGATGAGGAATAGAAAATCTGAGTTTTTCCATGTTATTTTTTTCTAGCGAGGAAGAGATAGTAGTCTTCTAGTAACACGAAGATTCTAGTCAAAGAAAGGAGCGAATTCAATTTTCTTCCATATCACAGATGCCAAGTAATGGGATCATAACAACTCAGCCCAAACTACTCGATCGGCAAAGATCAAAGCTTTAAGGAAGCTAAATAGCATAAAATAGAAACTGTTAACACGAAGCCAAAGTACAGATGGTACCTGGAAGTCCTCATCTTTCGAGAGCGCCCGGAACGCCTCCTCCAGTTCGAAGAGGGCGTGCATTAAGGTTTCCGGCACGTACTTCCCCCCAAACCGTCCGAAACGGCCGAAGGAATCCGGCCTCGGCCCCAATCCCGGCTTTCCATTCTTCTCCGCCTCAACGGCCGCGACATTCCCAGACATGGCGCAGGAAACAGCAAGGGCGGATGATGGCGAAGCGGAGGCGCTACGGCCCGACCGCTCGCCTCGCAGGTGGATTCGGACTCCGAGGAAGGCCGACGACGACGGAGATGGCTTGGCGAGGCCGACGATAGGGTTTCCGATAGCAGAGGTCGCCGAAGCAGCCATCGGGAATATATCTCTTCCTGGTCGACGACGGTGCGACCACCGTATATAATGGGAGCCGCCGCGCTAGGGACCGAAAATGTAAACGATTGCCTTGACCGTTGATCTACAGAACTCGTTCCAGATGAACGGCAGTGGAGCCATCCGCATACAGGAAGGAAATGGGCGGGTTTAGGGTTATATTAACCCGAACTAAACCAGAAATTTTACTTGCCATTTTAAGGTTAATTAATCACGCATTTGGAGGGTATTCATTAGACTTCCTTCACAAAATAGTTTACAGTGATATTGTATTATTTATCTTCCAATCCTTCTCAAGAATAGTCATTAAATTTAATGATTTTGTTAGTTGAATATTAATAGTTTACAGTGATTTTGTATTATTTTTTCCTTTTTTTTTTAAATTAAAAAAAACTTAATTTTCAAAGTAGCAACTTGCAATATATAAATAAAAATCTTATAAAAATAAATAAATAAATAAGATAAATAAATGCATTACTGGTCTGGCCTCGCAGTTCAGATCTCCTGGATCACTTTTTATGGTCCAGGGGATGAACCATTCACAATTACGATCAGATCGTGGTCGCGATCGGCCGCAATTAGTTGCGATTCTTTTCTGGATTCGTCGTCTTCATCAGATTATAATTTGGTTCGGATTGGGTGGTCGGAGGCCGTCCGAAAGCCACCGGTGATGGACAAGTGGCCAGATTGCTGGCCGCTGAGTAGGGGGTGACCTCCGGGCGGCCTCTGACCATCCATTCCGAACCAAACTATGGCATAGTGGGGATGGTAAACCTAGGAAGGAATCATAACCAATTGCAACCGGATCGCGACCACAATCCGACCGTAATTGTGAGTGGTCTATCCCGAGCACAAATCTCCTGGACCATTTTTTTGTGGTCTAGGGGATATACCACTCGTATTTGCGGCCGGATCGTGGCGGCGATCCGGCGGCAAAATGGTTGTGATTCCTTCCTGGGTTCGTCATCCCACGAAGTTATAGTTTTTGTTCG
>JBBMJZ010000074.1:140676-159319 GCA_037833815.1 Zingiber zerumbet | reverse complement strand
ATCGAAGTGGTAGAGTCCTAGCCGAGCAGCTACCCTGATCCGCCAAGTAGCAGGGATATGGTCATATCTCTCGGCATCGTTTTGGGAGATAATGTCGCTGGCACAAGGCATAGTCGACAGACAGATCGTACGACGAAAGCTTCAACTATCTTATTAAGGATATGCATGCTTTGTTAAGGTATAGTGTCAGAGGTACTTTCCTGACAGGTCCCTTCATAGGACATATTGGAGAATGTGCTAATGCCTTAAGGAGCATGCACGTCTTCCACCAAGGCTCTGTATAAAGGGGGGTTCATCACCGATGGAGGTACACATTATTGATCACTGTTTCCACTGAGGTTACTGTTGCTCAACTTTCTTCCACTATTCTGGTGACTAACTTGAGAATCGGAGGGTCAACGCCGGAGATCCCTTCCCTGGCTCAGCACTGACGTTACTTGTTTTACAGAGCGAAGCAAGGTCTACAGTAGGTCAGCGAAGCTGCCACATTCCCAGCTTTCCACCTTCCCGCTTTCGAACATGATCAGTAATCAAAGAGTTTGATTTCTCATAAAATCTAGATGAACCCTGTGTACATATGAAGGTTAGTAGAAGTGTGGTTGTATTTCTAGTATTATATATTGATGGCATATTACTCATAGAAAATGATATGTCTATTCTATAATCAGTTAAATTTTAGTTGTTCAAAACGTTCTCCATTAAAGACATGGAAGAAGCAACCTATATTCTTGAGATAACGATCTATAGAGATAGGTCAAGACAGTTGCTTGGTCTTTCGCAGTCTACATAAATAGATAAAGTGGTAAAGTAGTTTAGCATGGAAAAATCCAAGAAAGGTTTTTTCCCATGAGACATGAGATCCACCTTTCAAAGTCTATGTGCCCAAGCACACAAGACAAAAGGATGCGTATAAGTCAAATCCCATATGCATCAGCTATAGGATCGATCATGTATTCTATGTTATAAACTAGGCCCGATGTATCATACGCTCTGAGTGCCACGAGCAGATATCAATTGGATCCAGTAATGGATCACTAGGTGGCTGTCAAGGCAATCCTTAAGTACTTAAGAATAACTAAGGATGTGTTTTTGGTATATGGAGATGGTGATATGGTAATATGCGGATATACTGATGCTAGCTTCCAAACGAACAAGGATTACTTTAAGTCCTAATTTGGATATATATTTACCTTAAATGGAACCACAATTAGTTGAAAAAAAAAACAAACAATAAACCATCGTTGATTCTACCATTGAGACAGAATATATACTGCTTCTGAAGCAGCAAAGGAAGTGGCTTGAATTAAGAAGTTTGTCACTAAACTTAGTGTGGTTTTGAGCATTGTTGAAGCATTATTAGTTTATCGCGACAATAATGGGGTCATTGTATAGGTCAAGAAACCAAGGTTTCATCAACAATCTAAATATATGTTTCACTGCTATCATTTGATTAAGAAGACCATAAGTAGAAAAGAAAAACAAATTATAATTTTTCCACTGAAAGGAACCTAGCAGATGTTTTGGCAAATACTCTACCATAAAGTAAGTTTGAGAGTCACATCAAGTCCTCTGGTATTAAATACCAAGACAATTAACATTATGCTATGTGGGAGTGTGTTATATTTGAGAGATGTCGTAAGACAATCATCTCAGATATTGTATTATTTTTTGGATAAATAGAATCCTTTATTTGAGTATACATTTTATATGTATATGATATTGATCTTGAACTCAATTAATGAAGTTCATAATAATAATATGCAGAACATAAGAGAAATTATGATTGGATCACAATTAGTGATATCTTACCATGTGTAACTATGCATGTATTAAAATATTCTCTAGTTGATGAATTGATGAGATTAGATATCATCAATTTTATAAAACTAACATATATTATGCTCTTTGGTTTATCCAAGCAGTCGATCTGCACTGGCTGAAAATATTGGGATATTGAGAGTTAACATATAGATTTTGGTTAAAGATTACTAGTTCATTGGAAGTCACCTACTATGAGACTTCATGTAGTTCTCTATATGTCAATGAAGATCTCATTGCAGCTCAAGTGCAAATTTCCTTACACTTAAGGTATTAAAGTCATCTTGATTATAAAGACTTATACTTTGACATTTTAGCAAACATCTCCTAGAAGGTATAAGTTTAGAATAATTAGGTATAAGTCAATATGCCTGAAGGTGTTTAAATAGTCCACAAATGATTCATCACACCTTTTATAAGGAGACGTATACTCTATGATCTCTTGTTAGAATTATTATTAGTATATCTTTGGTCAAAGTATTACATGTCAAGAAGATGATCTTCTTGGACACATGTTTGAGTAATTTGAATCCGCAGACAAGGAACTACAAATTGGGCTATGTCTGGCATAGTCAACCTAGTGGGGATTGACACATAGAGCATGTTCTGAACTAAATGGGTATAAGTTGAATGAAAGAAACAAACATACTGATAATTGTGGCTGCCAAAGAGTTTAGAATTATTATAGAATCAACTGTGATTTTAAATTAATTGGGAGTCATGATATACTATAAATGTCACTCACGATCGATTCATAATTAATTGTTAATTATGGATAATTAACATAAACCCAGAACAGATTGGGTCACATGCACTATAAGTATATCTGAAACATTTACAATAAATTTGAGAATTGGATTATCAGATTAAGAGAGACTAAGTCTGATAGGACCATATGAGGTACAAATATGGAAGATATTTGTTGAAACAGAAACGATAATAGGTCATGCCTTTTGTAGGCAATGTTGGAGCCCTTTTGCTTTAGTTATGCACCAAAGTTGGTTTGGTTTAATAATGAACCAAGAGTGTTTCCATTTTGAACCAAGTTGATTTGGTTTTGAACTAAGCTTAATGATAATAGATCAGGTTCATATTGGGTTTTGGGTTTGGAAGATGACTTATTCTCCAAATCATTGTTAAGAGGTATATATATACCCCTCCATGAGGAGAAGAGAAGATTGATTCATTGAAAAACCTAATTGTGATTAGGCCTCTCCCTCTCCCTCTAGTCCCCCTCTCTTGTCGTCGTCCATCCAAAGAGGGTTGTCGTCCCTTTGTGCTGCCGCAAACCACCACCGCCAGAAGCCATCCCCACCGCTGGCACCCCTACTCCGGCTCTACCTCCCGTCAGACGTCAGTTATTCAGTCATCAGACAACAACAAAAGGTCATTGGACAACAACTTTTGTCACCAGATAACAGCCTCTTCGACTACAAGTCTCCCTCGCTTTGTGCCGCCAAGTTGCTCTCGTCGTCGGGCAAAAAGTTGATCTAGAGAACTCTCTCACATCGTACCATCTCCTCTCTTTGGCTAGTACTGAAGGGGAAACAAAACTTATGATTTTGAGAAATCATCTCGAAGATATCTCGACAAAGATATAGATAGAGCCAACCTTTCTAAAGGTTTCTAGTTGATGTTGTTTTCCCTACACACCATCTGACAAGTATGATTTAAACAAAGAATTTTATTTTCTATGATTATATTTATAAATTTGAATCATATATGTGTATGATGTGTGTTGTAATAATTTAAAAATTTATTATATTTCTGCTGCTTGTTTTCAAAATAAAATTTTTAAAATGTTCTTAGAAACACCCAACATCTTTGTCCAATTTGCCCCCAATTCATATCACCTAATCTGCCATCATTATTTGTTGGTTGTACTGAGTCCCTCTTGATTGAGTACTCTTTCACTACTTTTTCCCATTGTGGGGAGAGCTCCGAGTTTTCTATTTCACAGTCGGTCGAGATGTAATTTTCTCGACAAGTACCCTTCCTCACACCACGGGTGAAAAGGCCCCTTCATTTTTGTCACCCCCAACCCAACCGTACACCTGGTACACCACTTAGCGAGATGATCTGCTAACTCAACCACCATTTGAACAATATAAATTGGAGCAGGCATACCTGGAGCAAACTGAGATTGTAGGCGATCCAAAGTTTAGTGTCACCCAGTTGGTGGAGAATGAGACACTACTTTACCTGATCGGGCTAAGTCTAAATGCAGCCCCTTTGGACGACCAACTAAGTAAGGCATCTTTTCGATTAAGTTTTCTTTTTTACTAATTAAATTTTCTTGTCTTTGCAGATCAAATCATGTTTATTAATGCCTCGATGAACAAAAAGTGGAAATGGAACTTGACTTCTATGGATGACATATGGACCTCAAAGGACATTGTCAAGGGATCATCAAAGTTATCGCCACTCCATCCCTTTGTGGTGGGCGAGTCTACTATAGTCATAGTCGAGACTTTGGAGTTGCAGCTACAACTATGACTGAGACTTCCGAGGCTGTAGCTGAGATGAGAGTTTCTTCTTGCAGTGCCATAATCCATTACTGTCGAGACGATGATCCCGATCGTCGAGTTAAGAGAGTCTCCCGAAACATAGAAGCTCGAGACCGAGGCCTAAATTGTAGTTAAATCCAAGGGATGGAAATCTGTCCAATCTTAAAAGGAAAGCCACTTGGTGCCACAATCAATAAGGAGCTACCCTCCTACAGCAAGCGCTAAAGGAAAATTTGAGGCGTTTGGAGCGTTGGATGCCCCTATGGCTACTGGCAAATCCATTGTTCAACAATCTGGGAAAGCGCCCTCTAACTCATGCAGCGTGTCTCAGCACTAGACATCTTCATCTTTTGAGCCATCTCATTTGGACTCTGGTTCTGCCCTGCCATCCCAGAATCCCTAGGTTGATTGTGAATATAAAAAAAATATGTCAAAGTATTCTGCATAGAGACTCCATCGGTATGAGACTAATTACCAAGCATGGAGTTGGACAACTTAAATGAGGTCCTTAATGCCTCTCTCACAAGGTATGACCCCGTGTTCAATTCACTTGGCAAATATTATTAACTGAAATTTCACATTTGTGTAGACTTGGAAGGAGCATCGCGAGCTTCATCACATGCTACTTGTCATCGCCAACCAATTTCGACAGATAGATGTGTAGTTAATAAAGCTAGTAGGCCAACTCACACATCCGACCTAGAAGATGGAAGAGATTCAGACAGCGTCATCCACGAATAAAGGAAGCTCTAACCGAGGCCAAGGTAGACATAGCTAAATTGGAGAAACTATGACAGGGGGTCGAGCTTCAAGTCAAAGAAGCATACGAACTTAAGTGGTCCCTGAAACATGCTAGTTTTGCCACCATGGTTTTGGAGGAGGAGGTGGCCAAAACTAAGGAGTTGTCTATGGCTTTCGCAAAAGAGGATGCTAAGGTGAGTAGAAAACATGATAGCTTTGAGGCCAAGAAAGCCAAGCTTTGCAGAGCCCTTCGTGAGACAGTCACAAATAGATAAGACTTTGAGCAATTGTTATCAAAAGAGAAAGAGAAGCGGGCGAAAGAAATCTCCGAGCTGACCATCTACAAAGATGAGGAGGAGGAGCAGAAGAAAACTTTCCTAACCTCTAAAAATTTTTATAGCCTATTTGCGCAAAGAACATGTGGAATGCTCCAGCATAGATACGAAGGTGTCATTCATTAGTTCATCCAATCAAAGATCATCTCGAGGGGGAGTGATCTGATATTTCTAAACTTGCAGAAGGTCTAGAACGAACTACTTGCCTCTGAGAAGGCTAACTAACAATGCCTGCCACCGCAAATGCTACCTCTAATTTTGGATTTTCTAAAACTTGTCTTTAGTCATCTCTAGCTATCTTTATGTTATCTTCCGCTGTATTGCAAAAACCTTCATTATGAATAGTTGTTAATTTTCAAAACTTATCTTATTGGTATGCGTTGAATGTGTGCTTCTATAGTGTATCTGAATGAGAAATGAGTGAGGCAACAACTAAGGCAATGATCCTCCCCCCAAGAATTTAAGTGAGAAATGATCAGGAGCTTGGCTGAGTGGCATGGTTGCCTTCTTTTAACGTGTTTGCCTTGAGGAGTATTGAGTAGTGAATGATCTAACATAAAGTCGTAAGTATAGAGACGTCGAGTTTGTCATAAAGTAAAGTATCTGATTTTGATTTGGGACTAGTGGTTCCCAACATATCCTAGAGCTAAGTTGCTGGCTGGAATTAAGCGTTTAGAGCCTATCATAAGATTGAAATAGAGAGGGTGTCAGCGACTGAGGTCGTAGTATAAATGATGTCAGGATCTAAGAGCAAGCCAGAGCAATGTTGTGATTTGAGCTGAGACATGGAGGTGGGCCATTGAGGCCAAGTCCGAGTAGGTAGCTCATCTCCTAGCAAACCTCATTCCTTGGTCTAAGTTGCTAGCACAAGGCTAGAAGTTTTGGACCCATCATATGGCTCAGATTTGTGTGACAATTTTTGTCAGAGATAGAGGGTGTATGTTGAATTAAAATTATACAAAATAGATCTCTAGACTTATCTATCATAACGACCTGAGCGGATAATCTCAGGGTGTCAAGTAGGGAAAAATGAACTGCTTGAGAAGACCGTACTGCCTTGTATGACCAGGCTAAGATGTCCCTGGTTGAGCCTATTGTAACGTTAAATCGCTAGCGCAGGGCTAGGAGTTCTGAGTCTATCGTGAGGTGGAGCCGTTAGCGAGTGGTGCTAATAGGACAAGCAGGGTCTCATTCGCTAACACAATGACAAGTTTTCCTGGCCTATCATAAGGCGAAGCCATTAACGAGTGGGACGAGGGCAGACATGATCTTAGTTGATAGCACAATGTTAGATTTTCCTGGCTTGTCGTAAGGCAGAGTCATTAGCTAGTAGGGTTAAGAGGGAAGACAAAATCTTAGTTTTAATGAATGGGGATAAGAGGGTAGACAGAGTCTCAGTCAACAATATGATGCTAGATTTTACCAGTCTGTTATAAGGCAAAGCCGTTAACGAATGGGGTTAAGAGGACAAACAGAATCTCTATCGCTAGCACGATACTAAATTTTCTTGGCGTATCGTAAAGTGGATCTATTAACAAGTGGGGTTAAGAGGGCTGGCAAAGTTTTAATCGCTAGTGTGACGCTATGGTTTCCTAACCTATTGTAAGGCAAAGTCATTAGCAAGTGAGGCTAAGAGGTAAAGCAGGGTCTCAAACGCTAGCACAATGCTAGGTTTTTCTGGTTTGTCGTAAGGTAGAGCCATTAGCAAGTAGAGCTAAGAGGACAGATAGAGTTTCAGTCGCTAACGGATGCTAGGTTTTTCTGTCCTGTCATAAGGTAGAGTCATTAGCGAGTGGGACTAAGAGGGCAAGCAAAATTTCAGTCGCTAGCATGATGCTAGGTTTTCCTAGCCTATCATAAAGCAAAGGCATTAGCAAGAGGGGCTAAGAGGATAGACAAACTCTCAGTTGCTAGCACGATACTAGGTTTCCCTGACCTATCGTAATGAGGTGGACCTGACACACACTTCAATAGTCAAACTGGCATTGGGGAGTCCCGACAGGTCATTCCGACGCTCAAATTAGAGTTTGCTTAATGTACTATGCGAGAAGGAGAAAGTGGAGCAGAAGGATCGAACCAAGTGGAGACCCAAAATAGGGAAGAAGAAGTCATTTGTCTTTACCTTCTTTAGAGTATATATATTGTCAAAAGAGCATCTCCACATCTGATGATGTAGAGGCAACATGCTTCTCTTTCGTCCTCATAAGTGCCAATGAGGGGACAAGATCTAGTAGCTATTAGTTATCTCACCACTTACCAAACGCTATATGTTAATAAGAGAACATCTAGGGGACCAGATCTAACAACCTCGTAACATTTTCTCCATTCATCCAGAGCCACGTGTTCTTGGATATTAGCATAGAGATAGTCTATTTGATGCGACTATTGTAGGCCAAGTAGGGTGTATGCCTAATACAAAGATAAGGAAATGGAGTTTATATCAGAAGACCTTATGTATAGATGAAGTCGATTACTGAAGTCGAGACAAGATGTCGGGATCTGAGACTAAGACTGAGACGTGGAGGATGCCAACAACTGAGACCGAGACGGGTTGCTAGAATCCAAGATTGAGACAGAGCAATGGAGGATGTCGATAGCTGAGGCCAAGCTATGATATTGGGATATGAGATTAAGTCATATAGGATGTCGGCTGCTAAGGCGAGATGAGATGTTGGGATCCAAGAATGAAACAGAGTCATAGAGAATGTGGGTAGTTGAGGCCAAGACAAGATGCTAGGATCCAAGATTGGGATTGAAATTGAGTTATAGAGGATGTCGATATTTGAGGCCAAGATAGGATGCTGGAATCTGAGACTAAGACATGGATGATATCGGCAGCTGAGATAGGATACTAGGATCTGAAACTGAAATTAAGCCATGGAAGATGCATGTCGGCAACTGAGGCTGAAACAAGATGTTAGGATTCAAAACTAAGACTGAGCCATGAAGGATATTGAGGTCGAGACAAAATAAGAGATTTGAGATTGATATTTATCTTTTGGCAAACTCTATTTAAGAGGATAAGTGTTTTGAGCTAGTTCCATCAAACCCTAACCTCATCTATACTAGATTTGATTCCCTTTGGATCACGCTTAACTAACCTTAAGTGACAGCTCAGTAAAATTTTCTATTCCACGGAATACATGAGTACGGCAGGATTTTGAGGTCATGAAGGATGTTGAGGCCGAGACAGAATGTTCAGATTTGAGACTGAGATTTTATCTTTTGGCAAACAAATAGAGAATAAGTGTTTTGAGCTGGTACAATGAGACCTAACCTCATCCATACTATGTTTGATTCCCTTTGGATCACGCTTAACTTACCTTAAGTGACAGCTCAGTAAAACTTCTATTCCACGGAACATGAGTACGGCAGGATTTCACCGGATCACTGACAATGAGTCAAAACTCGTAAGAATGTAACATGAGCTAAATTATAACATGTATCTTTGATGCATTGTAAACTTTTTAAATTTTAAACCAGAGTTTGCTTACAATCTTTAATCTAGAAATGCGTAAGTTGATTTCTTTAAAAATTGAAAGTACCCATATATAAGCAGGCACACTTCGGATCACAGCTTATCTTTCTACGAGAAACTCCTTTCTGATTTGTGGGCAAAGAATATCAATTTATAGATATATTGCAGCTCTCTCCCACCTTAACATTTGAAGCCACATGAAATTATAAAAGAAACGGTTCATTCTTTTATATCATTGATCATAAATTCTCCATTTACTTTAAAAAAACTGGTTAGTGAAACAAAAGCAGCATTAATATTAAAGTGTTGTCGATGCCAACAGTTGTCTGGTGAGAAGAGGTCCCGGCATATAGAGACCATAGGAAAAGAAAGTTGTTTGGTTGCCATATTTGGTTAGACATCTCAGAAAACCAAGCTAAAAGATACAGCGTGACGCAGCATGGCACTGAAGTGAAGCCATGTAGATGAGCTGCAAATTCGGTCATCTCTTTTCAGTCCTCATCCGTGTGTCACACACGCAACTTATGAGACAGCGACCTCTGATTCTGATCACTGCCCGGTCGACTTCTCAAACAGCCCAAGCCTGTCGTCGCTCAGCCTTGATCCGTAGGCAGCCTTCTTGTACTCCTCCCATGTGAACTCCCTGTAGCGGCTCTGCTCCCCCATCCGCATCGCCTGTGGCAATGGTGCAATCCTCTCCCCCAGCGCTGGCCCGAAGAAGTAGATCATGGACACCCTAGACTCCCTCCCATCAGCCACCACCCTATGCCTCACACTCCGGAATCTCCCATTTGTCAGAACCTGTACAATTACCCCGATTACTAGCCTGATAAATATTTTAACTTTAATTTAGTTAGTTAGCGGCAAGGACCTGTAGGGCATCACCGACGTTGATGAAGAAGGACTCCTCGTCGGGGAGGATCGGAATCCAGCTTCCTTCCTTGAGTGAAATCTGCAAGCCTGAGGTGTTGTTTGATCGCAGAATAGAGATGACCTGTGGATCGGTGTGCTCGCCGAAGCCAGTCAAGCAAGAATTAAACTCATGGAGCAACTGCAACGGGCAGGGAGGGTAGTGGTTGAGCCTAAAGAGCCCGTCACTCTGCTCACCCATCACTAACTTACTCAACGCGTCTCGCGGCTCGATCGCTAGCCCTTCTGCCATTAGCTCCAGCACCCGCTGAGCCAGCTCCCTGATGGCGGATAAGTACTCCCTCAACGTAGTGCTGCATGCACACAATTGAAAACTCAATCACCGATGAGATGAGATGAGTAAAACAGAGGCTGCGAATCGATTGCTCCCGAGTAACGAGTAACGGACCTGAATGGGTATTGCTTCGGAGTGACCGCGAAGAGGAGGTACTCGAGCCAGCCCACGTCTCCATTAGCACCGATGCTTTTGTTTCCGTAGCCACCGAAAGAATGGGGAAGGCATGAACTCTGCTTCTCCAACAGAGGCAAGGAGAAGAAACTCACGGCCTCCGCTTCGAGCCTCCGCATGAGCTCCAAGGAAACGCCGTGGTTGGTGACCTTGAACAGCCCCAAGTCTTGGCACGCCTTGACGATGAGCCGGGCCGCCGTGTCGTCGGGCTTCGAGAGGTCTATGGCGGGGACGACCGAGAAGGAAGCGGCGGCGGCGGCGGCGGCCTTGGGATGGCGGATGAGCGGTATTTGATCCAGCGAGGGACTGGATAAGACGACCATCGCTGACGGGAAGATGGAATATATAGAAACAGAAGAAGAGCAGCCGCTTATATAGTGGCTGATCATAAAATTTATTACGCTTAATTTAGAGTCCCCTGGTTAATCATTTCCGGGACACTAAACTTTCGATCCACTATCAAAAGTATCCACGTCAGATCCAGCTCAGTCAGTCACATCCGTTAAGGTACAACTAACTCGACCATGTTGGTCTGGATTTGACCGAGACACCCGTTCACCATCCTTGCCCTTGCTTCACATTGTATTTCCGACGTGGCAAATTATTTTAAAAAAAACTTGTCAAATTGATCTGGAACAGGAGTTCCAAAGCAGCAAGACGTGGTCGTCTCTGGCATTCGGTCCACCAGCCTGTCCCAAGACACGAGTGCACACTGCGGCAGGTGGGTCCCCACGCGATCCTCCGCGATTCAATGCATTACATTACTCGGAAAATAAACACATGAAGTTTATGTAACTCGGTGCGTGCACATACGATTTTTTAATATTATTTTAGTTATGAAATAATTGAAAATCTAACTATAATAATATAGAATTATTTTTAATCACAGACAAAATATTTAAAGAGAGATGGAGAGATCTTTTTCTAACCTGAAGGACGTGCTCAGTATCAAAACATGAAATGCGGTGTCGATTCTTTATTAAAGTGGAGAGATGGTGAGCTGTTGGACCCAAAAGATCATGGAAGCATAGAGGGGTAGTGGATAAGGATCTAACCAACTCTAATCATTGGATGGGCAGCGAAGAACGCAAGCTTTGGCGAGAGGATAGCGTACGGAGATCTGGAGGAATGGGAGTGCAGTGAGCTAGTGAGCTGGTTTGGTCATCTATCACCCCCGAAATAATAAAGGGATAAGATTCTGAGAAGCAAAGCAAGTTAAGCAGGAATAGGCGCAATAAACGAGAGTAGAAGTGAAGTTTTGTCAGCGAATTGAAGGAGGACGTGGACTCTTTCTTACACGTTGCCTGGCCCCGGCCCTTTGATGGATCAGATTTGCGTACGCATTGATGTTGTTTCTTGGATCCGGCTGAAGAAGACAGACATTAGACAAACCACACGAGAATAACGCACAATTGTTGACAATCTACCCGTGCTCTGCGTAGAACTGTGGATCAATCAATACTCATCTTGGATATATTCAAGTCAACTTTGTTAAAGGAATCAATCAATCAATCAAGCAGACAACTGATGACTCAATTCTGTAGCATAATATGCGTCAAATTATATTTTTAACTTGTGATCGGATACCAGAGTGACTGAAAATATGAGGTTGCTCTTTCGCATAGGTGGGTTGATCTCCAAATACTAAAGAAAACTAAGCAAAACTCGATACCACTAACATCACACTTGCTCTCGTACGATATTTGAGAGCTAAGACGATCACACAGAGTAATTTCATCAAACACCTTAGCAGCAAATCCGTTGAGACTTGGCTTCGACAGCTTACACTGGAATCGACGGGTATTCAGGCTGCTACCACCATGAGTACAGTGACGAGCAGACTGAGAAGAGACGCTGCGAAAGCGCGCGTCAAAGTGACCGTGCTGGAAACGCCCCAAACCCTGACCTCGTCCACAACGGGGCCGCAGAGCGAGCTGTGGTCATCGCTCCTAGTGTTGTAGTAGACGCTGTAGAAGGCAATGCGCGTGCGCTCGGCGCGCGCCGTGAAGGTGATATTGGCCAGCTGGCTAGTGGCGTTGCCCGTGGGGGCGTAGTGGAAGTTCTGCGCCTGGTCGCTGGCGAAGGCCATGACCGCTAGCGGCGCTTGGCAGGAGTCTCCGGCGGTGCCGACGGTGAAGGTGAGGCTGTACTGCTTGTCGGGAGTCGTCTCCACCATCTGCGAGATGATGCCTTCCTTGCCGGAGAGAAGCTCGACGGCGCGCTTTCCTTGAGGAACGACGAAGTGGTTAGAGTCAATGTACCGCACCGCACGATTGGACTCCACCAACCAGCCCGGGAGAGCCGACATGGCCTCCTCGAGGTTGGTGGGAAGAAGGACGCCGAGGCTGGCGTTTTGGAACATCCACGGACCTTCCTCAAAGTCCCCGTTCACGACGGCGTTGTCTGAGAAACAAAACAATTAATGGCCACGCTGATCCAAGACAACACAAGGACAATTGAACAGGGAATCGACACCTTTGGGTCTTTCGGGCGTGAAGAGCTTCTTAATGGCGATGCTGTCGATGATAGGGCCGCAAGTGGGATCGTCTTCCATTCCCGGATTCTTAAAGCTTAGCAGTGACTCGGTGCCGTCGTCGGCCTCGGCCTGGAAAGCCCAGGCGTAGGCGTCCCACCCCTCGACGCTGTACAGCGTCTGCAGGTCCACCGTCGACGCTGCCGGAAACACCGACACGTTAAGCGATTCCAGTTGCGCGCATGTCCGCGCGGCGCTAAACGTGACTGCGTACGACGCCCCTTTCTCCAGCTGCAGACCCTGCGATATCTGCGCCTCGTTCCCCAGCCGCAGCGCACGCGATCCTACATCGCCAAAGATTACAGTCAAGTAGAAAACAGAGCAAAACTTCGTAAACAGTAGCCGTCGATCATCAAATCAGCAAATTTAGGTAAGTAATTACCTTCAGGAACGATAAGAATCATGCCGCCTTGCTTTTGACCTGACTCCACGAGCTCGACGGTGCCATTAACGGTCCAACCGGGAAGGGAGGTAATTCCGTCGCCCAGGCCACTGCTGGCGGTCCCGCCCGAGGGCGCTGGCGTAGTCTCGAAATCCCCGTTGCTAATCAAGCCTGCGCATCATTTAATCGCTGTATAAATTGTCCCGGAACAAAGAAAGGAATCGAAGCCCACCCTCCGCACTGTAGACTGTTCATCATACCGTAGTCAGGTAGCAATAGCATGCAGCATTATGAGCATTATGAGCTACGGGATGGCATGGCGATGCGAGTGGCAGACCAAAAAACACAAAAAGAACATGGGGAAGTGCGCTACTAGCCAAGCGCAGACGAATAGGCAATGCAACAAGTCCAACATTGCCTACACGATGCAGAAGATAAAGACTACTTCTTTGTTTAATCTTCATCTCGATCGGCGTCAAGCTTTTACTTTTTCTAAAGTTCACATTGTTTACATTAGTAACCGGCTAGGAGCCAAAGACGGGCAAGTAGCTAAAGGCTGCTGCTTTTATGTAAAACAAAAAGATCACTTGAAACCCTGTTCTATGTTTACAAAACAAATGACAGAATTTGGCCATCTGGGTGATTAACATCCAAACCATAAAATAATCTGATCAAGTGATCCTGCTTTGAACCATATCCGTGGGGCAGGCATGTCATTACCATTTCTTCAAACGCCAGATAGTCGCGGTTAATTAATAATGACACTCAGTATATGACAAAATGGTTCAGAGTAATTGCACATGAAGTAGAAATTAAAAGAGTAGTTGCAACTCAAGCGGAATACAGTGGAACAATACATAATTATTATATATCAACAGCTCCAGCTGCAGAGCTGCAACATCTCACGAAGTAGGTAAAGCAAGAGGACCAGAAGCAAAAGATAATTGCAGGGATGGGCGAGCTGAAAACAGTTTATGTAGCGAGTTAAGAAAGGTAAAAGGTACTGTGAATGCGAGGAGAGTAAATAAGCTCGCGTTGTTATCAAACTGCTAATTGTTTCTTATTCAGGAGCTTGAAAACGAATGATAACCAACCTATTCGACAACATCATCCTGAGAGACAAAAAAATCCAAATAACCTTATCCTCCAGAAGTTCCACAAACCAATCCCAGGAAATCTAAGACAAAAGATGAACTCACAACAATTGCATCAATGACAGGGGGAAAGGAGGCATACCATCTTCCACTGCAGCTGAAACACAATGAGTGAGGAGGAAGAGGACAGTGAGATGTGGAAGACGAGCGAGTGGCTTCATCTCCGGGAGACAGCAAAGTGAAGTGATAAGCAGACCTGCCACAGGACTTGGCCGGGGAGGTTCTTCCCCCTTCGCTCTCTTCCTGCAGTTCCAAGGAGTGGAGTGGACACACACACCACTTGGTTGGCTCAATGGCAGGCCTTTTATTACCACGGATTCCATTTCCTTTGGCACTATGTTGGCCAGTGTGAACACTTTAATTTATTTATCTATGAAAAGTTTTTGTTTGTTTTTCTTTTGATTTTTTTATTAAAAAAAAAAGGAGTTGATGGATTATAAAGCAGAGTGAGTAAGATTGGAAGGAAAAAGTAAATAAAATGTGGAAAAAAAAATCAGTAGTACTGAAGTCACTCCCAGTTTTCCGTACTGACGGTACCCACCACTTTCTGTAACCAATGTCAAATCAGGGATTGTCTTTTCTTTATAATACAAACTTATGAAAAGGTTAAAAACAAAGAGCGCTGTCACGGGACAAAAGAAACCTCCGGTCTACTGTTTTTTTTTTAATATAATATTTTAATTTATGAGTAATGAAAAAAAAATTGTGTGTGAGAGAAAGGCAACGGCGAGCAATGGGAGGGCTACGGATCACGCGGGATCCCAGCTTCGATGGCGCACAGTTGTGACGCACTCTTCTTTAGGCTCGATATGGGTTCCACCTTTTAATTATTACAATGCTGTCTGCGGTGCATCTCATTTATCTGTCACTCCGCATTCGATGGATTTACTATTTCAGGATTTGTGTGCAAAAATTGAGGATTTTGTTCATAGTTGGGTTGGTCTGTCAAAAATGTGTTGTATAGAAATATCGGTTCATTTTTAAGAGATTTTTTATATTACCATACCTTATAAAATATTAATAAATAATAATAATTATGCTTAATATGCATCATTAAATGAAATAAAGTGTCTTAAAAAATAGTTATTGATATGGAGGATATTATTGATCTCCATGTGTAACAGGAGAGTCAAGGATCATACTGAGTTGTAAATCAAAGTTAAACAGGTTAAACTTGCTTGAATCTAAATCAAACCTAGTCAATGAAGAGCCCAAGGTAGGTTGAGTTAACTCAACCAGTCAAGTCCAAGGAACGTAGACCCAGGTGAGTCAAATCGACCTCCAATCTAGTTAGACTGAACTCCCACCTCTTTAGCTCGGTCACGTCCAACCTCATCAACTCGGCCACGTCAGACCTCTTCAGCTCAGCCACGTTTGACCTCCTTAGACTGGCCACGGTTGATCGCTTTAGCTCGGTGACATCCGACCCCTTCAACTTGGTCACATTTGACCCTTTCAGCTCGGGCTCGTTCGAGCCTTTCAGTTCAACCACGTCCGACCTCTTCAATTCAGTCACGTTTGACTCATTCAGAACACCTCAAGAGGTTGTCGCAAACTTCCTCCTTTTAATCTTAATAATGAAAAATGTGGGTACCGTAATAAGTGGGGAACGTGTGGTGACTGGGGGAGAAGGGTAAAACACATGGATTTACATGGCAACTATTAGGACCCCTACGAACTAAAGGGGAATGAATAGCTTTGATTGCTTCTCGTCGTTCAGTAAAAGCTTTGCTTCAAATTCGACTCCACATGCACAACACCTTGAATAATCTAAGAGTCCATACTAGTGATCTTCTTCCACTGTGAACTCTCTCATTCTCATAAACTTTTTGAAGACGGAGAACTCTCTACAAACTCATTCTTATAAGAACATAATGAGAAATAATAAAGAAACACAAATACAATTGAAAATGACTTTACAATTAAAACCTTACTTGTTTGGTCTCTTGTTACTCAGGAATAGCTCTTGTTGATCCAGAAATGCACCAAGACTTCGCTTCAGAATCTCCTCTCCAAGAACCAGTGGCAAGAATCCTCCTCGAAATCTCCTTTATATGGATGTTGTTAGAGTTGATTTCCGCCAAGCAATTGATTTACCTTACTCACTAATCGAATATCACGTCAGATCCAACCGTTTAAACATGTAAAATAGTTATTTTTTGTCTGACCAATTAATTAGTGTGCAATACCAATCCATTGACAACTTCCAATCAATTGATAATTAACTCTAAAACATTCTATTCTCTTGAGAAGCTTAGGTTAATCGATTAACCCAATCGATTATGAGATATTTTATTTGTTCGAGAAAACATAGTTAATCGATTGACTCAACTAATTGTTGTAAGCCAATTGATCACCATGATTGATTTAGAATGCTTTTGTGCTTTCCGAAATAGGCTCCCAATCGATTACTTTGGACCAATCAATTACACAAATTGATTGTCCAACTCTAAACTTTGAATCCGAGTTTCGAGCTACTTTGCTCAACATCCAATCATCTATAACTTGTTGGGGCTTTTTGTTGTCTAGCATCCGGTTAACCTTGACTTGCCGGGGCTTTTTCACCAAGTGTTCAATCCTCCTTAACTCACTTAGATTTTTCCTTGTCAACCTTTCCGTTAGACTTTTAATCACCAAGTGTCCGATCAACCTTTAACCGACTTTTACTTTCCTTTTGTCAACCTTTCTGTTGGACTTTCGGTCACTAACTGTCTTATCAACCTTTAACACACTTGGACTTTCCTCTTGCCAACCTTTCCGTTGGACTTTTGGTCACCAAGTATCCTGTCCTCCCACTTAGACTTTTCTCATGCTAACTTTTCGTTGGACTTTTGATCATTAATTGTCTGGTTCTTCGTAACCCACTTAGATTTTTTCTTTGTCAACTTTTCATTGGACTTCCGATCACCAAGTGTCCGGTCCTCCATAACCCACTTAGACTTTTCTCTTGCCAACTTCCCATTGGATATCCAATTACCAAGTGACTGGTCCTTCTTGATCCACTTGTGCCTCCCTTGCTAATTTTTTGTTGGACTTCCAATATTATTAAGTATCCAGTTAACCTTGACCTACTTAATTGCTCTATCACATATTGATCAAACATCAAAATCAAAGCTCGAGTCAACCCAAGCTTGGTCAACTGGTCAACCTTAACCTTAAGTCGATTACACTAATAATCTTTTCCTTTTTGAAATTTGATAATATATTTAACTTAGGCTAACTCATTAGCTGAACTTCCTTCTTCTTATGTCAAAACATGAATGAGGGTTTCCTAACTTAAACTCTACATTTTCCCTCTTTTGGCACACATCAAAAATTTTCTCCCGAGATTCATTCATCTTATCCTTCGAACATTACAATGGAGGTCCCCTATCTTCCATTGTCCCCAATGCTCAACCTTGAGCATTCAACCATTATCCTTCAAGATTACTCCTTTCTTATCCAAATCATGCCATTAAGGAGAACCACCGCTTAAAGATTGGTCAAACTTCTATTATTACACTAATAATGATTTGGAGTTCCTAAATCTTTAGAAAATCTCAAAGTTTAAGTCATGAAGTTAAGAATTCAACCTTGAATCAAAAACCTCCTCCTCAATTTCAAATTATTCTCCTTTAACCATCACCTTATGATTCTCATCAAGAAAATTATACTTAAATACTGATCCAAGTATTTTAGAGAGATTGAGATAGTTAAATTACCTAAACTCCACTTAATTGACTAAAATAAACACATTTTAGTCGAAATCAACCACTACCAATCGATTGGTATTAGTTATCAATCGATTCTAGCCCGTGTCAATCAATTGGTATTAGCTTCCAATTGATTACCACATGTATCAATTAATTGATAACTGATATCAATCGATTGTGTTGGTGCAATGTTTTTCAAGTTAAGGTTGGCCAGTTTGACAATATGTGAGAAAAAAGTTAGGCAGGTTAAGAGAGAATTGGACACTTGATTAGGAAAATCCTAACTGGATGTTACAACAACAACAACAACAACCAAGCCTTTTCCCACTAGGTGGGGTTGGTTGTATGAATCCTTTTACGCCATTGAGTTTTATCTCCTATTATATCATCATCTATATTTAAATAAATTTTATCTTGTTTTATTCTTGCTAACCAAGTTTTTTTTTGTCTTCCTCTTCCTCGTTTGATATGCCTATTTAGCATGGTTTCACATCGTCTAACTGGAGCATTTATTGGTCGTCTAAGTACATGTCCGTACCATCTTAAATGTGTCTCTCGGAGTTTTTCCTCAATAGATGCA
Source organism: Zingiber zerumbet (assembly GCA_037833815.1). Classification (NCBI taxonomy): domain Eukaryota; kingdom Viridiplantae; phylum Streptophyta; class Magnoliopsida; order Zingiberales; family Zingiberaceae; genus Zingiber; species Zingiber zerumbet. The sequence continues at coordinate 140,721 of JBBMJZ010000074.1, read as the reverse complement.
ACTCCGACTTTCTCTCTAATCCTCTCATTTCTTATTTTGTCCATC
>JBBMJZ010000074.1:101002-127209 GCA_037833815.1 Zingiber zerumbet | reverse complement strand
GTGCAAGTTTCCTTCGACTTGAGGTATACAAGTCATCTTGATCATGGAGACTTATACTTTGACATCTTAAGCAAGCATCTCATTGAGGTGTGGACCTGAGATGATTGGGTATAAGTTGAAATGTTTGAAGGTATATGGATAGCTGACAGAGGGTTCATCGCTCCTTGCGAGGAGACATATACCCTATAGTCACTCGTTAGGATTATTATTCAAAGTGTTTGGCCAAAGCATCACATATTAAGAGTGCAAGACTCTTGTACACATGTATAAGGAATTTAAATTTGCAGAATGAGAAAGTATTACTTAGGCTAAGTGTGACGTAATCAGCCTAGTGGTGACAAGACACATAGACCATGTCCTAAACTAAGTGGGTATAAGACGAGTGAAAGGAACGAGACACGACTCACTTTAGCTGCTAAAGGATTTAGAATTAATTATAAGATCAACTATGATTTTCCAACTAATTGGGAATCATGATGTACTACTAGATGTCACTCATGATCGTTCTATAATTAAGTACTTAATTATGGATGATCAAGATAAATCGGGAACCTATTGGGTCACATGCATTAACGAGTCTCTAAAAGACGTAAAACAAGTTAAAGAATAGGATTCTTATATCAAGAGATAAATGTTTAGTTGGACCATAAATAAGATAAATATGGAAATATTTATCGTAATGGAAGCGCGGATGGGTCACATCTCTTATGGAAGAGTTGGGTTATATTTGGTTTAATCATGAATTAGTCATGAACCAACTTGGTTTAGTTGTGAACCAAACCAAGGGGTTAATGTGCTAATTTTTGGTTAAGGGATAATGGATTGGATTTGGACTTTCTAATCCGACTCATTAATGAGGGCTTTATATTGATATGGTAAAGAGAGAAACACACATCAATTCATTATTTGGTTGATTAGATTTTAGAAACCAAATCTTCCTCTCCCCCCTCTCTCCTCTCTCTCTCCCGCCGCTAACAAGAGGAACACCTTCCTCTTGTTGTCGTAACCTCCAAGCAAGGAAGAAACTCTTCCTCGTTGTGCTTCTTGTTCCTCTTGATCTCTTTTCATCGCTTGTGGCTAGTAAATTCTGAAGAAGAGTCTTGTACTCATGGAGTTGTTTTGAGGAGCTCGGCGTGGATACGAATAGAAGCGAGATTCGACAATGTCGCTACGGTTGATGCCTTTCTCGTTACAAGTTATCCATATGGTATACCTAGAATAATTATTATTCATTTTCATTTTATTTTATGATCTTGTCCAGTGCAATTGTATTCTGCATGCGTGTGGTGTGTGTGTGTTGTAATAAATTAGATTTATTTATATTTTAGTCTTCCGCTGTACATGTGTACGAAATGTATTTTAGCACATACTTCATCGGATACATCCTAACACATATCAGACCCAATGTAAACTTGATATGATTCCATATCAGACCTACATTATTCCTTATATGATTTCATATCAGGCCTACATTGTGTCTGATATGATTCTATATCAGGCTCACGTTGGCCCTGATATGATACAAATCATGTTAAATGTGGAGAATTTTGATATTTCTTCCTTATTACATTTTAACACCTCAGAGAATTCAAATAAATAATTGATAGCATATTTGATCTCTTTGCAACCTCAGAAATCCATAGAAACTAAAATGGATGCAATTGGAGTTCTTTAGGTCAATCAGTGAATTTCAGTCAAATCCCACTAATGGACTTAGAGATCAGATTATATCCATTTCAGTTCTTATGGATTTCTGGGGTTGCACTTGTTGGATCGAGACACACGTGAAGGGGGGTGAATCACGTGGTTTTAAAAATTCTGACTTATTCAGTTTAGAAAAATAAAGTGCGCAGCGGAAATTTAAACATGAAAAATATAAGCAAACACAGTCAGTTTTACTTGATTCGAGCCTTCGGTAACTCCTACTCCAAAACCCAGGTCCCACGGACCCATTGCTAGGTAATCCACTAAATACGTCTTCCAGAACAGTAAGAAGAGATAATCGAATACAAAAAATAGGGACAATGTAACAACCTATACTTCTCTTTTAGAGCAATAGTATAAAGAATACAACACTAATAAAATGTTACTAACAAGTTAGAGTGCTCAGTGTGTTGTTGTTGGTCCGCTGTAGATGATCGGATGACTTGGAAGAGCAGTTCGGTGGCAAACATACGTTTTTGATGAGCAATCAAAATGTTAATCAGACGCGTAGAAGCTTATATATCAATTGGTTCTTGAAGCTTAGTTGAGATATCCTTATAAAGGGTGTGGAAGACACCTTCCATAGCCTTGAAGGCGCCTTCAACCTGTAAAGTTTGATTCCGACCTTGTTGCTCCTTATCTGTGATCATGCATAAGGCGTCTTCCATGACAGTAAAAACGTCTTCCATGAATAGTGCAGAAGGTGACTTCTATAGCATAGAAGGCACCTCGGGCACTATTCACCTGAGACATTTTGTGCTCTTTTTTCCTATAAAATGTGTTAGTCCAATCAATCAAATAATAATCTGTAAGACAGTGTTAGCACAGTAATAATAAGGAGTAGTAATTAGATCCTGTATCTCCGAGATTAAGATCTAGTCAAGGTCTCAATTTAGGTTTTTAAAATTGACCTAAATTAGACCGACACCTACCGTTCCTTCGAAGGGATACACGTCCTCACTTAGTCACTCTTTTTAAGTGACTTATCTCTACTTACTAGGTGTAGAGTTATCTTCTGGAATCACACATCTGGACTTCGAGAATCTAATATCCCGACTTACCGGAAATGTACATCCGGTTTTTGTAGGTCCAGGTAGGCCGATTGGAGAAAGTTGAGTTGCCTGAAATACTAAAACAATACCTTCTTGAACTTTCAACTCAGGTTAGAAGCAATAGAAAATAAATTTAAACAATAAGAAGTTGAAGAAAGAGCACCAGAATTTACTTAGTTACAACCGGGATGATTGTTAATCCAAGGCAGATGAACGCTCTTAAAAAGTCTCTTTCGGTGAAGGTGCAAAAGTCTCTTACACTCGTTAATAGTTTAGACTATTGCTAGAAAATGAATACACAAGTTGTTACATTTTTCCTAGGTCCAGGGGTCTTTTTATAACTCCTGAAAAAACTTATCCGCAGGCTGAAGGCGCCTTCCATAGGGATGGAAAGGTACCTCTAGCGAGGCTAAGGATAAAACTTTATCCTTTTCCGTAACCGTCAGAATTGTCTGGTCGAAGGCGTCTTTCATGATGGGTTGAAGGCGCCTTCCATGAAGGCTTGAAGACGCCTTCCATGCACACTAAAGGCGCCTTCCAGCAGAAGGCTTCAGCTTCTTTCTCTCTTCCTCTCGCTCTTCTGCTAGGGTGATTTCGATCAACTGAAATAAGACTCATCCAAACCCAATTTCGCCCTCCTCTTCGAGCAGCCTTCCTCCCCGGCTTCTCGTTCCTCAAATATCACGTACGTTCTTTTCTTTTACCGATATACTCTTTCGTAGCACCTCGTTCCTCAGATGTACTAACCCTATCGATTCTATCATGTGTCATCTTCTTACTAATCACGTCTTTCCGTCAACTTTTCCTTCCATTTTTGCTAATGACTGCCAGCTAATTGATAGTAGTACGGATTAAATCTCAGTGAGATAGAGGTCTCTGTACTTCATCGAATGTTCCAGTTATAAAAAATAGTGAAACTCAAAGAAGGAAGGTCATGTCACGTGCTTTCATTGATTAAGTTCGTCTTGAATCAATATAAATGCAATCAAATACAGGAGATTTTATGTGCCGAAGGAACAGAAGAAAAAAAAAACATATAGACCAAAATGTTACCTGCTCAGAGAAGGGTACGGTTATTCAAAATTCAACTATATTTAGATGTGTATGATCAATCATACATTATCCATGTGATAAAAGATAACTTGTTCATCCTAGTACCTCCGTTAATTTATCCCTAGGCTAATACGGAGGAGGTAAATTATGGATAACTACTAGCTATTAGTACAAATAGTCAAGACATGGGGAGGTCATGCTCGGTCACGCCGAGTTTCGACTCCAAGATCTTATATAATAATATCCCATATTTTTACCATCGTAACGTCCTGAGGAGACCAATCATACATTACCCATGATCAATGATGTTGATGATCTTAATTTACGAACAAATTGAGTGAATACGAAAGGAAATAAAAAATTTAAACTTGTCTAATGGATAGCCTCTCGTATAGTTTGCATCTCTGACTTTTAGACCTTTGAAATTATTAAATTATCCTAAAATCTTCACATTCTTATTATTGTTTTTACTCGATGAGAAAGTAAACTGAGGTACACTTACAAAAAAAAAAAAATTATTTATAGATTTTTTTTCACTTTTTATTTAAAGGAAATCATTTTCTTTTAAAAAATTCCTATTACGACAGTCGGAGAGGAAGCTAATGTGGTTGATGGATATGGTTTTTTGTTTTACGGTAGAAGGTGATTACAGTTATATGTTTATATGTCTATCGGAGCTGGTCTCTCGTTTACGTAACAGGAAATAAATTATAATGTCAATTTATAATTGACTGTCAAATGGTTAAGAAATAAAAGTATTTTTCCTTGAGATTATACATCTGTCAAGGTCAATTGTTGACTTTTTATTGAATATATATGGTGTGCTAAATAAAAAAGAAAATGATTGAAATAAGCATGTGGAGATAAGCATAAGTAAGGATCCACATGATAGGCTCTTGATCTAGTTAACCGGGAAGCCATGTGGGAAGGTCAAGTTCAGTTAATATTGGGACCATATAACACATTTTACAACTCGGTCAAAATAGCTTCCACATGTTGTGTCAATAATCCCCAATTGGTTGAATCGAGCCGTTCGACTATGTTCCCGATCTCCCAAGTTGTCGACTCACTAATTTCTTGCCTTGCTAACTCATTGAACCGTCGACCTTCGAACTTCCCGAGCTCCCAGGTGATGACGATTAATAACATTAAAGGATACAATAGTTACAAACGATACCCTTTAATGAGGTATTAAAGTGATATCAATTATGTCTTCTCTCTATACATAAGACAATGGTAGGAAAGGAACTTTCTCTCTCGGACTCACTCAAACCCTACTTCTCGTATTTATCTTTTTCCTCTATATTATTGAAAAACCATACAGACTTAAATATCGGAGTGGCTTCGTTAGAAACTCCCGACAAATTGTTTGATATTTTTTACTCGTCGTAGAAGTCGACATGCCAAGGAAAGGAACGTTATGTCAAGGTGAATTTCTACCGCTGTATTATCATTGTGAGATTTTTAGATCAGAACATAAGTCATTATGGAGAGACGATGATTACTTAGAGCATCTCCAATGCAGATTTTTTACCAGGTTTGTAAAGTTGAAAAAGCTCAACAAAAAAGTTCTAATAAATGGAGACATAAGCTTTGAGGTTTTTATTTTAAGAGCATGTTTGATATTTCAAACCTGCTGTTTTCTCTTGAAGATGGAGCCATTAATCATTGAATAATTAATATTACATGTTTGACTTTTTTAAATAATTAAATATTTTATTTAATAATTAAATTATATATATTTATTTTGAAAATAAATATATTTGATAAGTTAAAAAATACAAATGACTATAATTAAATTAAAATTTATAAGTTAATTAAATATTAAATAAAAATTATAAATTAAATAAAATAAAAATCATAAGTTCATTAATTTATTAATAAAAAATTACAAATAAATTTAATTAATTAATTTAAATAAATAAATTAATTAAATAACTAAATAAATAAATCAACTAAATAAATTAATTATAAATTTAATTAAATTAAAATCATAAATTTATAAATTTATTAATTAAAAATTATAAATAAATTACATTGAAATCATAAATTAATTAAAATATTAAATGAAAATTATATAGATATATTAAATAAAAAAATAATAAAAAAATATATACGATTTATAATGTAGGATAAAAAAATTGTATAGAGTTTTTTTTTAATTGTGGGGATAATAATAGATATTTATACTTGTGATGTGGTATGATGTGACATATTGAAAATTACAAAAAGCTCATTGAGAGAATTAACCATTAAAGATGCCTTAAGAGTTTTTTATACTTGTGATGTGGCATATTGGAAACTATAAAAAAATTTATTGAAAGATTTAACTATTAATGCCCTTAGATTTTCCAATCGAGCAACTTCTCTATGGTTGAAATAAGCCTCCTCGGCACATGGCGAGGTAGTGGAATCCACTTAAGCCAACTTAATTTGATACGCTTTGTCGTCTCTTTTCAAGGTCTAGTTCTAAACGAGAAGCCTCAGTTTTTAACGAGCCGACGCGTGATCTTTGGACACCAAGACACTTGCAACGAACTAGGCCCAGTCTAATATCATGCAGCACTTGAAAAAATGGGAAAATTTTAAAGTCAAAAGTTACTTAGATTCTTTGTTATAAATTGTGAAAGGATAAAATATAATAACTTAATGGATTCTTTGCCATTAACAGGCTCATAAAGACATGGCCTAAAGAGTCGATCCAACTTTACCAAAAAAACTATCTAAAAGAATCAATGTTTTTTTAGGAATTTTAGTTTTTTTTAAAAAACATAAATCTGAATTCTTTAACATAATCAATTAGTTTTGATTAAAAATACTTAATAATTAACAGAAATCCAAAACAAATCATGTTTAGAAAAAAGCCCAAGAAATAACAAATGCAACTTTTAAGGACAAGTCTTTTCCTCATTAACAGAAATTGAACAATTTGTAGAGCTAATCCTTTTTTCTAGAAGAAGAAAGAAAAAAACGAAAAAAAAAAGGAAAAATGAGATTGGCAGACATTTAAATTCACTCGGAATCACTGTCCAGGCTCTCCATCCCCTTCAATCCTCTTCGCTTCTGCTGCTGCACAAGCACGTAACACAAAACAAACAAAACCAAATTTTATTGTCTGATAAGTTACCAAAATACAAAACGATAATAATAATAATAATTATTATTATTATTAATGCAAAAAAAAAAAATAACAGACGACACAGATTACGTCAATCACGGAAGAATAAGAGAACAATAAAAGTCGAGACCAAGCCCCACCACACATACGTGGCCTCACGTGAAGGGACCAACAGAGTCATACTAAAACATTAATAATAGTAACAATAACAAAAATAAAAAAATCATTTATTATGCACCAGTGAAGATGAAAATCACAAAGCTAGAAAAGGTAAGCAATGAGACGGACGAAGTAAAACAGAATCATACCTTCTTCACGCATTTCTTCTCTCTTACTTCGTACCTTCCCCTCGTCAACTCCGAAAGCCACATCCCTGGGAAGCAATACTGGATTCCGACAACCGAAAAAAAATAAAAAAGGAGTTAAATTTTGAAACAAGAAACACTTGCAAGATGCAATTTTTTTTTCTTTATGAATTGGAGCGGGGTTTATTAATTTCATATACCTGCAAGGTCCTGTCAATGTTCTTGGCCCTCTTCTTGGGGCGCTGGGGGAGCTTGGTGCCCTTCATGGCTAAGAAATCGTCCTCTTTCTCCTTCCTCGAGAGGCAGAGCTGGATCCTTGGCCACTCGAAGTGATCCAGATTGATTCTTTCCTTCGCCATGCTTGGCTTCGAATCGGATGCCAGCGGAAGCTGCTTCGGGTCCGGATCTGCCGCGTCGCTGCCAAAGGCGATGGGAGGCGATCTGAGGACCTTCTCTGGCGGGGATCGCTTCTCGGGTCGAGCTCGGCCTTCCGATCGCTCTTCGACGCTCCTGATCATGGCAAGGGAATGAGGGATGGAGGTGAGAGGTCAGTGGGTGAGACTTGGGAGAGGAAAAGGATGCAGTGGTGGGCAAACTCTTTGTACTAACGAAAATAAGGATGCAGTGTAATGGCCTCGTATAAATACACCACCACCTGCTAAAAGCAACACCTGTTGCTTAAACCCACCAAGAGAGAAAACAAACACGGAAATTGGCAATTAACAAAACATGGAAATAGGGATTGGGGAAGGGAAGATCAGGTGAATGAAACCGAGCCTGTCGAACAGATCTACACAAGAAGCATGCTGGAAATAAACACAAAGATGGGATCTTTATCCTAATTGGGCGAGGTGTATGATCCCTAATCCTTCGTCTATTCACCTTCCCTTTCAAAGAATGGTGAAAAAAGGTTTGAGTATAGAGGGAAGGAGTTGATGTGAAGCAATACGGTAAACAAATGAAGAAACTTGTACCTGTTGACAAGAGCCGCCCTCGACTCGCGGCCGGGATGGCATGGCCTCGTTCTGGTGGCGTAAGGCCCGCAGGGAGGAGGCAAGGCGAGGGCTGTGGCGGCCGCTGGGGCTGCCGATGACCTCCGTTGGACCTTGACCACCTGCCTCGAGTGGGCCGGCGAGTCGCTCCCTTCCGCTGCCGCCGGTGCTGCGACTGACGACGCGCGGGCTTCTGTCCTCAGCCAGCGCGACCGCTTCCGGTGCCCCCACTGGAAGAGGACGTCGCCGTGGCTCGCCCCGTTGACCTGGTGGTTGCCGAGATCCTTCGTCGGAGCCGGGAGGGTAGAAGTGAGGGAGGAGGAAGGTATGCCGTAGGTGTGCGCCGCCGTCTCCGAGGAGGAGACATTGAAGAAGGGCGGATCGCGGCTCGGGGACCGGTAGTCCGAGGAGGCGTTGGGTTTTCCCTTCAATGCTTTAACTTCCAACGGTGAGCAGCTTGGGAATCCGTTGTCCTCCACGGCGTCGTATTCCTCCGACGGTTTCAAGCCTGATTTTCTACCACTGCTGAGGACGACGATGTCTGGGCTGTTTAATCTCTGGAATCTGCCATGTCGAATGAAGTGGGAACAGATCAGGAATGGCGATTAACACACAAAAATCAACAAAATCTCCAATATCCAAACAATAACTCGAAAGAACGAAACGTAAAAGCTAAAATTCTTCAGTCGAAGGGAAGAAAAAAAGGATAATGAAAAACACGACGACAATGATTTTTTGCTCAAACCAATCCGAGAATCAACCTCAAAAAGACTTGAATCTTACTATGCATCCATTTGGGACAACTAAGGATCGCCGATCCGCAGTAATAATTCGCAGGAATGAAGTAAAAGATCCAAGCTGAAAAATGAGAAAGATACTCCTTTTGGTACAAAACGGAGGAGTAGGGATTCGATGGATCCGAAGCAGCCATCTAAGAACAAAACTGAAATGGAAGATCAGAAAATAGCCGGTAGCCACCTCCGGGAACTTTAACTCCATTCTTATCCAAAATTGGCTCTACAACCTCAGAATGATAGATGGGCAAAAAAAAAAAAACACGGCAGACCTAAAGGATCAACACAAGAAGCAACAACGCGTTAACAAAACTCAAAACCGCCGACTAGATGATTAGGTCGCCGATCAGCAAAAGATGCTTGATAATATAATTGCAGATAGAAAGAACTCCAAAGGATGAGGAAGAAAAAAAAAGGAAAGTATACACAACAATGAAAGAAGACGGATATTTCTTCAATGCGAGGAAAAAACACTTTGCATTATCTACAGTTTGTCTCGCCATGAAGCCACGGAAGATGCGATCGCCATTTCCTCAATGGAAATACTCTTAACGAAAGAAACAAATAAAAACCTCTGATCTGAATATCTTCAAAGCGACAACTCGCCTTGTAAAGAAATTTGGGTGTCAAACCATCAAAGCAAGGAATTGGAACCACAAGATGTCAAATAGAAAACCACAACATCGTTAAGAAAAACTACAACCGCCGGGTAGTCATGCTCCTCTTCGAGGAACAAAAGGACCAAAAACATAGGTAGAACAAAAGACGCATTTCTCGAACAGAAAAAAAAATCGCAAATGAAGACATCATCGAGAATAAAAGCTACTGTTGCTCCAGGGATGAAAATCTCCGGAGTCGAGTCTTAGATTTCGAGAACGGCGAAAGCTAGCCTAAATCACCGCAATCCACTACCCTGATAGCCAAAAAAGGTATTTAGAAACAGAAACAGAAACAGAAAACAAACACCATCTACAGAACAACTTGGCGGTCGCATCCTCTTCAAAACACGATCTTTTCGAAACAAAAGGCACGAGAGACAAAAACTGCTCTCTGGCCACAAGGCCTCTGGAAAACAAGCGCAAAAAGCTCATGAATTGGAACCCATCAAAGCATACAGAATAGGGAGGGATCTAGGTAACCTCATCGTGTTGAACGGAAGAAGGATTTCAAGGTCCATTTCCCCCCATTCTTTGCAGTTCAATTCGTACAGCAGATCGTGTAGATTACGGACTTTTCTTCGGCGAGACGCCCGATTCCTTCACTGATTCGTTATCCGGCGGACGAATTCTAGAAGCAAAAGCAAGCAATCGGATTGAGCCAGAGAGGGATAGTGCAGGTATTCAGTTTCGAGGAAGGAAGAGAGAGGACGAGAGAGAGAGGAGAAGCCACAAGGGAGACGACGGGTTAACAATGGACTATAATAGTAGTTCCATCGAATTTGACGTCCCTAAAATACCCTTACTCGATGCACATCGATGGGCGTCGTTTTGTAGATTAATAAACAAAATGGGCTTAAATAAAAAAAACCGAAAAGATTGAAAATTTATGCGACGCCGGATGCAATGCGGGTGAAGCGCCGAGTCATTTCCCGTGACCATCATTAACAACGCTTCGCATAGAACAAGCATATGCGACCGAAAGGATCCATCGTCCAATGTATCTTTTTCTCGCGCAGAGGCGAAAGGTTTTCCATGCTTTGAGATTCCCGTTAGGCCCTAGAAACAGCGACTTCAAGGGGAAATTTTCAATTATTTCTCGATAAAGAGAGTCTGCATTTTTCTTCTGTTTTTTTTTTACAACAATAAAAATCACGAAACTTTGAAAAATAAATTTCCTTTTCAAATTTACATACTAGCGGTGACCAACTCAGCCCAGTCCATTCACGTGGCCCAACTTGGGCCCATTTGAGTACAGTTTCCTTATTTCGTTCCACTTATTTTTCATTAGCATCTAATCTAACATAAATGTCAAAGAAAGAGCCGACTGCTACCGTGATTATAATTTCAGTTAGCCTCATTGATTAGTCAGTCCAGAAGTCCATTATCTTTTGATTACACCATCCATATAGAAGAAAAATTACTATAATTAATAATAATTCCAATTAACCTCGTTGATTAGACAGATCATAAGCACAACATCTTTTAGTTACACTCCTCTTTTAAGGAAAAATTACTTAAATATACTGTAACACCATTGCCCCTGGGACTAAAATGATAATTCCAGTTAGCCTTATTGATTATCCCTGGGTGATCGGACCGGCCTCACGGAAATTTCTCACTAGCTTCATTCATAATATTTGCCATAGTTTTGACGCTGGCTGACAACCTAACGCAACCCTCCTCCTTTATCTGGACTTGGGACCGGTCATGACCGGTCATCATGGGCAGAAAATTCTCACTGGCTACTAGGGTAAATTAAGAAGCGTATATAGCGGCCAATATAAAATCTCATCATCTTTTAATTGTACTATTTAGTTGAAGGAAAAATTTTTATAAATATATTATAATTAAGATTCAAATGGTGGGAGTTTGGATGATAATTTAAATATACTATTGGGACACCATAACTCCGGAGCCACCAATGAAACAGGCGAGGGTGATTTTTATCCTCATTTGACCAGCGTATTTAATGTGAGATGATTGAAGCGACTGATCACATTAATTTCACTACATCACATGTTATCCAGATTGATAATGGATGTGTATTAGTAAGATCTGATCGACCCATCAGAAAATTTTACTTTTACTATTGAAAATATTTAACTTTGCACGTACTTGTTTTTTTCCCTTTTTTTAAAGAGTGCTATAACGAGTTCAATTCGAAGTCCTTTCGGAGTTGTGACTAGGATTTTGAGGTCTTTTTTTACTTCTTATTGTCAGCGCTGTCGACTAGCTTAACCATTGTTTGTCTGGCGCCGCGGATCGCAATCTCGCTCAACCTAAACCCGGCCGCTTCGGATAGACCACCGCTCGGCGCTTCTCTTCACCTCCGAAGCAATCGGAGGGCCTGCGGCGACTCTTCGAGATGCTCACTCTCAATCTTCCGCCAAGCGATGCCCTTCTCACCTGCAGGGTCTCCGCCAGATCACGCCGACGCTCCGCCACCGCCCTCCACCGGTCTCCGCCTGCCTTTCTCCCTCTCCGACCGCCCCATCCCTTCCATCTATGGGGGAAAACAGTCTATGGAGATTGGAATCGCCGTGAGACGGTGGTACTCCAGCGGATCAATGCCCGTCGAAATGGAGACGCCGGTGACAAGGAGGATGATTTCATTACTAAGGTTTTAAAAGAGAACCCTAGCCAGGTGGAGCCCAAATTCCTGGTCGGAGATCGGTTTGTCACGCTGAGGGAGAAGTACATAGAGGCGAAGGGTTCGGATTCTGGATTAACTCAGCTTGTCAAACGACTGTTAGGGCAGTCCACGATTAGGAAGGAGGAGAGTGAGACCGGTGGTGGGAAGAAAGGCGAGGCAGAAAATCCGGTGTATCTCAAGGACCTTCTAAGGGAGTTCAAGGGCAAACTTTATGTTCCTGTAGAGGTGTTCAAGGAGAATTTATCCGAAGAGGAAGAGTTCGACAATAACATACAGGAGCTTCCGTGGATGAGCTTCGAGGATTTTCAGAAACACGTTAGTGCTGGAAAAGTAAAGTTGTTGACATCGAAGTCGATAATCGACGACTCTTCTGAATTCCAATACAGATATTTTGTTGTCGATTTGAAGGAGATTCCAGGTGACGAAAACATTCAAAAAACAAAATGGTAAGCGCATTGTCTTAATTCTTGTGTACATTTTGAGAATTATATAGACCTTTTCTATTTGTTATTCAGGGTGATTAGGCTAAATTCAGATCAAGCACGGGTAGCATTGGAGGAATACAGAGGACCACAGTATGAAATTGAGAAGCATACCACGGTTATCTATCAATCTTCTATTACTACTTTATGATACAAATCAAACAAGTTTCTTTTATCATTTGAAACAAAGTTCTGAGTTCATATATCTGTAGATCCATCTAAACTGTAACTTATTTGTTTCTTAAACACAGTTCCGAATTCTTTTTTCTTTATATCTCTTGTAGGTCCAGATTATTTGGATATAAAACATGAATTTCTAGGTAAGTTTTATTAGTATTCAATTCATACGGTGCTCCACATTACTATCAAAACACTATTCTTTTTTAATGAACTATATAACTTTGGACCTTTTGTAGTTGACTCATGAGTTCAAATTACTCAGTCTTGTTTAGAAGATGAATGAAGAAGTGGATAACAACCCAAAATTGTTATTATTATTATTTTTTTTCAAGTAACTATCTCATCCGATCCACTCGACACTCCTATGAAAATTTATTTTTCGGTGACACTAGTGGCTAAATATAAAAATATAAAATCAAATATGCTAACCAACTAGGAGCATCTAGATGCATCTTCATTGGATATAAAATGAGAGAATATGTTAAACTAATATGAAGATATTCAAAGATGACCATCAGTTTTATAGTTAACAAATTGAATAGTTTGGGTTGAAGGTGCGAGTAGCAGAGAAAGAGACAAAAAAAACTTCTCTAACACAAACAAAAATATTAGTGTGTCTGTAAAGTGTAGCCTTATATAAGGATAAGATCCATATAATGGGTTCCAGATAGTTAAGACTCAAATTTGTACGACAACAATGGTTAAATATGCATAAACGTTCAACAGTATCTAGTTTTTTTACATGTTTTACTGACTATTAAATTCCATGTGCAGTCCTACATCAGAAAGTTACATGAATACCCACACCCTGTAGCATCTTCAATTACAAGCAGATTCTTGGTTGAACTTGGGATGATGACAGCAGTAATAGCTGCAGCTGCAGCTGTGATTGCAGGTTTCGCAGCATCTGCAGCTTTTGCTGTTACCAGTTTTCTGTATGCTGCTACTGCATATGTCGTATGGCCTCTATCTAAGCCTGTTGTGAAGCTTGTGCTGGGTATAATCTCCAGTATTGCAGAACGAATATGGGAAAATATTCTTGATTTGTTCACTGAAGGTGGATTTTTCTCCAGAATGTATGGATTCTACACTTATGGTGGTGTCTCTGCTAGCTTGCAAATGTTAAAACCCATCATGTTGGTTCTTGTCACAATGGTTCTCCTTGTCCGATTTACTCTTTCAAGAAGGCCGAAGAATTATAGGAAATGGGTGATTACTTTCCTACTGCTTCTATACTGTTTTACTTCCATTTTGTTTTGGATGCTTCAATGTGATTCCTTGGCCTGACCATCTCGTCTGATATGGACATGCTTTGGACAGGATATATGGCAAGGGATTGAATTTGGACACTCCAAGCCACAGGCACGAGTTGATGTAAGTTCATATGGGTGAATATGCTTTATTTTCCATTCACTGTTGCAATAAAGCAAAAACACATACACAGAATTGTTGTCTCATTCTGTCTTCAGGGTTCTACTGGAGTCAAATTCAGTGATGTGGCAGGGATAGATGATGCAGTAGAAGAACTGCAGGAGGTTAGTGTTTGTGCCAATATGCACTAAGGAAAAGTCATTTGTTATCTTCATAAGCCATGTGAAATTTTTATAGCATCTCATATTTTAGAAGAAATGTTGATTAAATCTAATGCTGCTTCATTTAACATAAGTATTTAGGATGAATAAACTATTTAGCAGGCTAAATTTTGCCATTAGTATTTAGATGTCTTGGGTAATGTCTTAATTTTCAACAAACTTTTTGTGATAATATTTAATGGTTCAACATTTACTATATGAAACTGAAGCTTAGCATTTGTGATGGTGCTTTTGAGAATTTCTGAGATTGGGTTTTGACTGCAGAATTTAAATTACTTGTTAAACACAAATACAATAGTTGTATTGGACTTGTAAGGAGTAAATTAGAGCTGAGCTTAATTCATATTTGCTTAGGTTACCTTAGCTGTGCAAATTAAATTGATTTCTAGGTAGTATATATATTGATCCAAAACATCTCACAAAAGTTGTTGCTGCCTCATGCCGTACCCTATCTTGAAATACCTTGTGGTGTCAGTTGACGGAAAAATGGAATTTTTTGCATGTTAACAGGGAATGGAATTACAATCCTTGCACAAACTACCTTAACTTAGGTTTGAGCATTTTGGGTTATTATAGAGCTGCCACTTCTCTCATTTGGGTTGCTTGTAAAAATGTAGAATCCGCACAAGCCTAGCCCTAGGCATTGTTAAAATGCTCCAACCAGAAAGAGTTACATTTGGTAGTGCAGTTCCCATTGGATTCAATTAAGTACCAGTGCAGGCCTTGCCATAGGCATTGTTAGGTGCTCCAATCAAAAAGAATTGTTTGTGGTGGTGCAGCTCCCATTGGATTGGACCTCATGTGTCATTTGAATAGGAGTGAGATTGGAGAACGAGTTACAATTTGGTCCTTATGGGAATGTCAACCCTTTAATGTGTTCTGGGGGAGGGGATTTGATTGGTGAACTATAATTTACTTTGGTTTAAGCATTTTGGGCCCTGGTGGAACCTTTTTTTATTAATTACTCATGTTTCTTGTCTGGATGGATTTACACTTGGATGGAACATGTTTTTTGATATTATTTTCCTTGAAAGTTATTTACCAAGTTGTGTCTGTGAAAACCAATTCGTGTTTCAATATGCTACTTTTGGTTATGCAACAAGTTAGTTTTTCTAACTTTGATAACTTTGTTTAGCTTGTGAGATATTTGAAGAATCCAGAACTATTTGATAAGATGGGGATTAAACCTCCCCATGGGGTGCTTTTGGAGGGCCCCCCTGGCTGTGGAAAGGTTTGTCACTCTTACAATTTGTTAATTTATTAATGAATTTACAAATCTGATCCACCTTTTACTGCTTCTTAGACTCTTGTTGCAAAGGCAATTGCTGGTGAAGCTGGTGTACCATTTTATCAAATGGCTGGTTCTGAGTTTGTTGAAGTTCTGGTTGGTGTTGGTTCTGCTCGTATAAGAGACCTTTTTAAGAGAGCTAAGGTATTGATGTCTTTGCTTGTTAAACATTCACTTACATTAAAGACCTATTGGCATTAACATGTGAAGTTTTATCAAGGCATTAACATGTCAATGCCTTCAGCATGAACTATCTTTTAAACTTGTGTACTCACTCACTTCCATGTCTTCAACTTTTCTGAACCTATTTACAGTTGGAAATTACAGTAGTGTCCTTGGCTTAGTCATGGTTAGGAAATGCTAATTTGTTGGCAGAAGTTGCATCACGAATCTAAGAATTACAAATAACAGCAATCCTAACAGTATCAATTCAGAACAAATGCATATAGCAAATTGTGTAAGCTTGAATTAGATAAAGATGAATCTATGTATGACTTGTGTACTTTGATGGTTAGTGAATTACTAAGATTCTGCTACTCAATCCAAACAAATCTATAGTTGTTTCTTGTTCTTTTTGTTCTATAAAGCAACAGTTGTCTTCTTGATTGTCTTGGGAGTGGTTGGACCACATGTGGTCAACAAGTTATGGTGTTTTTGCTGGAGTTGATAATACATTTGTTTTGAGAGAAACTCTCGTGTGTAGAAGTGTTATGTTCATGGTAGCAGTCAAATTTGATCTGATAATTTGTGTATCCAGGTAAACAGACCAGCAGTTGTATTTGTTGATGAGATTGACGCATTGGGAACTAGGTAATGTGATTCTCTTCTGAGATCAATTTACTGAAATGTTGTCATGGTTTTATTTCTCCATCTAGTTTTCTTTCAATTGATCACCATATTCTTTCTTAATCGTTATTGTGAACTATACATAAGTTTCAAAATTGTTGTTTCATCCCCCTATAGAACCTACTTGTTTCACTTCTGCAGTTGGTAGGCTTGTTGTTATAATTTCATTGTTCCTTCAAGTCTATCTTGATGTTACAGTTTACTAAGAATGGCGTTGCTAAGAATCACAAGCTGCTTTATTGTAAAATGAGTGAAATGTGCAAATTTTATAGTGATATGGGAGTTATGATGCCTTCTGCTCAGCCATGTTTTTGTATCAATGTTCTTGCCCTTGTATTGAGGTTGTGTAGTACAAATTTAGACATTGATTATATTATTCAGTGAACCATTCAAGTGAAGTATGGCCTAGCACGTTATCTGCAAAATTGCAAACCGAGAGATGGACAGATTAGCATTTACCTGAGTCGAAAAGTTGTACTAATCTGATTTTTATAATTACATTTGGCATAAATGGGACCTTTTGACTTCTTGTTGTTGCAGGCGCCAAGGAATTTACAAGAAAACTACCAACCACCTTTACAATGCGGCAACTCAAGAGAGAGAGACTACACTTAACCAACTACTGATAGAGCTTGATGGTTTTGATACCGGAAAAGGTGTGATTTTTATAGGTGCTACAAACCGTAGGGATCTGTTAGATCCTGCACTTCTTCGACCTGGTCGCTTTGACCGCAAGGTTTTTTTTCTAGCCGAATGAATGTAGTTTGTTGTCTTTGATCTTTCACTGATCAGCCACCCATCTTGATTTGTTTTAAAGAAATATTTTAAGTCTATGCTCATTTAGGTATCACTTATGTTTGTTGTTTCCTTCTTATAGATAAGAATTCGTCCTCCTGGGGCAAAGGGACGGCTCGAAATCTTGAGGGTTCATGCTCGTAAAGTTAAAATGTCACCAACTGTTGATTTGTCAACATATGCTAAAAATTTGCCTGGTATGACCCTCAGAATTCTTTTTCTATTTTCAATTTTGCCTTTTCCAATGAATAGTTAGTTATCATGTTGAATGAAAAATCATAATTACATGAAGCATGAAAAGATCAATGAAAATGCATTTGGATACAAATCAATGACAATATTAAGACAATAAGGCAATTAGTAAAACACGCTGAATGTGATGCAGTAATCTAGTCTTGTAAAAGCATTGAGAGCTTAAGAATGAAATATAGATCCATCTTTATGATCATGTCATGTATTGGACAGTGAAATCACTTAATTTTTTGATTAAAAGAGAAAATTTCAACAGTGTACAAGGAATAGCCTAGATAATAGGGTTGAATCCATTTTTATCTGTTTCAACAACACTTAAGTAAGGAATGCAACTAATGCTTTGCAATGGCATGACTGAAGGCACTTCTTGTTTGATTTTTCGCTATTATTGCCGTATCTACAACTTAAAATTGAGTCCGAATCAAAATGTTTATAGGATGGTCAGGAGCTAAACTAGCACAGTTGGTGCAAGATGCTGCCCTGGTATCAGTTAGGAATGGACATGAATTTATCCTGCAGTCCGACATGGATGATGCAGTTGATCGGTTGACAATAGGACCTAAGCGCTCAGGAATTGACTTGGGTCATCAAGGGCAATGTCGAAGGGCTGTTACCGAGGTTGGAGTTGCTTTAACTTCACATTTACTGAGGCGGTATGAAAATGCCAATGTTGAATTATGCGATAGGATTTCAATAATTCCTCGGGGCCAGGTGATTCTTCCTATTGCTACTTTCTATCTTATAAATATTTATTTTACTGCATGCATTTAGAGGGTATTTGGTTGTGTTTAATTATGGCCACAAGCAGCACTTGCAGAAAAATAAATGCAATTACTATTTGATATGATATCGTTAAAGTATTTTAAGATGCATGTATAAACTTTAAAAATATCAGACATTTTCACTTTTGGTATCTTTACACTATCTAATTTCAAAATAAAATATATAATGTCTAGCTAGACAATCTCCTGGTTTGCTGTATATTTGGAATTTGTTGCATCATCATTTTTATAGAACATTTTTTAAAACATTCACTTACATTTTTATAGATGTATTTGCACCTTGTAGACAATTTGCATAACCAAATGTTTTGGACTGATATTCCTCTGGTTAATGTACTTCATGATCTCATAGAATAATCACGCAAGCTAACTTTTTGAATAATACTTGCAGAGTCTTTCTCAAATTGTATTTAATCATCTTGATGATGAAGCATACGCGTTTGAAAGAAGGCCCCAGTTGCTGCATCGGCTGCAGGTTAGTAATAAATTAGATAGCTATAATGTTTATTTATTTCTCAGTTGATCTATTTAAGTTCTTCCTTCCGCTGGCCTCGCTCGATAAAAGGTATTCCTGGGGGGAAGAGTAGCAGAAGAGATTATATATGGACGAGACACTTCGAAAGCTTCGTTGAAGTACCTTCAAGACGCCACCTACCTTGCTCGGAAAATTCTAACAATGTAAATCTACTCTGTTAGAATATATTACATTATCTTTCGGCTAAAAAAATAGAATTTGGATTTACTCTGAATCCATTGTAATCCATCGCTTTACTTTTATTACCATAACAGTTGGAACTTGGAAAATCCTATGACCATACACGGAGAGCCAAGTCCTTGGCGAAAGAAACCCAAGTTCGTAGGACCGCGCTTGGATTTTGAAGGCTCATTGTACAAGCATTACGGACTCATTGAACCTCCAATCAATTTGGATTTGGATGACAATGTTGCGCAGAGAACAGAAGAAATGTTATGTGACATGTATGAACAGACTTATTCCTTGTTGAGGAGACATTCTGCGGCTCTTGTGAAAACAGTCAAGGTTGAAATTTGTTTTTTTCCCCCTTCCAATTTTAACCATCTGTTTCAGGTCCTTTCAGTCAATAAAATTTTCCCTATTGTTTATTATTATGTAGGTTCTTCTGGATAACAAGGAAATCAGGGGAAATCAAATTGAGTTTATCCTTGATAGTTACCCTATAGAGACTCCGGTGAAGGTCGTCCTGGCGGAGAATAATCCAGGGAGCCTGCCATTCTTAGAGGAACATGGAGACAACAAGGCACTGCCTCCTGAACTGCTTCAAGTTGAGGAAGCTGAAGCAGCAGTGCAGTAACACAGCCGACCCATGTGTAGCTTTGTTTCAATTCCATAGCACATATGAAACATCATGGCGTCTAGATATTTTATGAGCCAGAGTTGACGTGAACAGACATTCACCTGGAACATCTGCTGGCCCTTCATTTAAACAGGAATTTTGCTTTAGATCTGTGACCACCTCGAGCCATCAATCAAATGTAGTTTATTTGTTGAACCATATTGGATTGAGCAGGGGTTGTGAGGAACCCAAAATCTGATGTAAAATGCTATAGAGTTTAGTTCCAAAAGTACAAGCAGCAGAGGCAGTTAAACCAGAGCACCGTTGCATTAACGCGAGAAAAACAGCAGAGAGAAAAGTGTGTGGAAGTGGCTTCTGCCTTCTGGTAAAGCACGAGGTAGACGATGGTAGGTCGAATCCGCCTCCCCATGTGCGCACTGTACTCTGCTGCAGGCTGCAGCTTCCTTTTGCTTTCCCTTTTATCGATACACCATCGTCTACGTTTATTTGTGGCTTTTGTTTTTGTTATCATCTGGAACATCCAATTGCTCGTAATAATGATTTTTCGCATTAAGTAACCATTTTGTCTTCATATCATTACATTAGTGCAACGGGCAAACCCTGAATTGGATTAAAAAAAAACAAAAAGAGAGTAGCTTCAGTATCTGCTCCATGCTCCGTGGTCTACTTCAGCATCCGCCATCAACATCCTCTCGGCATGAGACCAACCCTTGACTTTTCCCTGTCGAACACCACCCGGTACCCTTGCTGCTGGATGTTGCCGATGATGGACACACCGCTGTCGGTCCCAGCAAACGCGAAGCAGAACGTAGCGCTGGTGTCGACGGGGATAAGGTAATTCTCTGCAGGCAGCGATACAGCCGAACCGCCGGCCAGGTGCAACACCACAGTCGGCACCTTCACTTCCGTCCGTCCAGAGAGGTTATAGCAAGTGTCGAAGAGCGAGAAACCGCCCGGCGACGCCTTTAGCCCTGTCGTCCCGGCCTTGAAGGCGTCGCGCAGCGCTTCGTACGCCGGTCGCGCTAGCCGCGTCACCGATGTTCCCGAGTCCACGATTACGCCTCCCCTCCCAGTTGATGGATCTAATCGGAGGTCGGACGTCAGGACTCCGGGCACGCGCGTTCCGCCAACGCTCACTCCCGTGAGCTCGATGTAGTAGAAAGTGTCCACCTTGGGATTTCGCACCATGGGAGTGTAGGCCACTCGCGCAGAGGCCCTGGGCACGGCGGAGTTCCCGAACACCACCGTGGATGACCGGTTTGGAGCACCGGCAGAGGTGCGATCTACCAGGCAGTATGAAAACATCCGGCCGAACCGTCGGCCAGCCTGGGACGGAAAAGAGAGGCTTCCACGACCAAGGCCGAGAAGACCGGCAGCGGCAACGAAGAGGCCCTCGTTGTCATGGCCGCATCCAAGAGCGACGCGCGGGACACGGACACTTCGCCGGAAAGTAAGTGTCTCGGTCGAGAACTCACCCATGGTGATGGATCCGTCACCGTACGAGACCTGATACTGGCAGCTCCGGCGGCGCGTGTCGCAGCCGGCCACGTCCAGGCGGCGGCATAGCGGGGTTCCGCAGGGTACGGCGGCGTAAGTGTGGGATCTTCGAGGGTCGAAGATCGGGTCGGACTGGGAGTAGCAGCGCCGGCACGGGGCGCACTGCAGCCAGACGATGTCGCTGCCGGTGTCGAGCACCATGTAGACGTACCTCGGCGGCGTGCCGATCCCGATCCTGGCGAAGTACTCGCCGCTGCCCTGCGTGAGGCCGGACACCACCTTACTGCTGAACCCCCGCCGTCCGGTAGCGTTACGAGGAAGCGGGGCAGCCACCTCCGCGAGCATCTGCCGGAGGGATTCGACCCGCTCAGCGTCACGGTCGAGGCGGAGGCTGAAGATCTGCTCGGGAGAGGCAGTCGCGGCAAGGAGGGAATCACGGTGTGAGAGCTCGAAGTGGAAGGAGGAGGGCGAAAGGGTCGCCTCGGACTCGGAGTCCAACCCCGTAGCTAGGCTTTGGGCCTCGTCCTCCTCTGGGACGACGGTTGCAGGGCTTCTAAGAGGAGTAACGAGGAGGGTTTGACGCTGCAGGGGCTTGGAAGTTCCATTACCTGCTGCTACTACTACGAGGAGGAGGAGGAATAGAGAGCAGAGGAGGGAAAGAAGAGCGGTGGCCGCCATGGATGAGTGACTGAGCTCGTTCCAGGCTGCTATAAAAAAAGAGGGGAACAAAGCAGAAAGACGAACCGGTCGGTACGGAATTCATGGAGGATGATTCGTTCGTGGGTGGCGGTGAACCGGAATTCACATTTTAGAATCAATCCGGTCCACCTTTTTCCATTTCCACTGAGCTTCTAAATCATATTTTATTTATTATAATTTTTATTAGCTATTTTCGCTACTTATTATTAAATTAAAATTTTATTTTAGGCGAATTATATCTTTAAAAACAATAAAATAATTCGGTGCAAGTAATCTCAAGTACATGTCTATAGCAGGAGGCTCCGAGAGCAGCTCAGAGTGGAGCAAGTACAAACCACGTGTCGGGTGGCAGCGATCGTCACTTCCCTTCCACGCTAGCAAAACTAGTTAACTTACTTGTCGGTTTTAAAATTAAAATTTAAAACTCGTATTGAAAATGTGATTTTTTTTATGACTTTGCACGAATTTAAATTGTAGTTGATCCTGTCCTAAAATGATTCAGAAAATACGATGATCGGATGAAGATTTCGTGTGGTCTATAATATAAAGAGTGTTAATCCCTTACTCCGATATTTAAGTCAATGTATGAAAAAAAATAGTAAAAGTAACTATAGCAATAAACATTTAGAATAATAGAATATCGTATATTTTCATCGGTAGATGGAGATCTCTTTTTACGGTGTCACTATTATATTTATATACGTATCTCAATGTATTTGTATATTTTTCAAAGTATTCCTAAAAAATATGTTATAAAGTGATTTTAACACATTTCTTTAAACGGGCAGATAAATTTATGCAATTTGACAGGACAGGCTGAAAGCTTCTAAAGTATGATTTGTCAGCGGAATATTCTTTGTCCTTTATAACATAAATTTTCAAAAAAGTATGACATGATAGGTATATGGATCTAGTGCTAGGCCAACTGGACGTCCTTCAGGGAGACTACCAATTCGACTCTGTGGGACACTGCCCACGACCTCGCCTTCACTCGACCTACTATTTGGTCGTAAAGGGACATTGTGTCCGATCGGCTCATATCCTTGATAGGCTGAGGCTGTCGGTTGAGGTACTTAATGATTAGCAATGAGGATGATCTTCCTGCCCCAGTTGAGTCACAAGGTTCAGCAGATCGGTTGGTTCAATTGGACACTCACATTCGACCGGCCATGTGATTAGTTCGAGCCAACCCTTATTATTATTGGTGCATTTGACTGCCACATTGGCCAATCTTTCCTACTTTAATCTACTTTTTAGGGATCCATAATTGATGTTGTGATTTAAGCAATGAACCCCTCTATATTTACTATAGCTCAAATGATCAAAGAATTTATAACTAAATTTGCGGTGAAGATTATTTTTTCCTTTTTAATGGTTTATTTATTTATTTAAATGTTTTTCTTAGAACAGTTGGAGTTAATATTTGGATTAAAATCATCCATGTGCCCGTCGATAGAGCTAATAAATGATTAGAAGCTCACTAAGTTAGACGCTTGAAGAATTTGCATTACAGCAGCGTAAAGTTACCGGCACTACTACACGCATGCATCCATTAAGGAAGCCCGGCACTCAAATAAATGCCATTTTTGTTGGCATTTATGATGCGTGGTACGAATTTGATTGCCCTAAAACAATGTCCCCACAGGTCCTTAAAATATGCTTACACTGCAATTCTTCCAAGACCTAAAAGAAAGAGGACAAACACCCACAGAGAGTACAGTTGTGGTCATCAGTTTTCAGTTCCTTGGATTGTTTAGACAGGCATTGCTCTTTGTTTTTTTTTCGGCATGTTAGCTGGAAAGCAGTGAGGATAAGCGTCCAACTGACGAAAGATGATTAAATGCTTTTAAGTGATGGGCATAGAAGTGTTTGGTGTTATCTTCACTTGTTTCATTTGAACGGACATGTGATGAGCCTGTAGGGGAGTTCATGGGTTGGGTTGAATCCCAGCTAAATGTTTTGACAAGATTCCACTTTTGATCAGGTGTAACAGGCAATCAAATTTTGTGGAGATTCTGTTTGGTTGCAAGCTAAATATAAATTACATAACAACAAACAATGCGAGTTAACTAAGATCAGAATAGGAGATATCAAGGCGAGGAAGATGAAATTATACTTTGGTCTCACTTCCCACTGACGGTGGGGAATTCTCCAGGATCCTCAATGGAGGGAGCAGCTGTAGGGCTTGAAGATCCATCATCAAAATTACCTCCAAATTGTTGCCCTCTACCACCTCTCAGTCTACCACGCCCACAGCCTCCCGGAGCGTTGTATCTACCACCACCATTAGTCGGTTTAAAGAACTCAGTGATGCTCATCGGCTACAAACAAAGGATTCTCGTCCGTCATAAAACATGAGAACATGTTGTGTATGTTGAAAGACAATCTGTTGCCGGAGATTTTTTGAGACTTAGCTGAATTTAAAGTTATACTGAATTTAAATTCAACTTACAATCGAGATGACCTGAGCGGATAATCTTAGACTGCCAGCAGGGGCTGGTTTCTGCTACGTGCCGAAGAGCGGCGGATCGGACTCAGTCGCCGAGCGGGCAGATTTGCTGAGCAGCAGGTCTGTGTTTTCGAGCCGAGCAGTCAAGAGGAAGGCAGGCCAATTGGACAGATCAACCGTCTAACTAGAGTGACCGAGCATTACGGTCGGACGGGAAGTAAGGTCGAATGGGCGGTACGGTCGAGCGGTCAGATAGGCTTGGCGAGAGGCAGACCGGGCGAGCAGACATGCCTGGTGAGAGGCAGGCAGGCCGGGCGGACAGATAGGCCAGGCGAGAGGCAGGCCGGGTGCAGACAGGCCGGTCGGGCGAAGCAATCAGGCCGAGCGCAAACATGCCAGTCGAAGCAGACAAACTGCTCGATGCACACAAATCGGTCGGGTGAAGCAGACATGCAGGTTGGGGCGACAGGCCGTTGCTGAACTCTATTATTTTATAGGTGAGTACCCGTTCGTTCAAGGATTTGTCTTGTTAATCAGTTTGTCATCATAAAAAATAATTAATATAAAAAACAAGTATTAAGCAATAAGATTCGACTCGAATTCTTTTCCAAAAATAATTTAAAATAATCATATGATGCAGTGGTAAAGAAGAGTATACATGACACGAGTCAACTGTCACAGTGTAGGTCAAAATTAAGGTGGTCAACACCAGGGAAGCGGATCATTGGCCGATCGGAGAGACCCTTGTCCGATCGGCCATCTGAGTAAACAAGTATACTTAGTCCGTTCAGCAGAAGAATAAGCTACACGGGTCGGGAGCCCGAGCCAAGTGGGCCACCCGTCTAGCTCGAAGAATGACGTTGGAATTATATACTTAATGAAGCAATAAAATGATAAAAGAGGAGTAGACAGATAATTAATAAAGGAAAGAGAAAACCAAATAGAACACTCCATCTATCATTAAGTGATAAGAAGTCAAGACAAAGATATCCTCCATCGGTAATTAATATCATTAAACATAGAAGGTGGAGGGTCACTAGAAAATGTATAAAAAGGGCACGCTAGGTATGAAGAAAGGAGAAAAAAATCTTTATCCTTAGTACTCACCTTTTTTCCTCTCCTGTTTCTGACTTGAGCGTCGTAGGGCCAACGCTAGGGACCCCTTCCCTGGTTTTGATTTTATATTGCAGAGAGCGAGGTCTTCATCTCGTCAGCGGAACTACCACCTCCCCAGCTTTCCAGCTTCGTGCCCTCGGACAGGATCATTTGGTGTCGTCTATGGGAACGTAACCTGTATCCGAGCAAGAAGATGGAAGACGCTAGACGACTCACAACAGTGACGCTGACATGAGAGGATCTCGACGCATTAATATAGGCTCAAGTGATGAAGATATTAGAACATCAACAACAAGCACTGGTCAAACGACAAGTACAGGAGCCTGCAGCTTCGGCGGAAGGTCGTCGGGCTGAGCGAGAGGACCAAACTGAGCATCTTTCCATTCGGGACCCGAAGGGAAAGAGGTCAATCGACACCTATGGGGAAGAACCTCATGCACCGACCCCCCCTAAGTCGAGCGCCATTTTGGACCCCGGCAGAAGAGAGGGACCAGGCTGACAGAGATCGAGGATCATCCTCTGATGAGGCACTCGTTCAAAACACAAGAAAATGGAAACCCGGGAG
>JBBMJZ010000074.1:36929-62212 GCA_037833815.1 Zingiber zerumbet | reverse complement strand
ATAATACGAGAAGGAAAATGTACAATCTTACATTGTACTTCCATTTAAAAACATGTATTTAGTAATTTATCTTTTACAACTCACAAGATTTCAATGAACATAATGGTAAGAGAATCCATCATTTTTTTTAAGTTTTGGGAAGCAACGACAAAACAGTATTTATATTAGATTTTTTATTTAAAATATATAATTTAAAATAAAAAATTACTTTATCAAATTTAGATATCTATTTTTCATTATAACATATATCAACTTTCTTATTTCTTCTCTCTGTTTAGAAAATAAAATAATATTTATGAATGCATAATTTAGAAAATGAATAGAATAACTGATGTAAAGATTTTTTAACTATCTTATCTAAAATTTAGATTAATAATTTTGAATAAGATAACTAATATGGATCCTCTTCAGAATATCCACTAGGTGCTTTGATCCTTTTTATTTTATTTTTAAAAAAATAAATTAAAATATTTTAAATTTAAATTAAAAAATAAATAAAATTTTTATTTAGGTCTTTTTATTTTAAATAGTGTAATTTATTTTTTTAATTATTAATGTTGTTCATGTTCGAAAGCGTAGAAGACGAAAAGCTAGGGGCGTGCATGGCTGGAAGTTTGATGCGATGAAAACTCCACGCACTCCTGCAACACAAAAGCGTCAATGCAGAGCCGGGAAGGGGTTTTCGGCGTTAGTCCTCCGACGCTCAAGTCAGTCTTCAACGATGTAGTGAACAATAGGAAAACTGTAGTAAAAGAGCATGTAGAATGATGGAGTTGCGCATACCTCTTCTTATAGATAAAAACCTCCCTTTTATAGTGCTATTGTAGTATCTATGCAGGCATCTCAAAGTGTGCCCATGTTTTCCCAAGTGACCTATTAAAAGACAAAATCAAAAAAGTATCCTTGACACCTTTTCTTAAGAGAGCATGTATATCTCTGATGTAACAGCCTAGAAGCTTTTACCGTATGATTTGTCTGCGGAACATACTCTATTGTCAGTAGCACAAACCTCCAAAAGAGTACAAAGAGATATACGGGTGGGTCCTGCTATAGGCCGAGCAGTGGTCGCTAGCCCGGGATGCATCGGCTCGGTTATGCCGTCCCGAGCACTCTCCCTTCTCTTAGCTTTCTCATTATCGGAAGGATAACATTGTACTTTAAATTTGTTTGATGAGTGAATCGAAGAAAAGATTATTACCCTGGCACGAGGCAAATACCACAAGAAACACATGAGCACTGTAGTTCGATACTCTAGGGTATGAATTTGATGAAAAACTTAAGATGTGGCGGTAGGGGCCAAAGTATCTCGATGTAAGAAAGTCCATTAGTCATTGTCACAAGCTGAGTATTCAATACGGGGGACGGTGAAGACCGCATAGGTCAGCACCTGTTAACATTTTTGGAGGTACCCGATAAGTGAATAAAGAAGAGAAGACTAGAAGAGTCATCCACCTATAAGAATATGCATGTCAAATTCTCTAAATATAAAATTTATTTCATATTTGATTTTAAAAAATTTTTAGTTCACTATCGTGTTCCCTTCCTAAATTTATATTTCATAAATAGTATTTTCCTAGATTTAGAAAATTCAATTTATTTTTTAAATATTAAAATATGAGAAAATAGAGAATGGATTGGATAATGAAAAGTAAAAATAAGAGAAAAAATAATAAAAAATAAAAAAATAAAGGTAATAAAAAATAATAATCTAAATTTAATAAAATTTATCCTAAATTTTAAAATATTATAGAGAAAGACTCACGAAATACACACTCAGATTATCAAAAATAATAATAATAATAAAAATATTAATTGCCCCACAGCTCAATACAGTAGTAAATCTAGATAACTGGATTAAAAAAACAATTTATCTCTTAGATTTATCAAAAAAAAATTTGAATAACTAAGATTGAAATAGCACGAAGGGTCTTTTTCTTGATGGTTGATGCCTCTCAATCTACTGCCAAAGATGCTTCAAAAAATGGGACTAAAAAGAAGAGGCCAAGGAGGCTTGATGCCTTGCCAGTTGCAGATAAAGCAGCTGAGTGTGGCCTAAAGAGTTGGTACCCGATTGCTTTATGGGAAGCAACCATAATGGCTCACGTTATTACTTACTATCATTGCCAGTCAATATCAGCAAGCTCATCAAGTGCTTTGCCTTTTGTTGTTTTTTGGATAACAAAGAAAAGGAAAAGAACCTCCACGCAGACTTTGTACATGGCGAAAGTAACAAGGAGAACTGGGCAATCCATCATCATATTCCTTCCTTTTCCTCTGAAATTAGTTTACAATTGGGACCCGTACACAGTGTTTTAAGGTGAACCAAGCCTGGAGAACAAAGTTAAGGTGGTAAAGCTTCAAAGCGTTTCGATCGAGTTCAATACAAACGGCGAAGACTTTACTTTCCACTGAATTGTTTCATACTCGTAAGCCTTGTTTTGTTGTTCATGGTAGCAAGAGCTCCTTCACAAGTTACAAAAGTAATAAACCCGCGATGAAAGGGTTAAAAATAAAAGGGGGAGATAATATACAAAGGCTGGTGGTGGACTCTTAAAAGACGTCATGTATCACCGGCTTTGTTGAAGTAAATAAAAAAAAGGTAAAAGATGTTTTTTTTTTTCAAAGCACCGCGGTTAGGCCGGCGATGATCTTGACGCCAGACCTTGGTCTCGCCGGTGGCGGTTCCCACGGAGCCGCCATGGGTTCACTCCCGTCGCAGATTTTCGAGGAGGCGTCAACGGCCGGCTTCGTTCCGGTGCTTTGTTGTGGGATGGAGACGCTGTCAGGCGCGCCGACGACGGCCGGCTCGTGATCATCCTTGGGACTGGAGTTGGCCATGCGGGTGTAGGAGGAGATCCACTTGGCACGCATGTAGTCGGGCTTCCGCCAAGGGGGGACGTGGAGGTCTTTCTTCTTCAGGCTCTGCCTCGCCGCCTCCGAGACGACGGCGACAATATGCTGCAGGCGGTCGGGCCGGCCGACGAAGAGGAGCGGGAGATGGTGGAGCACCGCACGGTACGACTTGGTTGAACGGGCGATCTCGAACTCCGGCCGGAAGTCGACGTCAACCAGGATGCGCTCGCTGCCGTCGATCACCACGTCGATGTAATCGTACTCTCCTGCAGTCAATACACCCGTGATCGGAGAAATTCGGACAATAATAACTGTTCTGGATTGGGGAAGAGGGAGAGAGAGTGATACCGGCAGGGAAGGAGGGATTTTTATCCCACTTGGATTTGCAAATGGCAGCGTCGTAGCCGAGCGATTGCAAACCTTCGACGACGATCCTCCGACATTCCCCCTTGCCCTTCGAATTCTTTGCCTTCTCCATGATTTTTGATGCGTCTGCTAGAAGATTCCTCTCAGCGACGCTCGCGCAGAGGATTAATCCCTGGGAAACGCCCAATTTTAAAGATGAAAAATCAAAATCGATGAGAAGATCGAAGATCGCAACTCCTTGAGAAAGAAAAGAAATTCTACCTTGATCAATTCGGCAGCATCGGCCGGATAGTCTCCGCCACCGCGGATATCAGTTTCGTCGTCGGAGCTATCCTCGTAGTTACCATTGAAGCAGTAACATCGACCACGCGGCGGCCGCTCGTTTCCCCCGTCCTCCATGAAGCTGACTACCATCTTGTCCAAGCACACGGAACTCGGCTCCACCTCACCGCCGTCGTCCGTCCTCTCCCTCCCATCCCCGGGCTTATCCGCCACGGAGATCCGCATCACGCCAGGGAACTGCCGTTCGAAGAGCCTCTTCAATCGGGACTTGGGGGCGGGCTTGGCCAGGTCGATCCTCGCCGCTGCTCTCTCGTCGATCGGTTGAACCTTCATCTGGAACGGCATGGCCGTTGCGATCAAATGTCAAAAACCAAAACTTTCCTCTCCCCTTCACCCTAAGCCACTGCCCACGTTGATACTACCACTCAGATTTTTCACAAACCCCTCAAACAAAACAAAAGGTGAAAGCGAGGAAGAAATGGACGATTTCCAGAGCAGATAAAAACTTACGATTCTCAAAATAAAGCCAAGATCGGCGATCTAGCAACTAGAGCCCGTTAACAGTAATCATCGAAAGCCCGAAAACCCCAACGTCTACAGGTGTTCCTCAGCCTCCGTTTTTCTAATTCGTACCGATCACTGCGACAGACTCAAAAGCAGTTCGTTTTTCAGCTTGCGCTCACTTCAATCGCATCACCGCCGGGTTCGCCGCCGTAGATTCCGATTGAACGGTGATTTCTTCCATGGGCTCCATCGCCTGCAATCGAATTTTGTCCCCAGGGAGGGAGGTTCGGGAAGCAGGACGAGGAGGAGCGGCCCGAGCAAGGGCTTTATTATTCGGAAGAGAGAGAGAGAGCCCATCCTGAGCAATAATTTCACCGCTCGGAAGTCACAAAGGATTATACCCGACTCCACATTCATCCAATAGAATCGACTACTGTGAGCCTTAACAAATGTGAAAGCGTGAGTAACGAAAATACAAGTGCCGGAAGTGTCAAAGCACCAACTGATATGATCGAGTACGTGGCTTCTTGTATAGAGCAGTTTGAAATTCCATCCTCGATCGCGACGCGTGGGCCCCTTTTTTCGTCGTTTTCGGAGCTTCAAATGACTAAA
Source organism: Zingiber zerumbet (assembly GCA_037833815.1). NCBI lineage: Eukaryota > Viridiplantae > Streptophyta > Magnoliopsida > Zingiberales > Zingiberaceae > Zingiber > Zingiber zerumbet. The sequence goes on along the minus strand of JBBMJZ010000074.1, from coordinate 57,595 downwards.
ACGCACCCATTCCTTTCGGATACCTTCGTTTCACGCCCTTTTCCAGTGTGACCACCGAAGGCTCCGGGACTGAAGAGGGCACATTTGAGAACGAGAAATCTTCATCCAAATGCCCGAGATGCAACAACATGGCACCTGATTTACATCCATGCCACGCCGCACCTGGCCGGGTAACTTGCAAGAGGGTTACTGTCAGTGGCCTTCCCTGGTAATTAAATCACACTTAATAGGTTAATATCAAGCCCAAAGCGGTTCGGGGTCACCGCGAGCGTGGATGGAAAAGCATGCGCAGAGACACGTAGATGACGCGTGTCTCGCCTCTCCGCATGACAACAATTGTTTTCATGCACGCATGCAGATCCAATTAATGAGTCGGAGGAAAACAAGTTCCACGTTGACTCGGTCTGTGATTGGAACTAGAGACTGTGTAGCCAAAAAATAGACGCACGTTACATGCTTCACAAAGGGTTAATATTTGCTTCAAGAAAAAAATGACAATAATACTTAATGCGATTGGTGTTTTCAAGTCCATTATTTGGCAACCAAAAGAAGTTACTTGCATAATCAGACAAGAGATCAAACCTGCATTACTATGATGGTTTCCGTGGAATATTTGGTCATCCAGCTCACGCCACCTTCATGCAATTAATGCAGACTGGAAAACGAAACAATTGGATAATAGGAATGACTAACTTGGTTGGAATTAAAATCACACATATGTTTTAAACTCTAAGCAATTTAACTTACTAACAAAGTAAACAGCAACTCCAAGGGTGTCTTGCCCAGAGACAACGGCAACTGCAGACAATAAATCCATGATAAATTGGGTGTAATGGGCCCCATCTGATATTAACATGATTAAGACCATTCATTTTAAATTCTCATATATATATAATGAAATTGATGTAATTGTGGATAGGGGCATCTAACCGTCATCAGATAAAAAAAATATCCTTGAAATTACAGGATAAGGTCTTTTGCCAGCACAAGGTATTTAGGATTCACATCAACACTTTTGCTTTGGTTTAAGAATTCATATTTTAGATTTACTTGTGCCATCAAGTATATTCTACAAAGATAATATATAAATTAGTTCATACAAGGCAAAAAGACGATGATATCATCTTATAAAGTAAACTCAGGCTCAAACTAAACAAAAGAGGAGAGCATTGAACTTACTTTAATCAAGCTCGAGCCACCGAATCCCTGTATGGCACCGCACGAAAGGGAAATGATGCAGACGTCCCACATTAGTGGGGACCACCCAGTTTATCAGGATTATCAGCTATTGTGTTTCGCGATTTTTAAGAGAATATGACAACATCCCTTTTTCAGCTGGTAAGAAAGCTTGTTGCTTTTGTAAGCATCCATGGCCAGGAAGAAGGCACTCACCATTACTCTAATTGAAAAGGATGGATAATGCGCCCGGGGCAGTGATGCAGCAACAAAACAATTTTTCAATTTTCTAAATATGTAAAAATCGAGTTTTAATTTTGACGAATTAACGAATAAATTTCTCTTAATAAACGGTTAACCTAAAAATGTTAAATTATTACAAGCGCTTCTCCATTTATCCAAATTGCCAGTGAAAAACTTCCATATACAATCAGATCGGGGATTAGTCAATGAAAACTGAATATTTGCTACAAACTACAAAAATAATAATAAAAAAAAAACAGACTGTGTGATCAGAAGTCATCCAAGTTTTTTTTTAAAATTTTTTTGTCGCCACTTATTTCGTAGGTTATGATCATTGTGTTTTGCTAAAGCTTAGTCAGTAAAGAGATAATTGGGGCTATAGCACACAGATTTGTTCGTATTGCTTGAACTGGTGCGCATCATTCACATAATGTAACATCAGTTTACTCACCTATTTACATATTGAAAGCAACAACAATCCTATTTTTGTTTGCAAGAGGATGTTTTTGGTTAGCTTTGGAATATAAACAATGATGGTGGGGCGGTGAAAGAGACTTACAGAAATCACAGGGCAGATTGAAAGTAGAATCTAATGCGCAAAGCAGTTGGTTTATGAAGCTAATGCTGCTTTAGAAAAACGAAAGTGACACGAAGACTAATAGTTTTGCATCTTTATTTTAATAAGAACAAACAGAAGATTGAAGACAGAGAATTACCTTCATTCGTGTTGAAAAACCTTTGTTGGATCCCTCAGAAGTAAAGGGAGAATTGAAGCATCCAGCTGTTTCCAGTAGCAGCATATGACAGTAAAAGAATTAGTCAAAGAAGAAAAATATAGAGAAGGAGAATACAAAGTCTACTTCAAGCCTGTATTTTTTTTAAAAAAAAAATATAGAGATTCCCAATTGTAAATTCCTTGTTCAATTTACATGAAAAAAAATTGTAAAAAGTAACTTTTTATTATCTGCATTCAAGTATATGGAGCTTTAGTTATTTGACTAGGTTTCACCTCCAGTGTAGTTCCTCTCTATTTTTATATTGTTGTCTAGATTTATAACCACATCCTTCTCTTGTATCTATGAACCTACTCCCACTTACCTCAACTATTAATTCCCAGTGTCAATTTATTTTATCCCTAGATTTTCCTCAAAGACCTGTGTACAAGGTCATTGAATATCCATGATCAACAAGTGGAACAAAGTCATGTTCATTAATATACCTTAATTAAATAACAGTCTCTCAACAATTCTGATTGAGAAATCAAAGGACAATAAATACATTCAGAATTATGGAGTTCATAAAAATAAAAATAATGTTTTATAGTGTGATTGGTGAATAAACGTGTTAAATAAATTAATCTACAAAACAAACTAGAAATCTGCTCTACCTGAGAAGGATAATTTAACCAGAAACAGCTCGACATCAATCATTTGTCAAAGTCAAAGGGCAAATAACTACTGACAGGAGATTAAATTAATTGAGAAGTTGAACCAACCACACTGGACCACCCTATAGCGTAGGAGGATCACATACCTGTACCACAAATATTGTTTTTCAGACCTTCATCTCAGCACAAAGGCAGGGAGGATAAATGGGGGTATGCTTGAGTTACAATACAGCTTTCCAGAGAAGAAATTGAAAGACATCAAACGCAGGGAGAAGTGAGATGCTCTGAGGAACTAGTCAAGTTGAGCAATAGAAATAGGGGTTGTTTGATAGTTGATTCAGGCCTATATCTGTTAACTAATGAATTATAGAAGCAAAAGATTCAACAAAGCAAAGGATATTTCCAAGTGAAGCTAGTTAGCATACGAATTGTCCACAGGGCAAAGGCTATTTGAACCAAATGATTCTGATAAAATGCAGAATGCAATGGAAAAAAGGGCAGTGAAAGATTAATGTTGCTATGGAGAAAAAAGGGTGACTAATTGCCAGTTAAAATTATAGTCTAGACCCTTGGATTATCTAGCGTAAGGATGTGGTGACTTCAGCTATAAGGTTTTATTGGGTCCATTTGTAATATACCCATATCAGTTCAACTTCATGAGATCATAATAGATAGACTACTACTAAAGAAAATGTTCAACTTTTTGAATATAATACAAATTACTAAAAACTGGGAGAAGTAAGCATTTGTGAAGTACATTTATAAAAGAATTTGCCAATTACAAAATTGCTTATCAGAATTCTAATTCCTAACATTTTTTAGTGTAGCATAGGTAAAGAAGTCTCATATGAGATAAGGTATAGGCATAGACAAAGCTTAGGAGTGGTATTTTTTAAGGCCAAAAATCAAATGAATGTGAATATGCGAACATGAGAAGTGCGTCCAATGTTAAAAAAAAAGCAGTGCAGCCGGTAAGTAATAGGTGCTGAAATTTGATCTTATTTGGAGGATAAAAACAAGAGATATTAACTAAGCAGTTAAGAGCTTATTGAGGTCTACAAAGTTGAAATAAAATAAAGTAAAATAGAGTAACAGAAAGACAAACAGCTCACGCCATTGGGCTGGAGTCATTTGTCAACTTGCAATAACTTCTCACAAGTTAATAGAAACACCAAAAGGTTATGTTGTTCTATAACAAGGTAGACAAAGATCCAAAGGTAGTGAAACCCAAAGAGTGATCCTAAAAATCTGCAAACCAACAAATAGATATGTGGTTTACCAAGAGAACAAATAAAATTACGGTCATACTTGGAAACATTAAAATTAATTCAGAACAAAGAAAATATCACAAGTATTACCAGAAAATTTGATGAAGTCCTTTACGAAAGCATTGTTTTACAGATGAGCAATCTTACTAGAGCATTTGCAAATAAATGATGCGAACAAATAAAGCTGTAATTCAGAAACAATTCATGGTGCAAGAACCCAATAACTCTTTATTATTAAGATCAAATCTCACAATTTCAATTCAAAACATTGAAGGAATGTGTAATCCAGAAGAAATAGTAGGTCCCATTTGTGTCTAAAGGATACAGCAAGCAGCCAAGCATGCATGCCATAAGCTTGGGCAAAATTTCATAAATTGGATACACACTAAGACAAATACAAGCATCCTCCTATGGGACATTCATCACTTGAATGGATTGCAACTGATCTGACAAAGCAATCACTAAGTCACCAGACTGGATCATTCCTCTGGCCTTGAGCAAAGCAAAAGTGCGGTTAACATTGCTCTCCATGTCACCAGAAAAACTAAGACGGAAGGGTATTAGACCCCACTGAAGATTCAATCGCCTCCTCACAGATGTTGAGGATGTAAATGCAAAGATTGGACAATCAGGGCGACACCGTGATAGCAGAGAGGCCATGTGACCAGTACTTGTAAAAACAAAAACTGCATCCACTCCCAAGTTGTTTGCTGACAATCACAATTAACAGGGTCAAAAGAAGTAAACAGTGATAACGTGATGGAAGTGGAACAAATTTTCAGCGACAAAAGTTTAATGTCATCAGATAAGAATTTCTATAAATCCTGCTGAAGTTATCTTGATTTCGAAAAGTCATTCCATGAGAAGGGTCTATTAACCAGTTCAAATAATATCTTCTAAAAAATTCAGGGGGGAGATGTTGGATACTTGGACTGATGGCTCAGTGTCATAAACATTGCTGCATGCCAGAATATAAATTCTATATGCAGGCTTTAATGTGGAAGCTAAACCTAGTCACAAAGGACTACTCGCTCAGTGTCACATAGATGATTTATTCAAAAACAAAAAGGCTCAAACATATCTATGTCAGCTTGAACTGAAGAAAGGAAGGGAATGCATTCTGTCCCAGAAAATTTCTAATTTGGTGTGTTTACATTTTATTCTAGATTAGTCATTTGTTGCAATTTATTATTATTTTTTTATTCTAGTCAGTCATCCAAGAAGCTAAATACGGTATCGTCCTCCTAATACCATAATCTTGCCAATACCAGGATTTAGTTGACTCATGAATAAGTTAGATATAGGCCAACCCGTACAATTTAAGTATTAATAGGATACCAAGTTCAATTGGAGTTCATAAATAGAGAAAGAGTACCAGAAACTAAATTGGGTAGAGAAATTTCCCTTCCAGACCTCAATCTGTACAAAAACCAATATGAAGAAGAAACAAAAAGACAGAGAAAACTAAAGCAAGATAAATCCAAAAAGGATGATCAAATAGAGAAATTAGCGATTAAAAGTCACCAAGAATTACTATGAAACAAACGTCCTTGTAAATAACAGTCATATTTCAAATGTATTGGAGTTCTTGGGATAACATGTGAAAAAATTCACAGGGTTAACTATTAAAAATATCACGATATACCACTGGTCAATCTTCCATCTGCCTGGAATTTTTTTTGACGGAATTACTAAATAAAAACTGAAACGAAAATTAAGAATATAACAAAACTAAAAAAAGTGTGTACCAAATTGAAATGAGGCGCAAGGTTCATGTACTATATTTGTAATTAATCTATTCGAGAGCCAAAAATAACAAGAACCAAATAGATTATAAACAAAAAAAATTAGACATTTGCACTATGCAGTTGAACGCAATAGACAGGGTTTACATAAAATGCCCCGCCACAATGTGAGGTCTAGGAAAAAGGTTAATGTGCATGGCATATACTTCCAAGGTTAAAGAATCAACTGGGCTACTGGGAAGAGATAGACAGAAACAATAAATCAAGATGCTTACCCATTTTGGCAGCAGAATTGCAAATTTCCTCAATGATTTTGTCAGAGAAAGAATTTGCAACAACTGGAAGCTCCATAGCCTCATGGCGCTTCTCCTCTCTCCACCATCTTTCAATTCGTAGGCTGACACTTCTCAGCACAGCTAATGCCTTATCTGGATATTGGCCCATAGCAGATTCACCTGAGAGCATCAGAGCATCTGCTCTCTGCCTAACAGCCTCTGAGACATCAGCAACTTCAGCTCTAGTTGGTGTAGGATACTCGATCATGGATTCAAGAAGCTGAGAGGCCACAATTACAGGCTTGTTGAGCTGCCTGCACGTCCTGACTATTTTTTGCTGAGCTGAAGGAACTTCTTCCAGTGGAATTTGAGCACCCATGTCTCCTCTAGCTACCATCGCTCCATCTGATGCAAGAATAATGGCTTCCAAGTTTTTCAAGGAGTCAACACTCTCAATTTTTGCAAGAACTGCAATTTCTCTGAAACATTGTTTGAGACATCACATTAAAATGCATTTAAGAATTACTTCTCAGCAGATAAAAAACAGGAGGGCAGATTAAACTTATACTTATTATGTAAAAATAATTGGAATGACCAGTTGGCACATCTGTTTTTATTATGAAGTTGTTGATGAGATCCCTTCAGGAAAGTTTTCTCAATTGATCATCCTATAATACCATACATTTTACAAATAAGGCGCTTAAGATAAATACCTATCTCATTTTCTAATCATGAATTATCCCTCATCAACATTTGACTTGTCCAGTAGTCTTCCCTAGAGCTAATACTCATGAGGCATCACAATCATCTCCCAGAGTATTAGGCATGTTTTGAAGACAAACATATGATCTTCCACATCCCACTGGTACTTGACATTACTAAGCTACCTCTTTAGTGCAATTGATCCACTGCACAATTGCTTGTGCAGTCAATCCAATATGCAGACACCTACTGATTATAAAAACAAATATATGCTCTTAATTCTTAGACATTCCCCGTTTGAAGTTCTGACTCAGAGAAGACAATTTCAAAACTCAATTCTCTGGATGGAAAATAAATAAGTAGCTGAAATAATAGAGGAAGAAGGTAAACTACTAAATAACTAATATTTAACCTCAATCTCTGTAGGGGTAAATAGTTCAGATCCATTACAATCTTAGTGAAGGTCATAAAATCCAGTTTTTGTTACAAACTTGAAATGAACTGGAAAGGATAAAAATCACAAAATTGCAACATGTAAAATAAAGAAAAAGAGAGAGAGAAGACATTCTATTATAGACCAGCTAAGAAAAGTCCCAGCAAAATGAAAGAGATATAACAAGGAAAATTCAAAAGAGCAACAAATAATTTGATAATAACATAGAATATGGATCTACAGCCTACAATTACAAATTTTGTACACAATCTACTGACTATATATTATGTTCTCTTAGTCGTGTCACCAACACTATGACAACCTGGTAAAGAAAAATGCAAATATTCAAGCCTGATTGCTGAGGTCAACAGTCTTCCTCTTGCGCATAACTTGTCTGCACAAGCTTGCAAAGGAATGAGCAACTGAACTATTAGATATCTATCTCATTCAAGAAGCACTGGGGATCCTACTAACCACAAACATTATCTCAAAATGTTAAACTAAATACCTTGGGAAATTCATGAAAGAACTAATGTACAGTTAATGAATGCTACATGGTTATCAAAGTCGAGGTTTAAAATTTCGACCCGTGCCGAGGTTTCGATCCTGGACCGGAACGATATGGTTTCGGTACCGTATCGTGCCATGCCAATATAATTTCTGTATTTTTTAAATATAAAATATATTAATTAAAAAATAAAATATTTAACATAAATGTTTAAAAAATAAGCAATATAAAAAATAATCTTTAAAAAAGAAAAAGATATGAAAATAGATAAATAAATAAATAAAAATTTTATTATAATTTTAAAATTAAAATAAATGAAATATAAAATTAATTAGATAATTTTATTAGGGTTTAATAAAACATCTTTAGATTATCTCCATCGTAGCTAGGAATTGATTAAAATAATTAACCTAAGTTTAATTAAAAAATCCGACACCATTTGCGAGTGCGCGACTTCTGCGCTGCCGTGGACTTACGCGACCCCTTAGCCATGGCTGCGGGGATCACGTGACTGCTCCGGCACAACCGCGGTGGTCCTGCGACTCCTCTGCAGCGGCAGCAGGGTTGCACGACGCCTCCACGGCAACAACAGAAGGGTTATGTGACCCCTCTACTGTTGCCGCGGGGTCGAGCGACCGCTCCATTGTGCCCACGGGGTTGTGCAACACGTTGAAGCTGTCGCGGGTCTGGTGTCGCCGTGTCGGGGTCGTGTCGGTGGTCGAGCGGAACGAGATGTTTCACCCGTTACGACTGCCTCGGCACGACACTTTCAACCATGATCAAAGTATCAACATTTAAGAGAATAAATTGTAGCATGCTTGACCATTTTCATCCATTTGCTACACATGGACTTGTAAAATTCAGAAAAGCTTGGGGGTAGTAGTTTTTTCTCAAATCAAGGATTATAGCGGTCCAACATCTTCAGATCTTTACAAAACATGACCACTAATGTTGCCATAATTAGGAATGATCTAATGACCTGGTTATTACTAGATTCTATAAATGGAGCCAACTCAAAATACTTAGGTTCACTACCTGTTATCTACATGTTCAGAGAAGTCAAATCATAGTATTTTCTCAAGGTTTTATTAAATTAAAAAGAGAAATTCTGCAACTTCTCTTCTATTTGACTTTTTCAGAAACCATGATTCTGAACATTGTTCAGCCTCATCCAAACAATGTAAATTGGCACTTATCTACCCATTTGTATCTTCTAAAAGCTGGTACAGATAAACTTATGTTAAAAGACCTAGCTTTTGCTCCATCATATTCATTTGTGGATGACTATCCTATGGCAGATTGGCAGATATAGGACTGTAAACAACTAAGAAAACAGATAGTAGATTAAGAAAGAATTCTCACACTGATAATTCGTTTTTCAGATGGGGAAGAGTTCCACCAAACTTAATTATTATTTATAAGAGTCAGCCATACTCTAATAGATGATGTCAGCGTTGGCAACATAACATGCAGCAGGACCTGTCCAGAAAGGTATTAGTATGGTTTTCTCACTCCATAAGGTCTAGCTTTAAATTCTCTGTTATCAAAATTTGTCTGAAGATAACATGAGTTATCAGATGCAAAGCTTTAGTTATGTGGTTTGAGGCTTTGACAACCAATATAAAAAAAAATTCAAAAAAAAAAGTAAAATGGGAAAAACAAAAGAGGAAGATTTTCTACTTGTCACGGCATCGTGCTGCTATATAGCTTTTGAGATGGTTAATAACTTCAGCAGACTTGACAAAAGAAACTGCGATGAAATCTACACCTTCAGAGATCCCAAAATCAATATCAAGCCAATCCTGCACATAACAAAAGCATAAGATCATGGAGTGCAGCTTGACTAAAGATCTCAACAAGTTGAATGAATCTATCATCCCAATAGACCACTTTGATTGTTAGAAAACCTTAACGATACTCACACTCATTGAGACTTTAATGTAAAACAAAATAGCAAGCTGCATAATTTTTATTATCATATTTTTTACTAGTTTACTTTATTGTTTTGGTTGGGAGAAAAAGGCAATCAGTAAATCTCAACAAAAGACATTTTGGACCAAAGAATAATGCTCATGTTCCCAATGTGAGAAAAATATAACATACTCGTACAATCAAGAAAAGTAAATACAATATACACAAAGAAAAGACTTTCTTAGTTTTCCTATGAAATGCAATTAAGCTAGATGATAGGATTAAATTAATAGGAATAATCAATCATTACAAAATGGAGTAGAAGAATAGTTAAAAACATGACCAAGATCAGATGAGTTTGTGATAAAAAGTTCATACAATCAAAACCAAGTTTGATATTGAACTTGCCAATAAAGAATACAAGGCATAGAAGAATGACTGACATAATCGGCAATAATTAGTTGTCATCTATTATGTTCATCATTGATATGTACTGCTGAATGATATTAGTGACATCAAACAAAGGATATTTTTCATTATAAGTTCATAAATCAATAATTACAACAAAATACTAGGAGTACAAAGAAACTGCAATAAGTGAGTGGATAACATGAACCAACCTTTGAAGATATTGTAGGAAGCATGGCATTACGTTCTCGGACTAGCCTACCATTCCTCCAGAAAGTAAGGTTTGCACGAGGTAAAAGCAGTCCAGGATCAATGCAGCGGCACTTTACATCTGGCCCTATCTTCTCAGTCACCTCAAATCTGACCATTCCTCCATCCACAAGAAGTAAATCACCAACTCTAATATCTGTAACAGGTGGAAAAGCTCTCAATAGGTCTAACCAACAAAGTAGATAGAACACCAAAATATGAGTTCTTCAATCCTCAACCTTCAGCAAAGCCATCATAATTCACAATTATTGTCCTTTCTGGACGAGGTGAATTGAAAGCTCGCACACTGAATGTCCAAACTTCACCATCCTGCACAATATATAATAATGATGAGTTCCTGGTTGGAAGAGAAAGTGGGAAAAAAAAAGGAAAAAAAAAAAGTGAAGAGAATAAGTGCATTTATCTTGAGAGTGTCCTATAGGGAAGAAACTGTAATTCTCTTGTTCAATAAGAGAAATGGAAAGGAGAGGAAGGACAGGTGATCCTCATATTTTTATAATGGCCTCAAATTAATGTTAAGACTTTTGTGGAATAACATCAGGAAAGTAACTTTCATCACTTTTTAATTTTTCTTTCTCTTCCATGCGTCTCTTTTGAACCTTTTTCTATATCTACAAGACAACTTCTTCAGCTTCTCCTTTTTATTCCTAACCAAACAAGATATAACTACTTTTTCTTCTCCTGTACTCTTTTTGGTTGGTAGGGACTGTCTATTTCTATTAATTGTTATAATTTTATTAATCCTTTTTGTATTTACTTTTTGGTTTATTTTAGCCTACCTTTGTTTTTATTTCTCTTGTCATTTCAATCTTTTTGAAATGCATTTTCTTTTTTACTTCGTCGTTGTTCCATATAGGAAAAAAGATAAATATTTTCTTTGTAATTATCGCCTAAAAAAACGAAAAACAGTTAATGGAAGAACAATTAAGTCACTTATAAACAAAGTCACGGGTGAAATAATCTATGCAAACTTCTTGGCAACTTGAAAATTTCGAATTTAAACTTTCTGATAAAGTAGTGTCACTGCACAAACCAAACAAATTTCGTGTCCATGCATTCTCTCGACTATAAAATGCAGAAGAAAGCATCCCCTATCAAAGAGAACAAGAACCTAACCTCAGCCTTGGCAGAGGCGGCACCGCCAAGATCGCCCATATGAATCTCGCTGCCCTCGGTGTCCATCATCACAGCCACAGCAAACCCTTTCTCCTCGTTGAGCCGGCGGACCTGACGGATAACCTCCCGGTGCCACTCGTGGGTGCCATGGCACATGTTGATTCGAGCGACGTTCATCCCGCCAACAGCGAGCGCCTCGATCTGCTGTGGGGAGCAAGTGGCCGGCCCGATGGTGCACACCAGCTTCGTCCTCCTAGTGCTCCGGAACCCGTTCTCCTTGAGCTCCGCCTCGGTGACTGCATCTACGTCGATGGGCGACGCCGCGGTACCGCCAAGGGGGACGACGCCAAGATAGGGGGAGGGGTAAGCCGCCGCGCAGATGGAGAAAGCGTGGCGGAGACGAGGGCATGGGAAGGGTCGGCGGAGGGAGGGGATGGGAGGAACGGAGTGGGAGAGCTTGGAGGGGATGCCGATGGTGGGCGGAGGAGAGAGGAAGCGGAGCGACTGAGCCATCTCTTCTTTGTGTGCTCCGAAGCTGCGAAGGATTAAACGAAGTTGGGGTTTTATTCCTGATCGCCTGTTAGGGACGGAGCTCACGAGGTTCCAGTTTGTCGGGATCACCCGTCATGCGGGAGACAGCATCTAGGTTTTATCGAGCTGCCAATGGAGCTACTAGACCCGATGGACTGACGTCATCAATGTTTTTGGCATCCGGCACCGTCGCACCGACTCGATGGTAGAAATCGTCGAGTTCGGTTTATCAAAGAACAGTAGAATATATCGGGTCAGATTCTGTTTGCGAAGTCACGAATATGCGCATCTAACTGAACCAAGCGAGTCGGCTCAATTAGAAATTTCATGGGTTCAAACCGGAGTTAAATCTAACGTGGGCCTGACCCATTAAAAGTAGATCACTATCCGTCGGATCTCCTGATCTGTAAATTATGGACCAAGGGATGGTTCATTGTATGATGACCCTTGATTTAGATAGATTCCACCTTTAAATAGGTGGGGTCCATCCAAATCAAGAATACCAAAAAGTGGACCATCCTCTAGTCCGCAAATTACGGACCAGAGGATCCGTCCCCACTTAGCGGCCTCCTAATATCGATCCCACGGATATGGAGGGAAGTTTATACAGATACACAGGTTATAGGTACATGCTGGGATAAATCTCAGATCATCAGTTCCTAAGAATCGACCCTGGCTATTATCTCATATCGTCGGTTCAAGAATCTAGCGTGGGCTTGGCCCATTAGCACAGACAAAGCGAGGAGGTTCTCTCTACATAACGATATTGACCTTCTTCAGCTTCAGCTTCAGCTTCAGCTTCATCTTCTATAGACACCCTAACCTCCGAGGTATTTTTCCATTTGTTTCCGGCCGTCGACGGCCTTTTGTTTCAATGGCCTCCACCGCCGCTATACAACCTCTCATCACGGTGCAGACTCTCGAGGGCGACATGTCCACTAACGTCGCCGTCACTGCCCCCCTACCTGACGTGTTGAAGGCCCCGATTCACCCCGACATCGTCCGTTTTGTCCACTCAAGCCTGTCCAAAAACAGACGCCAGCCCTATGGCGTCTCCAAGTGCGTCGGCCACCAGACCTCCACTGAATCCTAGGGTACTGGTCGTGCCGTCTCACGTATCCCTCGTGTTCCAGGAGGCGGTACCCACCGTGCTAGCCAGGGTGCTTTCGGCAACATGTGTCATGGTGGTCGCATGTTCTCACCCACCAAGATCTGGCGCCGCTGGCACCGACGCGTCAACGTCAACGTCAACATGCGCCGATACGCTGTGGTTCCTTCTTACATTCATCCTCAAGGTACCTGTAGGTGAATAATATTCGAGGGTGTACACCTACGCTGTTGCCTTGGTACCTTTCTTCAAAAGCTGCCTTTACTTGTTTGCCTAGGTCTTCAAGCAGTTTGAGCCAAAATTTTTCAGATAATTCTGTTAGTATTAACCCTAGTATCAATTATGATATAATTGTAAATGATTCATTATTGTATCATATTTCATTATAAATAAAAAAAAAAGTTGGTTATTATATTTATTTCAGTTCAATGCTGATTGAATAAATATAATAATGTCCTTGGGTAGTAGGTTCTTATCTACATTATATCAATTGGTTAAATTGATAGTGAGATATTGTAGATATATATATAACACTACTCTTAACTATTCCTAGTCAAGCATTAATATATAAGGATAATATTAATGTGTTGAGACTAGCATGTAGGTCAACAGATGACTTAATTTCACAAGTCATGAATATGAGATATCAGGTTGACATATGGGTATATATTAAAGAATATATACTGAATAACCCACCTTGAGAATGTTTCATGAATCATTTTATGAGTGTCATAAATATTCTCATGTGACTATTGATATGAATAGTCCTTAGACCTAAAGTCACTATGATTTTCTACATAAGGAGTTGTGTACTTTGGTATCGACAACCATCACCTATAACAAGGTGGATAATAAAGTCAATCACTGGGTATGTAATGAATTATGCGGAGGGATATGAGTGATGTAGATGAGATCTATCCCTTCCATATGACAGAAGCGATATCTATAGGCCCCTTGATTAGTAGGACACAAGAAAACATGACCATGCACAAATGAGTCAATATGAGATATTGAGCTTATTTGATTGAGTGTGTCTACTTAGAAATCAAGAAACACAAAGATTGATAAGAGGATGACACGGTCTATGCCTCATTGATCAATCTAGATATCAAGGATAGATGGACCAAGTCATACAAGATAATAGCCACGGACAAGTTAGGTCGGATCTCGACTTTCTTGCCACTTGGGTAGTAATGATGTCTTGCTAGATGTCACTCATTGTTTATGTATCGTAAATATTGATTTGGGTACATTGCCAACGTTATGAGAACATATAGGATCACACACAAAGAACAAGTTGATATAAAGATGGATTCATGTGATGAATTAATGGATTAAGTGTAATTCGAATTTGATTCATTGAGCTAGACTCAAAGAGATCTAATTGTTGGATTGAGTCAAGTTGCTTGAGAATCAATGGGTTGGACTCATTGGGTGAACTTGAGTTCACCAAGAAAATTGAATGGTCAAAATTGAACCATTGGATTGAATGGTTAATTTTGAACCATTATATTAGAAGATGAAAGGGTGGAGACTCTTGGTATACTATGGGATGGTTATAAATATCATTTTAGACGATATTTTTCTAGAATTTTTTTTTCATGTGTTGAGACCCTTGGCATTCTTCTTCTTCCTCCTTCCCCTTCTTGGACGAAATCACCATTGTGGTTGCTAGCACAACCTTGTGATTTCTTCTCCATCTTGCTTTGTTTGTGAGACAAGCAAAGACAATGCTTGTTCGTGTGGATACCGTAGAGGCGCGGATGCTTGAACGCATTGAGATCTACATCTAAAGAAAGGTTACTGTCGGGATTGCAAAGGGCACGCAACGAGGGTATAATCCTATCATGTAGCTTAGTATAGATTATTTTTAGAAAATGTTTCTTCCTTTCGCATGGATCTGCTGGATAAGAGGATCTAGTTAATTTCCGCTACGCTTTCGCATGTTTAGCGCGCAAAATCCCAACATCGGCTATGTTCAACATATCAGTTTCTTATAATACAAAGAGTAAAATTTTCAACATATCAGAAGATATGGTGGTAAAGGCTATAAAAGTAAAGTACTGCCATGTTCTTGAATTTGGATCAGACTTCATCACAATGAGACTTGTTTCCGTACATTGTTATTATAAAATACCACATCACGACATACATTTTCAAAATCAAATCAACTTCAAATTTTGTTGTTACCCCAATTACAATCTCTACACCACAAACCCACTAAAAGATTTATCAAAGCTTTCAAACAGCAAACAACTCAATTTTCTTGCAATATTTTTTATCTCGCTCCTGGAGCAGAGAATAGTGGTGGTTCGACTTCAAAAGCAACACTTATTGTATCAGTCTGGCTTCCTCCAGTTGTAAAGCCCTCAGAATAAGCACATTCTAATTCTAAACTCTCATTCAGTTCCTTCACAACATGAGCCATAGTTGGCCTCTGACGGTGGTCTAGCTCTGTGCATCGCAATGCAAGTTCAACAGCCTTCCAAATCGAATTTATGTCGTGCCCCATTCTCAAATTTCTATCGACAATGTTCTCAATGTTCTCTTTGGCAAGCCTTTGGCGTACCCATTGAACTAAACTAATAGCATTAGAATTCATAGCTCGCACCACAGGAGGCTGGCCTGTAACCAACTCAAGGATAATCACTCCAAAGCTATAGACATCACTCTTCTCGCTGATTTGGTTGGACGAAGAGTACCTGAGTAATTAAGAGAGTTAGCATGGGCAACTTAGCCTCCAATTGGGGTTATGTATATAAATACGTCAAAAGAACATGAAAAAGACGAGAGCAGGAACCTTACTCTGGATCAATATAGCCAGGTGTACCAACCACTGCAGATGCATTGGGTATATGAGTACGATTGTCCATGTTGAAAGACTTTGACAGTCCGAAGTCTGCTACTTTGGCTTCTAGACTTTCACTCAACAGGATATTTGAACTCTTCACATCTCTATGGATCAGTGGTGGGTTGCATGCAGTGTGTAAATACTCCAATCCTGCGTATTGTATTGTTAAGCTCACTATTTTGGGATCAAGAGGATAACAAAAGGCCCAATGAGTAGATATATAGGAATGGATAGACTAACAAACCTTGTGCGGCTCCAATTGTAATGTTAAGACGTCGCGCCCAACTGTAAGTAGCTTCACTATGAAATTTACCTATCAAAGGCAATTAGATCAAGCATTAAACCGACAATTGAAACATGGCATATTTTTATCCTGTAACCCCAAATAGTTGGCAACGGCATGGCTTGATGATGGTGATGACATCAAACCAATACTTGTGTTATTCTATCCCCTAAATAGTTGGCACTAGCATGACTGGATAAAGATTGATGAAGAACATTACTACGTGAACAGAACTGAATGGCAAACATATCATTTAACCAAAACATCATGTCACAATGGTAAAATTAGACATTGGATATCAACATTGTACTTGACAAAGTGCAACATTGAAAAAATGAAATAAGTTGAGGACAAATCAGATGAAATGTGGGATTTAAACCTGTAAGATGATCTTGTAGGGTTCCTTGTGGCATGTACTCATAGACAAGTGCCAACTTATCCCCCTCCATGCAGTAGCCAATCAAAGAAACAAGATTCTTGTGATGAATCCTTGTCAAGTTTTGAGTCTGTACAGTACCACAGTAAATGGAAATTAAAACAAAGGATACTAACTCTTGAGGATCCAGAAATATGCAATAAAATAGAAGAAAAAAATCCCATATTACATACGGAGAGGAAGTTAAACTTAAGATCCATATGCAAACATTACAACAATTTACAAACTTTATAAAGCACATTCTTGTCTGATAATAAACTCAACTACTATGTATAGAACTAAGTAGAGTTGGACTAATGGTGGGAAACTTCCATGGGATCGGACCGGTCACCTCCAGAATTAGTCGGTTCAAAGAGCTGGCTACTTGGATTACCAATAAAAAAAGAAAAAAAAAATAGAGTTGGAATAATACCTCAGCATGAAACTCTTTCATTCTTGTGAAGATGATTGAGATAACATCTTGACAGCTACTTGAACATTGTTTTGCAAGTACCCATGGAAGACGGGACCAAATCCTCCTTTGTCAAGTTGCCTTTTAAAGTTATCAGTTACTATCTCCAACTCCTTATACGTAAACACACGATTTTGAATTGGCAAAGGACTTTCTTGAACATTATTTTCTTTCATCGGTTGTACAACATTCTGGTCTAGGTAGGTAGTTCTACTTGATCCTTTCAAGCACAAAATATTATGTTGCTAACGATCATCCATTACGTCGAAATTAAAAATTAAATGTCATAAATCTAGAAACACTTACGTCGTTTTGTTATGGCTGTCTATGCTATGAATATGGCCACAATAAGTAGAACCACAGAAACAGCACATACAATTGCAATAGCAACACTTGAATGCTTCTTCTTTTCTCCTCCACATGAAGTCCCCCCAGGACAAAGATTTGGATTGCCTCCATGACTAAGCATCATTTGTTATTAGCAAAAATTTTTCCAGAATAGTTGAGAACACATCATAGTAACAAAATACAGTATGGACAAGATACCTTCACAAGATAAGAACTATATATGGTAAAGGATGCTAACAATAGAAACTTTATACTCATTCTAGTCTTCCAAAAGAATTCAAAGAAAAGCTAAACTTTAGACAAACATTTTAACTCTCTATTATTTCTAACTCTTTCAATAAATATCTAGATTATGCTGCTATAGATTTATATGTTGATATGCATTTTGAAAATTATCAACAAACCCATTATGCTACTCGAGGTTAAGGCAGAGTAACTGTGCAATGTACTAGTTAGTTGTTATGCACTTTCACAATTCATTTCAGGTTGTGATAGTTACAATCCTTATCAACTCATTCTTTAAACTAATTAATAATTAAAACAAATGATTCCTTTACAAA
Source organism: Zingiber zerumbet (assembly GCA_037833815.1). Classification (NCBI taxonomy): domain Eukaryota; kingdom Viridiplantae; phylum Streptophyta; class Magnoliopsida; order Zingiberales; family Zingiberaceae; genus Zingiber; species Zingiber zerumbet. Next base: position 39,585 of record JBBMJZ010000074.1, on the reverse strand, counting down.
TACTAGGAGAAAACATCACAAATGTCCCAGAAGACATAGAAACAAACCTGAACACCAGATTTTGTTTTCGAAGAAGGGATCTCGGGATTATTCCGGTAAGATTGTTACCCGTTAAATTTCTACAAGATATGAAAATTCAAAAGTTATACATAGTTTACTAATCATAAGATTTTATTATCGACAACTCATACAGGATTTGGAGTGATGACAATGCTCCTAAAGCATCAGGTATTGGTCCTGTTAGGTTGTTGTAAGATAAGTCCCTTCCATAAAAAGTCAAGAAGGAATTACAATATATCACAATGAAAGATAAAAACAACAAACATAATTTGTATGAAGGATGCATTGTTAGAGCAAACCAATCAAATACATAAGATTAAACCATAACTCAAAACTTTTGGTAAATGGTTGATCTTAAATATTCCAGTAATGGGAAATATGTTCCTTAACTTATATATGAAAATTATTTATCACTATCCCAAAGTAAAATCTAAATGGCTGAGAGAGTTTAAGTATAAAAGATAAAACTCTGCTGCAGAACTACCTGAACAGTGTCCTAATAGAGAGTTTTCTCAGTTTGGAAAGTTTTGTTATGTACATGTTCAACCATGGTTTTATAAGATGAACATAAAACTGATTGGTATGGACCTTCTGAGATGCAATTACTTAGACCATCACAAGTCACTATTGATGTAATTAGTTATGGGTTACTAATTTGTGAATTTTATTATCCTACTAGTTGTCATTTGCCCAACTTACTATTTGAAGAAATCTTCAACCGAACACTTATAATCAACAGAATATATATCAAACTGTTAAATCAATAAAATCTAATGGATTCTTAATATTTTTAGATGGGTTATCATTCATCTTCAAAACTTACAACAATGCCATAATCCTTACAGGAACTCGATTGCTGCAAACATGGCAAACGAGGAGGATATAGAACCGGACAAGGCGCTCGAAGATAAATTTCTGCAGAAAATCCTCAATCACACACAGTTTTTATTTCGCAATATTGCACTTTATTAATTATGTTTTAAATTAAAACTCACATTGATTTGATCCTTGCTGGATTTGTTCCGTAGCTACAATTCACTCCATCCCATGGGTACTGTTGGGGAACACATGGGTCACCTATCCAACTTCTCTTGATCCGATATAGTTCCTTGATGGCATTGATGGCATCCGCTGAGGTCCAAAATGATCAAATACCAAAACGTCAAATTACTATACGGAATAATCATTACCCCTGTTTAACAAAATAGTTAGAAAAAAAGTTTCAAAAAGCTAAAGAAGTGTTGAGGTTATGAAATGCAACAGGGTGAAGAATCAGAGAAGGCACACATAATATTTGTGCTCTCCTACCTTAATATGTTAACCAGCTCAACGTCTTTATCTTAGCGTCATTTTAGACTTAAAAGAAATAAGGTTTGGAAATATCCTTAATAGAAAAAAACTAACTGAAGGTTTCTTCAGATAATAAGGCTTGTGAGATTGTGAAATGAAAGGATCAAAGTATCCTTAATAGAAAAAAACTAACTACCTGGGAGATTTATTTTGTTCTCATTTTTTGTAAAGTAAGAAGTGGGAAAATACCAAACCAATCATCTCTTTAAATGTATCTAACTCAAATATATATATATATTTTTTTGCAAGATCAATAAACAAAAGACGTATTCAGACATTTGCATAATAAATAAGAATATTCGCCTGGTCTTTCATGCATGTTAGCTAAAGAATGTCCCCACGGGAATGTCCAGTTGGCTAGAGGGTGGTAGATTTGTTACAATAGAGTAGAGATCAATTCCTGACGGATGCATGCCTTGGGACAAACTCCTCCCAACTCCTAACCATCTCTAATCACTTTGCAGTTAGTTATAAGCTGATCCTGTATTTACCTCTCTTCACATAACATGGAGACAGACTCTGAGGAGACATTTGGGTGAGTATAATCATCTTTTTACTACAATATTAACTAAAAAAAAAAATTTAAACAGATCTTTGGTTCTTCTATATTTATACATATGGACCTTTTGTTTGTCAATAGATGGCAACAAATTGTAATTTTACAATAAGGGCAGGCAAGTGTAAGAGGTTGTTTTCTCGTGACCAGCGGTAGCAACTTTACCATTGTGAGACTCTACCTTCAAAAATTGCAATTTTACAATTCTAAGTTCGATATAAAGCAAAATGTAAGGTAATTTTTTCCTTAAACAAAATAGGTTAGTGGCGGAAAGATCTATCAAGCACCTTTCCCGCAACGAACTGCAATATGCGACAGGGGCGCGGAAGGGTTTCCCACGCAGAAGGAATTATAAAGTGCGTAAACCATACCATCGTCGGAGCTTGTCATAAGCGGATTGAATTGCATCGCCGTGAAAACCTCCGCAGCGTTGAGGATCGGAGGAAGGTTGGAGAGGCCCGAGGAGTTCAGAGCCCAGCGGTATTGCTGACTTGGTGTATTGGGAAGGTCGTTGTAAATGTACTCTGGGCTAAGGTAGGGCGGAGTGTAGTTGGAGTACCAGAAGTCGTCATTGAGATAAATGTCAAACGTCCTCGTGGTGTTGGGCGTGAACTCTGAGAAAAAGAGGTTGACGTATTCGTTGTTGCCGCTAATGCCCAAGGAGGAGTGGTCCCAAACGAACTCCATGAT
>JBBMJZ010000071.1:0-21146 GCA_037833815.1 Zingiber zerumbet | reverse complement strand
TCTGCTCCGGTTCAGCTCGCTTTTGTTCCGGGTCTTCCGCTCTGGCTTTGCTTGGTTGGGTGATCTCTGGCATCTGGAATAGGGCTCACCCGAACCCAAGTCTCAATCTTCTCGAGCAGGCTTCCACTCCGGCTTCTCGTCCCTCGGAATTGTCGCGTGTTTCCTTCTCGTCCGCCAGTGTACTCATCCACAGTCTTCGTCTCTCGATCGCACTCTGTGCTGACCTTCTCGCTAACTGCGTCTCTTGCTCTCCAAGCAATCTTCCGCTCCAGCTTCTCGTCCCTCGGAACCACCACACGCTTCCTTCTCGTCCGCTGGTGTACTCTTCCGTAGCGCCTCGTCCCTCGGACGCACTACGTGCCGTCCTTCTCGCTAGCTGCATCTTCCGCTCGACTACCTATGCTCCTAAGATCCTGCACACTTAGACACAAGGTTAAAAATACACAGGACCTAACTTAACTTATTGATTACACCAAAACAACCTTGGGGTTCTAACAGGTGGCACATTACTTAAGGGGTCTGCACTTGACCTTGTAAGATGCCCTCAATCTTCATTCAATCTCGACGATGCCAGAGGCCTTTTAGTATACACTGGCGGCTAAAAAGAAACAAAATAGGAAACCAGCAGGGAGAGGCGACTAGAACAATCGGCCAGCTCGCCCTTAAAATTCTTGTCCCTCACAGCAATACCCACCGCAACAACCACCGTCGCGGTCACCATAGGTTTACTCTAAAACCCTTGTCAAATGTTATCAATGTGGTGAATAAGGACATATGGCATACCAATGCAAAAAACCCTCTTCTACTGATCCAAAGGGTAAAAACTTGCTGATTAAGGAAGAGGTGATAGAAGATACAATAGCAATTAATTGGCAATCTAATGTATGAAGCATATAATGAAGTGATTTATGGCGATGGTAATGAGACTTTGGTTGTTCGTAAGAGTCTGCTGACTCCTAAGGATGATTCAGGGGACAATTGGTTGAGAACCAATATTTGTCATACTACCTGCACCATCGTGGATAAAGTCTGCAAGATGATTATTGACACCGACAGTTGTGAGAATGTAATATCCACAGAGGCTGTCTAGAAATTACAACTGAAGACAGACCGTCATCCTAAACCCTACAAGTTATCTTGGTCAAATAAAGAAAGCGAGGTAACAGTAGACTAGTGATGCCTCATTTCCTTTTCAACTGACAAATATTTTGATAGTACTTGGTGTGATATGGTGGTCATGTATTGTTGGGGCGACCATGGTAGTATAATCACAGTGTTATTCATGATGGGCGGAAGAATACCTATACCCTTAATGTCAGTGGGGAAAAAATTATGTTGGCACTGTGACAGGAATGAATTGTTGGTGCAGGTTGTACTAATAATCTGATTTTGATGTATGACAAATAAGTTAAAGTTAGATGTGATGTTTGTCTAATATTTTTACCAAGTGTGCAGGAATTGACTGATTTGAAGAAACTGACACCAGACTGAAATCCAACTATGTCTGTGGGACCCGATAGCTAGTGCGAAGTCTAGATATATTCATAGAACCCGATCTCTATGGTAAGTCAGGTTGGGTTCGTGGGACCTGACAACCGGCCAAAGTCCAGTTGGGTCTACGAACCTAACAACTGGCGAGAAGACCTAGTGGATTAAAGGCAAGTCAAGCGATTACAGTTGGTAAGTAGAGGTAAACAACTAGAGGAGAGATCATGTGAGGACGCGTTCCCAGGGCATAGCACAGATGGGGAGTGCATGGTTCTGTGGCCGAAAGGTCCAGGGGTCGATCCTCGGGGTGTCATTGCCTGGGGTTAACGTCTCCGCCATGCACTTTCCACCTGTGTATCTGTATTTACCTCCCTCCATATCCGTGGAACCGGCTCTAGGGAGGCCGCTAATGTGGCGGTTCCACATTTTTTTTATGTGAGGACGCGTTCCCTGTTGAGGAATTGTACGTGTCAGTCCAATTTAGGTCCATTTGGAAACCTAAATTGAGACTTTGACTAGATCTTGGTCTCGTGAAAATAGGATCTAATTACTACTACTATCCTGCTGAGTTGTGCTAACTTTATTTTGTAGGATAAATATATTTTTATTTGTCTGGACTAACTTTTTTTTTGCAGGAAAGAGAAGTGCAACAAAGGGTCGTCCGGGTGCTTGGAGCGTAAATTTTATCCCGAAGCTAATGTGAAGCGCGTCGATTGACCGAGCCACGTGGTCCAGGCGCCCGGAGGGATTCCAAGCGTTTTGAATGGACCTATATAAAGGTCTTTGATCCAGAGCTTCAAAAGAACAACGACTACGACTTTCACTCTTGCTCGGTGCTCCGAAAAAACTCCTGCGACGCTATGACGCTTTTCCGACAACCAGCGATCAAGACTTTCTTATTTTCCTTGTTGTCGTTAACTTTTATATTTAGTTCTTGTACTCAACTCTTATAATACTTTTTATGAACTAATAATAGATTGTCCAATAAAAGTACCCAATGAATATGGGTATTAGAATAGGAATCATTAAAGCCTTGGAACTAAGTAAAATTAATTTTAAGTTAGTATTTTATTTTTACTTTCATTGTTCGCTGCATAGCCTAGTTTTAAATTGAATTTTTTCCGGGCCGATCTGACATGACATGTGAACGGATCCCAGAGGAAATCAGGACCGGTAGTCCAAGATATTCGATCCGCGAAGAATGAGAGCTTAAATGGTAATTTTTGAATCTAAAACTTAGCGGATTTCTCTAGATGACGCGGATAGAGTCCGAATCCAGAATTAAAAGTCATGCCCCGAATTATATTGAATTAGATTGGTCCTGCGTCATCAGCTCACCGACTCCGTCCGCGGAGACTTTATGCGCCCGACCGTGGTGCTGATCCATCCGTGCTCCGGTTCCGCTCGACGGCTGATGACTCGATCGCTTGTAAAATTTTATGTGGGGGAATCCTCCGAGATATCCAACTACCTCCCCTCCAGGCGCGCTCACACGGCGGCGACTGGCGAGTCTTTTGACTGACCGCGCCGCCTCCCAAATCCCCAATCCGTTGACGCTGGGGCGAGAATTCTTCTTCATCTTTCTCGCGAAGTGGGGGCCTTGCTTTGATCTAGGGTTTGATGCCGCCCCCAAGCTGGACGGGCGCTCGTGTTTGATTGCCGCCGGAGCCACTGCTCTGTGCTGCCTCTGCGCCGCTTGGGTGCTCCGGTTGCGCGCCGGGTGGAGGGAGAAGCAGCAGCAGCCGCTCTGTGGGTGCGGCGGAAGTGGAGGCGAGCAGCACATGGAGGTGGGCGAAAGGGTTGCGGAGGCGGAGGATCGGCAGGCAGGCGGGTCGATGATAGAGCAGCTGGTGCCGGAGATCACCTTACACTCGCTCAGCTACCTCGACTATGCCAGTCTTTGCCGGTTCTCTATGACAAACTCCGTGATGAGGAAGGTTGCCAACGACGATGGCACCTGGAAGGTCCTCTATCACAAGGTTTGCGCTCTGCCATCTTGATCGACTTTGCTAAAGACAGTAGGTGTCAATCATGTACAAGATTGTAGTTTTAGTACAGGGGACCGAAGCCCGGTGGTTGTAAGTATAATAGTCCTAAGGTAGCAAAATTCCTTGTCGGGTAAGTTTTGACCCGCACGAAAGGCATAACGATCTAGACACGGTCTCGGAGAGGGGCTCAGTGAAATAAGCATGTTTGTGAAGATGCAAACTACCTACACTTGGATAGAAAGACCCCCCCTGCGAAGCTTTGCTGTTTCCTGCACACTTTGATGGAAGGCAAAAAAAAGGTTGGGGAGGGGGGAGAGCCATTAGTGAGATACCACTATGGAAGAACTAGGATACTAATTTTTTTTTAGAACCTACGGGCCAAGAAATGGTTTCTATGGGGCGCTCCTCCAATGCACTAAACCAAATCGATGTGTTATACTAGATGATGATCATGCAGAGGATTCAATTGGTTACTACTCCCTGCAACTAATGCCCAAAAGAGTGTGGAAGCTTTTGCATTTCGATGTTCTTTCTTTCCCTGTGGGAGAATACTTATTTGTTGAAAAGTTTAGGACTAAGCATTGAATTGTTTGCAAAACTACATTTAATTTCCTAACTTCTTGTGTGTCGTGGATTGTATTTATGTTTTTGACATTTTCATTCACCCCGACTTTTGGGTTTGGGTATATGGATGTTGTCCCTCCATTGATACTTGCATCTTCTGCTCTAATCGATTCCCCTCGTACTATAGAATTAATTGGCTTTTTTGGTCATGTCCATGTGATTTCAACCTATTTTCTATTGTTATAGTGTCTACCAGAGGTTGTGGAATATTTCTCATAGATGTTAGTATTTTTTTTATTCTTCATCCTTTCGAGTGATGATAATTATCCATCTTAGCAATTGCATCCCTACTGCCTTAATTTTTTTTTTTTTTGTACATGCTGCTTCCTAATATGTTGATGCTTATACAATTCTCTCTTTAGCTTAAGGGGCATGTGATGATGACATATGACTCCAAAAGCTCATCCCTATTTCAACCATCAATTTTAGTTTACCCTCTTAATGATTTCGTCATTGATTTCTCCGTGTTCATATCGTTATCAAACTTTATAGTCGTAAAAATGAGCTTTTTACCAAGTTATAAGCTCCATTGACGATGTATCTTTTACGTGTTGATGCAAATGTTTGAGCCCGCTGATTGTAGCAAATTGCTTTATGGTAGTTACACTTAACAGTAGGTTATACCTATATTTGTTTACATAGTTTAACTCGAACCGGCAAGGAATTTCACTTTTCTCATCCATATTATTCTATACCTTTGATTGTGCAGATCTATTGTGTCTTGGTAATAGTCATGAAAACCAAGAGCGAACCAGCACTGATCTCGCAACCGAGAAAGAAAGTATCAATGTAGAAACTTTTATTCTAGCTTTAACGAATAGAATAATAGCATGATTGCCCCGTTTATAAATTTTACTAACTTGGTCTCGTCAAAACTTAAACAAAAAAGAGACTAGATGCACTAGAAAAATCGAAATAATACAAATAGAAAAAAAACATGAAATTGTTTTGTAGACTAGAGCTGAATCATTCTACAGTTTCTTTGCATTAGTTTCAGTATTTTTTTCTCAGCGTGTAATCTTTCTCCACACTTTTCTTCTTCTTCTTCTTCTATGAGCCCACCTCTTCGAGAAATACTATCAAGTAGTTATGTTAATCTTGTGCTTAGAGTGATTATGTCAACTTGGGCATTGACATGGCTATGATGCATATTGATACTTGTTTGCCATTATAATTTTCCTGAAAATATTCTACTCATTGTGTACCTGTTATGATCGGTTTGTTATCATTTGAGTACTCCATTTGGTTTCTGTTTGAGAGCAATATATGATTTCTTGCTCAATTGTGTCACTGGTTAATCACTCTGTACTATTTGGTTCAAGTCCTGCATGGAACATACAAATTGAGCCAGTCGATATCGACATCTCCCTATTTCTTTTTCTAAGTCCAGTCTTGTAGGACTTATCGATTCATTATAGCATTACTTCGCTTGTAGGACTTCAATGTTGAACAAGAGATTGTTACCCCGACAAATGGATGGAAGGCTTACTATGCTGTCACAAAAGCTATTATAGATGTGAATGCAAGATTCTACAATATAATCAGAGAGGGCTCACTTCAGGCAATGAGTTATCTATGGTTGAATGCGAACTACGTAAAATGCATACATGAGCCTGGAGGAATATTCACAGGGTACGTCATCCAAAACCTTTACTCTGTCATTTTTTTGCTAGAAAATTTTTATAGTAAGTTAAGATACACCATGATTTCAAACTTTGCTTGAGAAATATATAGTGTCCACAAAAACAATATTGATCAGATCAGGAATGATAGGCAAGGGGAGTGATAGAGGTGCATATAGATCATGATGGATTCCGTTGTATGAATTCAGTCCTTTCTTGGCTTTTCAATTGGGTGTTGGTTGATTCTTGCCATCGTTACTATTAACTCTGTTAGTTAAAAGGTTTGTGTCGAAATTTATCCTTTAATTAGTCTCATATGATAAACACTTGCTACCTGCATTGCAAATGCCATTTAATTTCGTTAACAATCTCCATGCACTAGAGTTCTTCCTCATTTCCTTCAAGTTATAATGAAAAGTTCTTTGCATTAGTTAGCATTACCTTTATCGCCTGTTCATTCGAAAAAACAATAATTGTAAATGCATGTTTCCTTCAAACTCAATCTGTTTATGCAAACAAGTTAAGGTAACTAATCATTCTTTGGTTGGATTTTCAGGTACGACGCGGTAATGGATAGATGGGCATTGATATTCGGCTGGCGGATTCAAGGTGATGAACAAATGATTGATGTCCAAATAAAGAATGTCAGTGCTCGTATTCTCGAAGATGAGGCTTGGGTCACCATGGATGCTTACATGGAGGGGAACTTTGGGTCGTTCCGTGTCACCAATGCGTATGAGTTCCACAACGGCCAGTGGTTCATCGTTCATCATTCATCGTTGTTCATCATCATAGCTCAGTAATGATGCAAGAAGATCGACAGAACTAAAGCCCATCGAAAAAGTAATCCATTGCCCCAGACAGGCTAGAACTAATCCTTCTCTTTTTAGTTCACACAACTATATATATATATATATATATATATATATAATGTTTTATACTTCGCCCTACGTTTTAGGATGGATCGGTTGTATTTGTGGAACAAAGCTTGATTGTTTTATACTTCCATGGTTGTTCGACAATGGTCACCAAAGCTTGATTGCAATTCATGTTTTGATAATCTTTTCAAATTTTTTTAGTTACATTTTGACAAGTCATCGAGATAACAGTTTTATAATTATTAATTTATGAAAACGTCTAACGGTTTTAAAAAAAATGCATTTAATATATATTTTCTATCTTTATTACTTTTCCTACAAGTTTTATTTTTTGGATAACTTTTAAAAATTTATAATAAAATGTATATTATTTGCTCTCTATTATTTTATTTTAAAAATAATGATACTAATTATGGCTTTAAATAGTTGTTTTGAAAATGTTACTAATTTTCATTGTGGCAATAAGGCGATTCGCTCGCTCCCAGTGTCTCCGTCAATCTGTCCCTAGGTCAACACAGTAGAGGTAAATCACGAGGACTATTAGTCCGGATAATAATTAGTGTATAGGGGAGGACAGGAATCTAGCTACTAGCTAGGATTTAACCCTCAAATCTTATTATGATAACATTGCACTAGTCATTAATCCATCTCGAGAGACATGTTAGTAATTTTCAATTCTTTAATTTGTTGGCATTGATAGATTCCGTTGAGTGCTTCATAGTTCATTCAAACAATAAAACAAGATCATCCTATTTGAGATTAACTAGTGAAACACGTAAAGCGTTGACTTGAATACTCTCCGGTCAATCTTAGCTGTTTCTTAAAATAACAGCTAAACAACGAGAGAAAAAAAAAACTATAAGCAAAATGACTTCAACGTTGCTGGTTAATTCCGGATCCGAAGTCGCCGCATCCAAGCGGGATCTACGCGCCGCCGCTACGTCAGCTGTCAGCCTGCCGACCCACCCCTTCCGTGGTGCTGATCCATCTGTGCTCCCGTTCCGCTCGACGGCGGATGATTCGATCGCTTATAACATTTTATGCGGGACAGTAGGAGGCGTTATCCAACCAGCACCCCTCCCGGCGACTGGCGAGTCTTTTGACTGCGTGCGCCGCCTCCCAAATCCATCGACGCTGGGGCGAGAATTCTCGTTCATCGATCTCGCGAAGTGGGGCCCTGCTTTGCTCTAGGGTTTGATGCCTCCCCCGAGCTGGATGTGCTTTAGATGGACGCGGCCGACCCCTTCTCCCTCCGCTCGTGTTTGATCGCCGCCGGATCCACCGCTCTGTGCTGCCTCTGCGCCGCTTGGGTGCTGCGGTTGCTCACCGGGTGGAGGGAGAAGAAGAAACAGCAGCAGCAGCCGCAGCTCTGCGGGTGCGGCGGAAGTGTAGGAGAGGGGCACATGGAGGTGGGCGAAAAGGTCGAGGAGGCGGAGGATCGGCAGGCCGGCGGGTCGATGATAGAGCAGCTGGCGCCGGAGATCACCACGGACGCGCTCAGCTTCCTCGACTATGCCAGCCTTTGCCGGCTCTCAATGACGAACTCCGTGATGAGGAAGGCTGCCAACGACGATGGCGCCTGGAAGGTCCTCTATCACAAGGTTTGCCCCCTTTTTTTTTCTTTATTTTTTCTAAAGAAGAACACTTGCTTGGTGTCTACTCGTGCCATCTTAGATCGACTTTGCTAAGTGTTAATCATGTACAATATTGTAGTCAATAGCCCTAATATAGCGAAATTCCTTATTGGGTAAGTTTCGACCCACACAAAAGGAGTAACAATTCGAGCACGGTCTCATAGAGAGGCTTAGTGAAATATACATGTCTTTAAATCACACTTGGATAGAAAGACCCTAAGCAGTCCACTGATGTTGTTCTACTGGTGTTTTAAAAAAATATTTAAAATCTTGATTCCCAGCTCGACTGTTCAATAGCAATCGATTGATGTGCAACATCAGTCAACTGCTAAAAAAGATCAGGTAACCTACCGAATTAACTAATTTTTTATATGTTCGATTTGTTCCATTTTTTGGGCAAAATTCAATGTTAGTCCAAAAAAAATCAGTTATTCTGTTTTAATTTAATCGGTTCAGTTCTGTTATTAATTGATTGTTCACCCCTAGATACTACTGGAAGAACTAGAATTCTAATTTTGTGTTGAAAACTAGGGGCTAAGGGATAGTTTCTATTGGGCGGTCCTCCTGTTTGTTGGCTGTGAACAAAGTGATCCAATGCACTAAACCAAATCGATGTGTTATACTAGATGATGATCATGCAGAGGACTCAATTGGCTACTACTCCCATAACTAATGCCCACCAAAGTGTAAAAGATTTTGCATTTCGACGTTCTTTCATTCTCGGTGGGAGACTACTAATTTGTTGAAAAGTTTAGGACTATGCATCGAATTGTTTGCAAAGCTACATTTGATTTCCTAACTTCTTGTGGGTTGTGGATTGTTCGTATATGGATGTTATCCCTCCATTGATACTTACATCTTCTACTCTAATCGATTCATCTCATACTATAGAATTAATCAGCTTCTTTTTTTTTTGGTCATGTATTTAAACCTATTTTCTATCATTTTATCGTCTACCAAAGGTTATGGAATATTTCTCATAGATGTCAGTATTTTTTTTATTCTTTGTCCTTTTGAGTGATGATAATTGTCCATCTTAGCAGCCTTAATTTTTACATGGATGCTTATACAGTTATTTCTTTAGCTTAAGGGCATGCGATGATGAAATATGATTCTAAAAGCTCATCCTTATTTCAACCATCCTTGTTAGTTATCCTTTTAATGATTTTGTCGTTGATATCTCCTTGTTTGTATCGTTGTCGAATTTTATAGTAGTAAAAATGAGCTTTTTACCAAGTTATAAGCTCCATTGACAATGTATCTTTTATGTGTTGATGCAAATGTTTGAACCCGCTGATTGCAACAAATCGCTTCCCAGTATCATGTTAGTCCTTAGAGTTTTGTAGACTCGAGTTGAATTATTCTACAGGTTTAGCACCATAGTCACTGATGAGTCCACCTCTTCAAGAAATGCTATCAAGGAGTTATGTTAATCTTGTGCTTAGAGTGATTATATCAACTCGGGTATTGACATGTCAATGACTCAAATCGATACTTGAAATATTCTACTAATCGCGTACCTGTTTTACTATCGGTATGTTATCGTTTAAGTACTCTTGCTGAATTGTATCACTAGTTAATTATTGAACATACATATGGAGCCAGTCATTTTTTAGTGACATCTCCTAGTTTCTTTTTCTAAGTACCATCTATTCATTAGCATTCCTTCGCTTGTAGGACTTCAATGTGGAACAGGAGACCGTTACCCCGACAAATGGATGGAAGGCTTACTATGCTGTATCCAAAGCTATTATGGATGTGAATGCGAGATTCTACAATATAATCAGAGAGGGCTCGCTTCAGGCAATGAGTTATCTATGGCTGAATGCTGACTATGTAAAATGCATACATGAATCTGGTGGAATATTCACAGGGTACACACCCAAAACCTTTACTCAATCTGTTTATGCAAACAAGTTTAAGGTAAACCTCTTTGACTTATTGTTTGTGGCCAAACTAGTTCAATAGTTTCTTCGGTTGGATTTTCAGGTACGACGCGGTAATAGATAGATGGGCATTGATATTCAGCTGGGGGGTTCCAGGCAATGATGGACATGGGATTGATACCCAAATACAGAATGTGAGAGCTCGTATTCTCAAAGACACAGCATGGGTCACCATGGACGCTTACATTGATGTCGACTTTGGGCTGTTCCGCGTCACCAATGTGTTTGAGTTCCACGATGGCCAGTGGTTCATCGTTCATCATCATAGCTCGGTAATGATGCAAGAAGATCCACAGAACATATTTGGCTGAACGGGCTAGAACTCATCCTTCTCGTTTCATTTTGCACAACTATATAATGTTTAAGCTTCAAGCTACCGATAAGTTTAGGCTCCATCGGTTGTATTTGTGGAACAAAGCTTGATTGTTGAATATAGATCTTGATTATGAATTCTTGGAATAGAACTTACATCCATAGTTGTTCTACAAAGATCATGAAAATTATAGTACTTACCATTCAACTTTAGCATTGTTGGCCCTGGGATGGATTAGCTAGGGCGCTGGGGCGAACGTATTCGCCTTTTGTTGTCATCATTGTTCTTCACTAACTAAGGTATTGAGAGAAAATATTAGGATGAGTTGATAGTATTTATATTGAAATTTTATATAAAATGATATTAATTTTGATTAAAATTGCTATATAACTTTTTTTTATTACTTTGAAATTATAAATGGAGTGTAATCACTTTTAAAAGAGGTATTTATATATTTAATTTTGAAATGTAAGAAAATAAGATCTTATAATAATTTTAGACCAAACTTACTGCATAACTATTTAATATTTTTTTAAAAAAATATATATATTTTAAAATTTAACATTTTAAAATATTTTTTATAATTTATGTTAAAGTTTATAATCAATTTAATTTATGTGAGTGAATATAGCTTTTGACGCTAATTGGGCAAGAAAATAAAAAAGTATATCTTTTTATTGAAAGCATGAATTTGTTTTTTTTTAATTTATCATAAAAAAAACATCTCATCCCATCTCATTCTATTTTGTTCCAAAAAAAAAAAAAAATTACTAAAGTTGTTTTTCATAACCGCTACCTATGAATCATATAGTTGCTATATAGTTATCTCCGGAGCTATGATGTTGTGGTAAGGTATTTAGATTTCTAGATTGTTCATCACAAGTGCTTTCTGTTCGATGAAAAATTCCGATTCGAAATGAAATGTCTATATGATAGCAATTATGATTCATAATTACTACAATATAATTTTTATCCGTGATGAAATATTTATATTATAGAAATTATAATTTATAGCTATTATAATATAGTATTATTACTATTGATTAAAATTAAAGTCACCATATTGTAATAGTTATGCCTTGGGGAACATTGCAATATTAAGCGATAAGTATACCCATAGTTTATAGAATTATGATCTGAATCATAGGATCATACAATTCTGCGATTCATAAGTACCAAATTTATCTGAGATAGTTTGGAATCGTCTTTTGCGATGGAATCAGATTAGAATCGATGGGATCATATAAGATCAATAGAATCCGTATGATCCCATATTACAATGATTCTATGTATTTTTTATTTGAGGTTGTTTTTTTAGACCTTTAAATTAAGTCATCAATGTTTTAGTGTAAGGCCCCAGATCCTAAAGAATTGATTCAACTGATTCAATCTTGGCCTATTCAATTCCGGCTTGATCCCAAATTACTCTGGTATAATATCACGATGCTACGAACTATGAATATACTCATGCAATGAGAGTTTGATTTTCTTACAGGGTATATCAAACGACTGTTGTGTTCAAATTACTTGTGATGTTGAGCTCGTCAAGACCCATTTGCACTTTCTCATTTTACTCAATAGACAGTTTATGAGATGAAATCATCCCCTTTGGATTAGTTGTATGGTAAGAGTTGGATACTCTGAGTTAAAAAAAACTATTAAAAATATAAAAGTATTTTTAAAAATAAAAATAGGATAAAATATGATGGAACGGTATTTCCATGCTACATGAAAGGTAGCAGTTTTTTTATTATATTCCAATAAACATTGCGCGTATTTTGATTTTTGTCCTAATTAATAATAATAATAATAAAACACCATCAGTGTTAGAGCAGGCTAAGGTTATCCGGTTCCAACGCGACAACTGCGCCCCCCTTCCCTCTCGTTCGTGTTGCCCTGACCGGCAACGTCGCAGAACCGAAAAGTTTTTCCTTTTCCAAGCCAAGCCAGAGAAAGCAATCAAGCGAGAGAGCGAGCGAGACGGCAATGGCTCGCGTTGCCTGCTGCCGATGTCCTGATCGGGTCACGCCATCTTAGGATCACGATCCTTTCCTCCCGTTCCTTCCCCCCACCCGAAAACCCTAATTTTTGAGTGCTTTCCTACCATTTCGTCGCCGCTTTCGTCCATTGAAGGACCACTGCCCGCGCGACATCGGTCGGCTCCGGGTTCTCTTTAGTCGGGTGAAAAAGGAGTTTTTTTTTTTAAGCTTCTTTTGGTGATTTTGGTTCCCGGGATCAGGAGCTTGAATCGGGCGGGTTGCGTTCGTGGTTGTGGTCGGATGGAGCCTCGTGTTGGGAACAAGTTTCGCCTCGGTCGCAAGATCGGCAGCGGTTCATTTGGCGAGATCTATTTAGGTATTAGCGCTATGTTTCTGGATTTTTTTTTTCTTCCAATTCTGTTGTGTTTCTTGTGGATTTTTGTTGATAGAATTCTTACAGTTTACTCGTTCAGGGTGTTTTATAATTGCCGTTTTCGTTGCAGGTACTAATATCCAAACCAATGAGGAAGTCGCAATTAAACTCGTGAGTCTTACCCCTCCGCTTTAATGAGCTTATGTTCTTGGGATGTTCGTCTATACTCAAACTTTGTGCTACATTTTGTAATGCATTTTTTCTAATTTACGTTGCTGCTTGGTTAATTTGTTGATTTTAGCTATTGGTTTGATAGTTATTGTTGATTTCAACCCTCTTCTGATTGTTCCTGGAGTTCCTCTTGTCCTCGTAGATATGGTGGCTATTGGCTTACATATATCATAAATATTCACTCATAAATGCAATTAAGAAATATCCTCCGAATTGCCGTTATTTTACTAGAAATAATGTTATATGAGTAAACAAATTTTTTTGGTTGACCTTTAGGGCATCAACTGAACTTGCAATTGTACTTTCAAACAGGACAGGCTTGCATGGCAGACTGCAATTAGTTGTGTGTAAGGTTGTCAGACTCACTTTCTTACATAGATGTGATTATGTGAATGATGTTCCATGGACTCAATTTCAAGATTGAAAGCATAGAATCATAGCAATATTAGTTGAAATATCATCATTAACCATCAAGTAAATAACATCCATGATCATCATTAACTGAATAAAACAAAAGTTTAAAATTCAAAGTTAGATCTTAAGCAAGCAGCAGACAAGTTCAAACTTAAGTTTAATGTTTTAAATGGACAAAGATGCTACTGTGTGGAAAAAAAGAATAAATGATGGTCCAATGAGAAGCCGTGGTATGAAGATTTTGGAAGAACTGAAGGAAGAACTAATGAAACGAAGAAAATGGTGAAAATGAGAAGAGAGAAGATTTTGGAACAAAGTGCGAGATGATGGGCAAAAAAATCTGGAAGTAGTCAAGAGATTAAGAAGAAGATGAAAGATGAGAAGAAAAGGTGTTATGATTTGAAAAAGACGACAGAATATGAAATTAGGATTGTTCATTTGGTGTGACAAAATAGTGGGTTCAAAAAAAAGTAACACTTGAATCAATAAGAGCTGACTTAACTCATGAAATTAGACTAATTTTGCGAGTTTATGACTTAGAACTCTAGTCTGTGTGAACTTATTCTGATTCAGGGTTCAGGATTGATCTGACTTGGGCATTGGTGCCAGGTTGTAACCTTGTATGAGTCCGCTAGGCAATTTGGGAAGTTAACTATGGTTCTGTGGTATTCTTGCTTTAGCCAAGGATTAGAATGTCAAAACAAGATCTTTCTAGTTATGTTTATAGTATTTCTAAGTCATTTTCTGAAAAAGGGTGAACCTAGTTTACAAGGCAGCACCATGCAGGAAGCAGGCTCAATGTCGGAAACCTTGTATTGTAACTAAATAGCCATTTTATGAGTTAATCTTTAGTCACTTCTAGTGTGAACTAGTAAACCTTGAGGCAAATTCCCTAAGAGCATCTTCTTTCTTAGTACTCTCTCGTCACTCTTATCTTTTTCTATTTTTGTTCCGTTGAGAAGTGTTTACTGTTTAACTATGTGAAATCTATAATTATTTTTCATGTTTTAGCAACAACCTGAAATTTACTCAAGTCTTCAGCACTGTTAAAATGTATTGAGTGTAGTTTTAGGGTTTCGATTTATTTTCTCATTGCCATGTGAATTTTCTGTTTGACAGGAGAACGTCAAGACTAAGCATCCTCAGTTGCTTTATGAATCAAAGCTGTATAGGATCCTGCAAGGAGGAAGTAATGAAACATTTGCTTTCATTTGTCTCAAGCTGTTTTCAAGTCATCCTCACTCTTTTTTTCTTATTTCCTTGTCAGCTGGAATTCCTAACGTGAGATGGTTTGGTGTTGAGGGTGATTACAATGTCCTTGTGATGGATTTACTAGGACCAAGTCTTGAAGACCTGTTCAACTTTTGCAGCCGTAAGCTGTCTTTAAAGACTGTTCTGATGCTCGCAGACCAGAAGGTATTCCCTTTATTTATTTTATATTTCTTAATTGACATGATAAGGTTGCAACATTGCTTTCTATTTTTGGAGCATGCTTAATTAATCCTTGCAGCTGTCATCAATATATATGTTTACAGTGCTTTTACCAAAAATATGTACTTATGTCTTCAGTTTATCTCTGTTTATTTGTATTTGTGTGATTTCCATCTGTTTATGGATGCCTATCCTATTCCTGGTCTTCCCCTGTAGGGTCTGCCCTTCATTCCTGACTTAATTTTGTCAAATATGTAACAGTGCCTTTCTAGTGAATTCTCTTATGATAACCGTTCTTACTGCATTCAACTTAACTTTCACACTTAATGTGCTAGCGTGGAAGTGAATTGTTTCCTTATATCAATAATTAACTTTGATCTAAATTCCAAGTACCGTGTTCTACTGTCTGACCTGGTTAGGTGTCTCACTTCAGTTAAATCGAGTGGAATTTGTGCATTCAAAGTCCTTCCTCCACCGAGACATTAAACCAGATAATTTTATTATGGGTCTGGGTAGACGAGCTAATCAGGTCTGTATTTTCTTCTTTTATCTATACTACTTGTTTGATTAGATTTTCCTTTCATTTGTACTACTATTAGGTTTATCTTTTGCTCAATAATATTTTTTGTTGAATTTCCTTATAGGTATATATCATTGATTTTGGCCTTGCCAAGAAGTACAGGGACACTTCAACTCATCAGCATATTCCGTACAGGCAAAGACATACTTTAATTCATGCGATCTTGTTGTTGGTAATTATGTTATTTGGATTCAAATACTGGTATCTGATATGGATCTGGATCTGTACATTGGACACTTATTTTCTAAAAATGGGGACATAGATACTTGTCAAAAAATTGAAAAAATGCGGACACTGAGATTCATCAGAAAAGGACCTAAATTTAGGGCACAATCATGGGGATATAAGGAATCTTATTATTTTAAATATCAGGGGGTGTTTGGTTGATGGATTTGGGAATGAAGGAATGGAATGATAGTAAAAGATAATGTTTGGATTGTGGGTTTGGGAATGATAATTTGGGAATGATTTCTAGATTTATGGGAATAAGCCAAACCCATATAACTAGGTGGGTTTCATTCTCATTCCCATTCCCATTCTACCTTACTATCAAACCCATACCCATAGTCATTCCAATCATTTAACCAAACGCCACCTTAATGTTAATCTAATATCGCTAAAACTAATTTATTAACATAATGTAAGTTAACATATTATGCGGACTATGTCGTCTTGAACTAAAAATGTCTGAAAGATTGAATTCCATCGCTGTAGACTGTAGATAGACCAAATGGTAGATAACACAGTGGAATATGAAATACAGATTGCTAAGCTTCCTAAATGCTGTTTGAAGATATATTTAGATTCACATGGCAAACAATTTTGAGCCATACATTTCCTTTTGAACTACAAACTACAAAATCAGTTTCTTTTATAAAGTTATGTTTTTAAGATTTAACAATACAAGTGCCACTCATTAGAGACACCTGCCAAAGGTATTCTGCAAGTATATTGCCAAGTTAAATGGAAAAAAGATAAAAGTATACATTGATGATACAATAGTAAAGAATAAAACAAAGGACAATACATAATCATGGCTGAATTGTTCTAGAGCCCACTCTCAACTTGGTTGAACTCAGTCTACTTCAATCAGCTTTTAGTCAATTTTCCAAACTGAGGTTTGAGCTTAGTTGAGTAGTCAGCATATTTGTCTATTTGTTGTGATCCGACCATAGATATTTTTAATACCCATTTATCATAGAGACTGGTGTGAAGTTAATTAAACATGGCACATCTTACTTATCCTAGTTGTCTTGGTGGTGTTAGATTTTTTTTTTCTCATTTAGATTTGTTATTGATTTTTCATTTAAAGTGTAGGAGAGACACTATTTTGTTCAGTTTTAATTTACTTCTATTTAGTTTCCCCATCTTCCACAGCCTCTTCTACGTATTATGCTTGACATACTGTACTGTCTAAACTCTACAATTCTACATTTTAAAACATTTTGGCAGAACAGTGCATCAATGGCAGGTTATAAGTGGCTACTTTATTCATCTCTGCTATTTTCTATTGCAGAGAGAACAAAAATTTAACTGGGACTGCCCGTTATGCAAGTGTGAATACACATCTTGGTATAGGTATAAGAATGACCTTCCTGTATAACCTAAAACTTATTACAGGAACTTCTCTAATACAGTGCATCAATGGCCATGTTATCTTCTTTGTGGCCATGTTTTTGGTTGTCTGACTACTCTTTTCTTCTTATAAGAACAAAGCAGGAGGGATGATTTGGAATCTCTTGGATATGTTCTAATGTACTTCTTGAGAGGAAGGTTGGCCTATTTGGTGGAAACCTTTAACCTCTTATCCATCATGCAAATTGAAACCTTTGGCTGTCATTGTTTTTTCTCCAGCCTTCCATGGCAAGGTCTAAAAGCAGGAACAAAGAAGCAGAAGTATGAAAGAATTAGTGAAAAAAAAGTTGCCACATCAATTGAGGCAAGCAATAAATCTATGATTACTTTGAAGTCTCCTGCTCTATTGCCTTAGTTATGATTATGAAATGGTTGTTTTATACTTACAGGCTTTATGCCGGGGATATCCTACAGAGTTTGCATCTTACTTCCATTATTGCCGTTCATTAAGATTTGAGGATAAACCTGATTATGCATATCTTAAGAGATTGTTCCGGGAGCTTTTCATTCGGGAAGGTTGGCTTCCTTCTCACTTATATCAAATTTCAAGTCTTTGGTTCTATTCACGGATGAAACTATGATGGATAATCGAAGATTCAGAATTTTTGCTTGAGTATAAATTATTTTTTTAAAGAGCAAATCACCTTCCTGGTTTCTATGTAGGTTTTCAATTTGATTATGTATTTGATTGGACCATCTTGAAGTATCAGCAATCTCAGATAGCTGGTCCTCCTCCACGTGCAATTGTTAGTCTAAATGTAGATGTTATATGTGTATTCATATTTCTGTTTCTGAACAAATGGATAACCTTTTTGTTCTATTTTCTACTTCCTAGGGTCCAAGCGCAGGACCTAGCCCTGGCTTGGCTCCTGCTGTCGCCAATGATAGGCAGTCAGGTAATTTCTTACATGTTTGTTTCATAATCCATTGACTGAATATTAACTTCCGCTAGACAAATCTTTATATTTTCCTTCTTGTTGGCTACTTCTTTAGCTTGTGCAAGTGCATTGGCCAATGTTCATTTAGAAGTCTAAAATAATCTTAGGAATGGCTAACTCTAATTGCATTAGATGAATCACCACATCCAATTTTTATAATCTACTGGACATGCTAACATGTTGAAACCAATTTATTTAATTTTCATAACTAGGAGGGATAAAACTTGGACAAATTGCATTTTAGGTGGTGAGGAAGGACGGACGGGTGGTTGGTTGGCTGTTGATGCCTCCCGTCGAGGACAAGCATCTCCAGCTGTAAATATTGGCAGCCTATCCAAACAGAAGGCCCCTATGGCGAATGATCCACCTTCCAGTAAAGATGCTATGGTAAGTTATAGATGCCTCAGGATCACTCCTTTTACCCATACACCTATTGTTCCAGTGTTTATTTATATTCATGGTTCTACCTGCAATATCTCGTTGGTTGCTAAACATATCAGAAATGCCTAATGTTCCTGATGCTTCCTAGTTCCAAACTTGTCTAGAATCAAAATTTTCTTGGTTGTCATTTTTTTAAAGTTGCAGAGTCTTCATATGAACTTATTCAGTTATATAGTTTTTTTAAGATGTGCTCATTCAGTATTTTGCAATTCTTGAACTCAAATGGCGGAGTAGATTTCCAGTTCTGCTTTCATGGGATGGTCAAGTGGATCCTCAAGGCGACCTGCTGTTTCTGGTGGCCGAGATGTGGTAGGGATTGATGCAGATCAATCTCGCACTCGCACTGCAGAGGCAAGCCCAGTGACTTCCCACAAGGTTTCAAGTGCTCAGAGAAATTCTCCAATTATCTCTTCATCTGGAAGGAAACCATCTACAAATAAGAACTACGACTCCGTGCTGAAAGGCATTGACGCCCTTCATTTCGATACCGAAGAGAAGAACTAGTCATCACCACTGCAATCCTGCCGTGACAACTTCAATTTGTGTGATGTTGCTCTGGAGAATCAAACCCTTAAACTGATGGAACACTTTGCATGAATCTTGACCAAAGACAATGAGTTGCGAAGAGTGTTTCCTCCGAAAGATGAAAGCAAGTGATTCAACCAGTAAAGGAAATTTGTTCGTATCGTTGAAGAAATACGCTAAAGTTGAAATAAGAATAATTTTGTTTTATTAACCATAGATGTTCCACCATTATGTTTTCGGTATCGTTTTAATTTTCTTATTATTGTTGGAATTTCACATGTTTGATTATGTACTTGAATGTGTCAACATACATTGTGGAGAAGTTGCCACTTATAATTTGGTTTGAATTCATTGATCTATCGGCCTATCCATGATCACTTGGATACCTACATCGTGCTTACAAACCATTTACTCTGGGGAAAGAACTACACAAACAACTAAAAGAACATCGAAGATTGATGTAGTTAGTTAGATCCTGTCATGTATTTGATACCTTTTTCTTTTCAATTGTTTGAGATCTCCATCGTGGACTGAGATTTGAGACTAAAATATGGTTCTTTGGTATTTGGGACACTGTTATTGTCATGTTGAAAGTGATGTCTGAAGCATAGACCAATACTATAAGAAAAGAACTCTTTGCACATTTGTTTGAAATCCATGGTTAAGTTTAGCTAGTCAAGCTCTTGGATCTCCACCATTATATATGTGTGCTGATTCAAATTTCTTGTTGAAAGTGTTATTTGAAGTGCTTTTTAAGATACCTTTACTTCTCAATGCTGATACTTTTTTGCATATGAACGTTGACTTCTTTTTTTTTGTGGAAAAACTTAACTATGACCTTTCATCATCGGAGGCCCATTTTTAAAACTTATCTTGCATATTATATGAGAATATATTCCTGATACTCTTTGATTGATTTGATTGCAACCTGTGCTCTTTTCTCAATGTTTCCAATGGAAAAATACATTGATCTTTATAGCCAACTTTTTGGCAACTTGCATTGCTTGTTCTCAGCTAATGATCTATTTGTTTAATAAATTATTCATTTGTTTCCTTTAGCCTATTTTTATTATTCAAACCATCCAAGAGCA
Source organism: Zingiber zerumbet (assembly GCA_037833815.1). Classification (NCBI taxonomy): domain Eukaryota; kingdom Viridiplantae; phylum Streptophyta; class Magnoliopsida; order Zingiberales; family Zingiberaceae; genus Zingiber; species Zingiber zerumbet. The sequence continues at coordinate 1,015 of JBBMJZ010000071.1, read as the reverse complement.
TGGGTTTGCATTGATTACATAAGTGGCCAGTCATATCCATCTTATGCATTTCATTGTTAGTTCATGCGAGTTCTCCTGAAAGAAGATTCTCTTACCATGCAGAGGGTCATTATTTTTTTAATAGCTTTACAACAACAGATGCCTCCCTCGCTGGCACCACTGGCCATGTATCAGCCTATGCCCACAAACCAACCACCACCTCAATTCACCTTTCAACAACCAGTGCCCTCGAATAATAGGCCACTGCAAGCAGCACCTGGAATGACATTTTACCAATAGATGCTGAAACCGTTGTGATGTACACTCTTCCAATCATAACACTGAGTTATTGAACCTAAATGTGAGCCGAGAAAGTGTTTTCCTTGGCGATGAATTTATTTCAGAATAGAATGTTTTTACAGGTTACAAGTCGCATAGCATTTTGATATCTCAAGATTGGCGCGCAAGGCTGCCGGAACGTCCTTCTCACTACTATCGTATGAATCCCTCTTCCCAACTTTTATTATCAAGCTTGTAAGACTACAATTTAAGAGTTGCCGAGATTCTCACCTCCTCAACATCAACCTTATTCCTCGAGAAGTCGGGAAAGTCACCAAACCAGTTCACCCTTTTCATCAATGCTGTCATGCATTCTTTTCTCCTATGGGTTGATTCAATTCTACCGGTACCGGCCGTGCCCTCACCTCTTACATTAGGATAGTAGAATACACCCAGGGTTCAGTAGGGCTCATCACCTAAATGTGAGAGGCAAGGGGTGCCTAAGCATGGTGGCAAAAAGTGAATACGCTCACCCCCAACGCCCCCGTCAATCCGTCCCAGGGCCAACACGGAGAAGATAAATCACGGGCGGCTACTAGCAGGGCTACTAACATTTGAAATAGTGACTAGTACATAAGAGAGACATTTTATCTCGGCTTTGTAGAGATTTGAATATCAGACCTCGTGATAGTAACACTTCATGCGCTAGCCACTAAACCATCCCGAAAGGACGAGCGGGGTACCCAAACATACAAGT
>JBBMJZ010000070.1:39252-58206 GCA_037833815.1 Zingiber zerumbet | reverse complement strand
TAGTTTATTCTACTACTTGTTTGTGAGCCAACAACGTTGTAAGAGGTTTCTCTGTCTGAAGAAGACTTTGATAGTGAGCTTCAACTTCCTTGGATTAACAACCTCCCCGGTTGTAACCAAGTAAACCTCGCTGTGCCTCTTCTTTCTAGTTTCTCATTTATTTTTATGCAAGTGTTAGTTTAATTAAGCAATAACGTTCAAGGAAGGTTCGTGTTATTTTTAAAAGGCTATTCACCCCTCTAATCGGCCGCTAAGGGGCCTATAATTGGTAACAAAGCGGGTTCACTTCAGGAGGACTAACTGTCGAGCGAAGCACACGAGATTGCCGGACCGAGTATCAACCCATTGAAGTTCGAGGGGGAATTTATGAGAAGAAAAAGATGGAGGTATTTTTTAAAATAAAATTTAAATTATTAATAATTATGAAACATGGTTTTTAGTCTTGAAAGACAAAGAAGAATATCAGTGGACGAAGAAAGAGCATGTCGACTTCGTGGCAAATGACAAAGCAGAGTTTCATTTGCTTAACATTTTACTGCCTCAAGAAGTCAACCGTATCAGAGCCTACGAGTCAGCCAAGGAGCTCTGGGAGAAATTCTTGGAACTACATGAAGGGATCTCGGAGGCAAAACTAGCGAGACGGGACCTGCTCCGGAACCAGATCAGCAACCTCCGGTTAGAAGAAGGTGAAATCGTCGCACACCTCCGCTCAAGAATCAAGGAGCTCATCATCAGACTCACAAATCTTGGAGAAAAGGTAATCAATCGAGATTCACTAAGGTACACACTTAACACATTTTCTAGGACTCCGGAATGGTTGGCCTTAGTAGATGCGTATTTCATCTCTAAGAATTTAGAGGTAAGTACTTTAGAAGAACTTTTTTTAACTTTTGAAATTCATGAGTCAAGATGTGCAGGTCTAAGGAAAGAATCAAGGCAAAACATTGCCTTAAAAGCTAAAATGGATGAACCAGATTTTGAGACATCACTTGATGATGACAAAACGATGTTAATGGCAAGGAGATTTAAAAAATTATTTAAATCCAATAAGTTTAATTAAGTACAGGGTAAGAGAAGAAAAAGAAAGATAACATGCTACCACTACAATGGAAAAAGACATGTAAAAGACAACTGCTCAAAGCTAAAAAGTAAGAACAAGAATAAATACACAAGCACGAATAAGAGATCAACCCAGAAAAAGCACAAGAACCTAAAAGTGACGTGAGACTAAACCTCATCATAATCAGTAATCGAGGCCTACGCTGAAATTGCAATAATGACATGTCACTAAGAAGAAGAGGACAAAGCAAGCTCTTTCGTAATGAGCATCGAGAGCATTGATGAAGGGAGAGCAACATCAGAAGAGAGCAACTCTACAAGGGGAGTCTCATATGATGAAATCGATAAGGTAAGTCAGGTACGATCCTTACCGCCTGATAAGCTATTTAAATTTATAAAGTTTCTGACTAAAATGACTTATAAATTAGAAATTGAGAATAAGAAATTACAAGAAGATTTCGATAAACTCAAAAAGGAAAATGATGAACTAAAAAGAATTTTAGCAACATCTTGTCAACTAGAAGACTTCGATAAAATAAAAATGGAAAATAAAAAACTGAAAGCAGAAATAGAAGAATTAAAAAATCATGTATGCTAGCATAGTCAACATGTTAGGAAATACAATGGATTAAATTGACACTTTAAATACCATAAGGGCTAAATTAGGAAAATATTATAGAAATATATTCTTAAAAAATTCTTGATTAATCTTGTAGGAATGAATTTATTTTAGATTCCAAAATCATATTTAGATTAACAGTTTTTGGCTTTCAGAAAGAAAGTTAAATATTTAATTTTTTAAAAAGGCTTTCTTTAGAAAGTAGTTGTTGTTCCAATAACCAAGAAGGTCTAGTGTCTCGCCACAGTCTCGAAGCCAATTATTGAAATAAATGTTTAATTGACTTACTGTGAAACACTTAACTAATACTTTAAATTGTTTTTCAAAATTTCTATTAGAAAAATTCTGATCATTAAAATTTATTTAATAAAAATCATATTTGTTAGAGTTATTTTAGTAAATTTATTTTTCTATGAAATTTTATCTAAATAATTTTTTTAAATTTTTTCTGTTAGAAAATTTTACTATGAATTAATTATCAAAGTGTAATTTTTTTAATTTTACTTTAACTTTTTGTGACATTTTTTTTCCTGTTTAACCCTTGTTAAATTTATCAACGATTAAAGGATTTTTTTTTTCTTTCAATTTTTGTTTATAAAACTAGAGTTTTTAAAGCTTAATCTTTCATATTTTTTGTTTTCCCTTAGACTTTAAATTTAAATTTTCCAAAGTCAATTCAAAGTACCCTATTTAATATGATCAAAAGGAGAGAATGGAAGATTAAATCTAGGGGAGGGTAATTTAATTTTTTTTGCACATTATTGAGTTGCAAATTTATTACCTTTTTATTATTTCTTTATATTTGTTTAACCTAACTTAACTTGGGTTATTCACATTAAAAAGAGGAAGATTATTAATATCTCAAGATAGTTTTGATGTGATCAACCAAGTCAGGTTAGGTCCTGTTGGTTTTAAACTCCTGTGTCTAAGTGAGCAGGAACTTAGGAGCACAGGAAGTCGAGCGAAAGACGCAATTAGCAAGAATGACGGCACGGAAGAGAGCCGACAGGCTCAGTGCGTCTGAGGGACGAGATGCTGCAAAAGAGTATATGGGCGGACAAGAAGGAGGTGCATGACATTTTTGAGGAACGAGAAGTCGGAGCGAAAGAAGATTGCTCGAAGGCCGGAAGTTGGGTTCGGGCGAGCCTTATTCCAGATGGTCGAAACCACCTAAGTGAGCTGAGCCAGAGCATAAGACCCGGACCAATGCGACCATAATTGGAGTGGAAGACTCGGACCGAAAGTCAACAAAATGTTGACTTTTCGGTCTGGAGAGCCTAGACTTGTTCGGTGTGCCCGGACTCCGAGCGCCCGACACCCTTCCTGGTGCCCGAAATTGAAATTTAACCAAAATGCGATGTGACACGTTGCATTACGATGAAGATAAAGTTGTATCCTTTGGAGGCGCTTGAAACCCTTCCAGGCACCCCGACCAGGGCTATAAATATAACTCTGGTCCCAATGGTTTAAAACAATACTTGTAAACACTTCTAGTTTATTCTACTACTTGTTTGTGAGCCATCAACACTGTAAGAGGCTTTTTCACCTAAAGAAGACTTTGATAGTGAGGTTCAACTTCCTTGGATTAACAACCTCCCTGGTTGCAACCAAGTAAACCTCGTTATGCCTCTTCTTTCTAGTTTCTTATTTATTTTTATGCAAGTGTAGTCTAATTAAGTTATAATGTTTGAGGAAGGTTCGTGTTATTTTTACAGGGCTATTCACCCTCTCTCTAACCGACCGCTAAGGGGTCTACAGATTGAACCAACACTACCAACTCTGCCTCCATAGTAGAAGTGACTACAAGCGTCTACTTGACACTCTTCTAAGATATAGCCCCTCTAGCAAGTATAAAAACATAATCCGAAGTTAACCTCCTACTATCCAAGCATCCTAGAAAATCATAGTTTGAATATCCAATCACCTCCAGGTGATCTGATATTCGATATATGAGTATATATCCTTTAATTCTTTGTAAATATTATATCACTCTTTCTGCCACTTGCCAATGTGATGATCCTGAGTTATTTACATATTTACCTAATATCACCAGTATAAACATTATATTTGGTCGTGTATAAACTCGTGTATACATAAGACTTCCCACAGTTGGTGTATAAAGGAATTGTTTCATCTCCTTTATTTCAAGTTCAAGCTATGGATGCTACTGCAAGCAAAACTTATTACCTCTTGACATAGGTGAGTCATCAGGTGTACAGTTTTGTATGTTATACCTTATAAGCACCTTTTTAATATGTGCCTTTTGTGATAGTCCAAGAAGGCCTCTTGAGCGATCAAGACAAATCAGTTAGCCTAAAACAAAGGATGCTTCACCAAGATAATTAGGGTTGTGCAAAAAAACTGGCAAAGCTAAAATCGGACCGGAACCGATAATTTACCGGTTCCAGTTTATCGGTTAGCCGATTTTAATCGGTTCCGGTTAACCTATTTTTACCGGTTTACCGGTTGGTTCCCGGTTTTAGATTTTTTTTACCGGTTTAATAGGTAAATCGGTAAAACTGAGACCGACGACTTGGGGAATTTGAGGACCAAGACAGAGCGCACAGGCGCGAGCAATTGGGCCATCCGACTACAAATGAAGTGAAGCCGGTTCCACTTCCTGTGACGTGCAAAGTTCTTCTTTTTTCACTTCTTCAATTTTCTTTTCTCCTCCACCTCTAAAAAATAAAAGAGTTTTTTTGTTCTTCCGCAGTTCCGCTTTTCCCCAATATTCGATCTTTAGGCTTTCATGAGGCCTTGAAATTTCCATCATATTGACTTCAATTTATAAACACCAGCAAAACTCGGAAGAAAAAAAGGAAGAAAAACACACCAAAAAAAAATCACGGTGGAGACAAATCGAGGCGGGACCTGGTGAATCCGTAGCTTTTACGAGAAGTGGAAGGCATCAAGAAGAACGAAGAAGCATGGGGCAGGGTTGATGGTTGAAGGTCGGCCCCGTGCTTGCCTGGCGTAAGCTCCGCCACAACTCTTCCTTGCTGCGGGGCGGCTTGTATCTGCGAACGAGGGTGAGCTCGTAAGTCTGCTAAGGAGTCTCCCGGCGTCCGTCGCCGGAGGTGTAGAGACAATACGTTGCGTGGACGCAAGGAGTTCGGCTCGTGGCGGACTCCATGGTGCCCTTGCCGTACACGGGAGTCACTGTGTAACAATTTCTTTACCGGTTCTCGGTTGGAATCGGTTAACCAACCGGAACCGGTTCAACCAGAACCGGTAGAACTGGTAAGATACCGATCGGTTAACCAGTTTTAAATAAACCATGGTGAACCGGAATCAATAAACCGATAAACCGGTTAATCGACCGGTTGAACAGGCCTAAAGATAATTCATTTTAAAATACCAGATAGAAATACTTGGTTTCATGTAGTAGACCCTTATTATTGTTTACAAGTAATATATCATCCATGTATATAATAAGTATAACAAACTTGCTTCCACTGAACTTGACATATATGCACTGATTAATAGAGTTTTCTCTAAATCCAAACTAGTTGACCACTTGATCAAATATCTAGTACCATTGACGGGATGCATGTTTTAATCTATAAATATACTTCTTTAATCTATATAGCAAGTGTTTTCAGTATGAAGACTCCAAGTTCTCTGGTTGCAGTATATATATAGATTTCTTAATGTTTCAATTGAGGAACATAGTCTTTATGTCCATTTAGTATATCTCCAAATCATAATGAGCTACAAGTGTCATGATTACCTTAAAGGAATCTTTCGTCGATATAGGTGAGAAAGTCTCTTTATAATCAATGTCTTTCTTCTGAATGAATACCTTCACAACAAGATGAGCTTTATACTTTATGACATTGCCCGTCAAATCTTGCTTGGTTTTAAATATTCATTTACAACTAATAGGCTTCATACCTTCAGGCAATTTAACAAGTTTCCAAACACCATTGTCTGTAATAGACTTCAACTCTTCTTACATGGCGTTAATCGACTTTTCAGGGTTAGAGCATTGTTTGACCTCTTGGAAAGATGCATAATCACTTTTTAATTCTATATCAAAATCATGCTCTCAATGATAAATATAATTGCAAGAAGTTATGGTTCTCCATTTCCTTATAGATCGCCTTAATGACACTTGTGTTTGAGGCGGTTGAAGTATTTGCTCATCAATATGAGGTAATACCTTAATTTTAGTGGTAGACTCCTTCAATTATATTGGAGATATCATGGGAATATCTTAGTTCACTATGCTCACTAGATGTGTAATATACATAATGTGTGGTATGGTAACCATACTGTTACTGATCACACTGTAGTGACCAAAGGAGGATCACCAACGCATTGCTTAAAAGATACTTAACTGATTTTATCACTCCCACTGTCTTCAATGAATTTGACATATTCTGTTTCTAAGAAGGATATCTTAGAGGTATTATAAAATTTATACCCTCTTGATTTCTCTAAGTAACCTACAAAATTATAGCTAATTATTCTTGAGACCAGTTTTCTTTCGTTAAGCTTATAAGGTCTAGTCTCAGCTAGATAACCCGGATGAGTAAATGTCTAATGCTAGGTTTCCTACACATCCACATCTTGAATAAGGTTTTAGTTACCGCCTTACTAGGTGCTCTATTAAGTAGATAAACTGCAGTTTTGAGTGTTGCACCTCACAAAAATTCAGGTAAATAAGTAAAAGCTATCATACTTCTTATCATATCTTTTAGAGTTTGATTATGTCGTTTAGTTACACCATTCTAACTAGGTGTACCAGGCATAATATATTGAGGCACAATCCCACACTTAGTAAGGTAAATCGTAAAAGGTCATGGACGTTGTTCATTCGCTTCATCATATCGACGGTAATATTTACTTTCACAGTCAGATCAGACAACTTTAATTTTCTTACCTATTTAAAGTTCAACTTCGATTTTAAAAATCTTGAATATGTCCAAAGATTACGACTTCTTATAAATAAGGTATAGATAACAAAATCTAGAATATTCATCTATGAAGCTAATAAAATATGTATGTCTATTTCAAATACCTTAGGGAATTATTTACAAGTGTTCGTATGTATTAACTCTAAAACGTCTCTATAATGCTAGCCCCCTTGTTGCTTTTGTTAGTGATCTTCCTCTTAACACACTCTATGCAGACATCGAAGTCTGACATGTCAAGGGAATCAAGAATTTCATGTGACATTAACCTTTCTAGGTGTTGTTTGGATATATGTCTTAAATGACTATACTATAATATGGACGAATTATTATTAGTCAATTTGTGTTTCATACCTATACTATGCATAATTACATTATCAATTGTAGGAGTAAAGGTGTTCAATTTATAAAGCTTATCAACCAAAGAATTATTGTTAATCAAAACTGAATTAAAGAAAATACTAAACATTCTATTTTTAAATGAAGAAGAATAACCTAATTTGCCCAAATAAAAAATTAAAATTAAGTTTCATCTGAAAGACAGTACAATAAAAGTATTTTCTAAATTCAAATAGACATCAGTTCTTAGATAAAGCCTAAAAATACTAATAGACTCGACTGTAGTCTTCTTTCCATTTCCTGTATAGATATATCTTTCACCATTAAGCGGAAGTCAGTTTCTAAGATAATTATACATATAGTGATACTTATATGAGTAGTAGCACCAAAATTTATCCACCAAGTGTCAATGAGTACAATAGCTAAATTGATTTCTGAACTAATAAAGTTGAGAAGTTTGTCTTTCTTTACACGCCAATTAGTGTACTTGAAGCAATCTTTATTCTACTTTTTTGTGCTTCTTATGGCTATTGCCTCTAAAATCTGCAGTTTGTTTTTCTTTTTCTTTGTTATTGATCCTCTTTCTCTTCTTGCTTGCACTCTGAGAACCAAATGCAAGTGATTACTCTCAAATGACCCAATCTTTAGTCTTCTCTCCTTTTGCATGCATCGAATAATGAGTTTATTCAATGTCCACTTTTCCTTTTGAGTATTATACAATATCTTAAAAGGAGTGAACTGTGTAGGTAGAGACATTAAGATTAAATGCACTAACATACTCTCAGACATATCAAGTTTTAGTGCTTTCAGACTTGTCGCTATATTAGGCATTTTCATAATATACTCCCTTATGTTTCTTTTACCACTGTACCGCATGGTTATCAACTTTGTAAGGAGCATGATAATCTTGACCTTTTCATTTGAGGTGAATCAGTCTACTAGTTGGTTCAGGAAACTCCTAACATCTTCTCCCTATGTTATTGATGCCTTTATTAGTGCCGGTATGAAAAGCCTCATGATATTTAGATACATGCGATTTGATTTCTCCCACAGTTGAAATTTAACCTTCTATTCTATAGTGCTAGCACTGGTAAGAGGTGTGGGGCGATCGTTTCTAATGCATAGTCTAAGTCCATGCAGTCTAAGACTACGATTATGTATTATTTCCATTTAGTAAAATTTAAACCAGTTAATGTTGAGATATTATTAATGCTGGTAGTTACATATTAAATTGAAATTAAAGAAAAAAATTTATTTAAGCTCACGATTTAACTAAGGCAAGAATATGTATAAGCACAAGTATTAAAACATAAGATTATGCAAATAAAATAAAATTTAAATGCATATAAATGGATTCCTTATAAGATATCAAATACAATATTGTATTTTACTATGCGGACTAAAATATAATTTGTTAGCGGTACTCTTTGATATAACTCAAACTTTAATTGCTACACAATGTACCTTTTTTGGGGTCGATTCATTGTGCGAATAATATCATACTTTATATGAGTTATATATTGGTCCATAACTCATAATAAGCTTAATCAGCCACATAATATGCCTTCTTTTAGGCTGACATATTTTGTGCATAATCTGAAAAAAAATAATATTTTATTCCATAGTTGTAAGCTACAAAGAGTATATATCTAGCATAAAAGTAATATTCTTTTAGATCGATTAGTTTTAGCATAGATATACGTCTACCAGCACAAAATGCACTAAACCTATCTAAGATGTCTTTCTTTGGGCCAACACAGTAGTTCAACTTAGTAGCACGTTATGTAGATAGACTCAAGAAACTCCTAGAAACTTTAACTGAACAGATGATCACTTAATCAGCCGTAACAACTCAAAATTAAGCTTATTAATCAATTAATACCTTACGACAATCGATTGCTATCACCCAATCAATTACCTCAATTGATTTAAAAACCTACTATAAATTTTTCTTTATTTGAAACATATTTTCATGGATATATTATCAATAATTCTAATCGATTAGAATACTTTTAATTGATTACTTAAGCCTTTTAATCGATTGGAAACAATTCCAATCAATTGATAATTGATTCTGTCACGAGTTTAAAGTTGTTAATCGATTTGATATCAATTATAATTGATTGAACACCAATCGATTAGTTGATCGATTCCAATCGAGTTTGTCATGATTTCAGCCTATTAACCAAGTAGGAAAAATTCTTAATCAATTGATAACAATGTTTAATTATGATTCAAGACTTTTAATCGATTGGTAGCCTCAATTGATTGATTTGATTGATCAAAAATCAATGCTTTATTCTATCTCATCATCCTAATTGATTGGTGAAATTAACCAATCAATTGGTGTTAACTGAATGATTGGATCAATTGATTCCCATTGATTCTGTTCACTATTTTAGGTTTGATAATCGATTGGCGACCAAGCCAATCGATTAAACCATAATGATTTGACCTAAAATTAGGTTAAATATGGCGGTTCTTCCCGAAGATGGTGGCGGTTCACGACTATTCACTAACGACATGGAAGATCAATCCTTTCCTAGGTTTTCTATGCAAAAGATTTTGATGATCAAATACTAAAAAAAGCCTAATCTAGCATGTAAACAAAGATCGACGGAAAACAAACAGTATTACCATGAAATCGAAGAAACAAAACCTTGGCTCTACTACCAATTAATATATGTTCGTAAAATCTAATTCTCATGAATTCTACAAATCGAAAAAAAATCAAAATAGGAAATACAAATATATGAGTATGAATCTTATTTCATTTAATCATGGCATAACAAAGTAATACTTAAACTACTGAAAAAAACCTGATTGAAAAGTCATTATCCTTGTTCTTTAGCATCGTCTGGAAGATCACTGAAGAAGAAGAAGCAGAAGCAAATGGAGAAGATCTTCCAAGGGTGCTAAGGTTAACGACACTGAAAAGCTCTAGATCAATGGGAAACTAAGAGTTCTGTCAAGATTAACTTGAACTCTCAGGGATCAACCCTTATATATAGAGATCCTATCTGCTATCAACCCATAGATAATAGCAGATAACATTAAAGAGTTCTATATATTAAACCCACGTCTAATAACTCAAAATCTAATAAACATAAGTTAAATCATTTTAAAGGCTCAGATTATATTTACATATATAACTTATAAATAAATCCACCTAATAAGAATAATATCCAACAAAACAAGTACAAGATCTCTCCTCCTATGCCCTTTGCTTTCTCAAAAAAAAAAGTTCCTGGGGTTATGGTGTCACGATAGAATATTTAGATTGTCTTCCAGATATCACGATTTGATCTCTAATTATAACGTATTTGTAGGAATTTTCACCCTACATATGATTGAGTTTATTGTCCAATATATGAATTTAGGCCTAGTATTTTGAAGACCATGCCACTATATTGGACTGGATACGGACTTACACAAATTTAATATTGCAATTTGTCTAAAATAAAAGAGTAAATATATAATTTACAAACTAAACTAGTTAAAATCCTCCTTCGATGCGAATAATAATAATAATAATAATAATAATAATAATAATAATAATAATAATAATAATAGATTATTTTGTTGAGAAATTGGTATATGCGACTTTTTAAAATTACATATGTATAAATAATATCAAAGCATGCCAGGCACGTGATTAGGGCGGTTTGCATGTCTATTTCTTAGAGCAACACCGTCGATTCCGTACCCCTACCCTTCCTCTATTCCTCTCGCTTTCTTTTCCATCGAAATTGACGATCACGCTGTCCGACTCCCGTTTTACGCTGATCCTTCTTCCTTCGCTCGCTGCATTATCCAAATCTTCGCCGCTTTTTCATCGTCGGAAGTTGCGAGGCATAAGATCACATCGCGGCGGTGAGGACGGGAACCCCATCCGGCCGAAACCGATCGTAGACGAAGCATGGCGGCGTAGGTTGATCGTGAGAGCGCCCTGGAAGGGTTCTAGGATCTCAACTAGAAATTGAGGCAACTGGAGGCATGTAGAAAAACACCTCTTTTATTTATTTGTTTGTTCGAAAAGTAAAAAAAAAAAAAAACTTACTTTATTGTTCTTGGTCATGATGCTGCAATCACCTCCTCGTTTGATTGGATGTTTTCGGTACTTGGACTGGTTTTGTTAGCGTAATGATTTGCGTGAAATTCTTTCCCCATTGAATTCTATATTTATGCCTGAATGAAAGTTGCCATGTGAGTTGGACTCACACGTGATGGTTCACCTTTTTTCCTACGCAGGATTGTTTTTTTTTTCCAGTTGAAAAAAGTTAAACATCTCGAGGATCCTCACACTTGGGCATATTTTTGGGACATGCAAAGTGCATTCTGCTCCTCAGTCCTTGTGTTTGCACTTCAGCCGATCTTCACTTATGGGATCAAATCTTGAGGGAGGACCTTTTGATAATAATGTCTCCCAAGAAGAAGAAGATACATTTGTTTTTGTTGCTGATAATGTTGTTAAGAGCGGGGAATATCATATGCCTAAGAAAGCAGTTAGAACACTATCTCATTCACTAAGTTCCGATTCAGGACAAGATTCATCTACTGAAAATGCTGAAATTAAACAAACAATTATAGCATCAGTTATGCATGATCCATCTGTTGAAAATGCTGAACATAAACAAGCAATTAAAGCATCAGTAGTGCATGATGCATCTGAGAATGTAGTCTTAAATCCAGAGGCTATTTTAGACGCAGTTGAAGATAGTAGTTTCCTTCAAGAACAAACTAGCCCTGCTGGTTGTTGTCTTTTTTCCTTAGACGCCAGTAAAACATCAGATTTGCTTGACAGGAGAACATGCAGTATTGCTGATGAGCAGCACAGAAGAAACTGTAACATGGGAAATAATTCTTGCAATTCTGGATGTCAAGATTCCAATAATGCAAATCATGGTCATCCTGAGGAATTAAAGAAGAAAGTCATGGGATGCCACTTTGGTTTAACAGACAATTCTCACGTAAAAAATGATGAGAAGAATGTTCATAAAGAGGCTATTGATGGCTGTAATAATAGTGGACCTGAAGAGGGTGAGACTAACTGTAAAGGAAATACAACAATTTTGATGAAGAGTAGTACCACATATTGTTCCAAAGATGCTAACTCGTGTCACAATACTGATGGCATAAAAGACCCAATTGCAAGTAGTAATATGTCTTCGAAATTCCAATTTTCTTGTTCAGGTTCACAGAACAAAGATCTGTCTCAGTGTGCCATGGATGATGGAAATTCTCCAATAATGGTCAAACTATTTTTTGGCAATGATGATGGGAAAAAGGATATTTCCGATGGTAAAGTCAGCAATGAAGATAAAGTAAAGAGTCAGCCTCAGTTGGTTTCATCAGAAGGCATTGACAAATGTTTGGGAACTGAAAATGGCGGCAATGGATTCAAGGCGCAGGAGGAAGTAAATTCAAGAGGTTGTAATGAACAATCTGATACGTCTAAATCAAAGCTTCAGATGTCTCAGGGGCTTTTACAGCCTGATGTTGAAGGTGCAGAGTCAGAAGAAACTGAAGAAGATGTAAGTTCATTTCTGTTTCTTTTCAAGAACTTTTATTAAGGTATGTTTGTGAATCATGAAAAAAATTATTATATTTAGCACTGTGATTGACTATAAACAAAGTGCGATAATGCTCAAGGGCTCCGCCAATAACGGGAATGTGTGGGTATAAAACTGTCGAATGATCTATGATTTTATCTTGATCAATTTGCTTAGTATTTACCTAACTTTCCATATAGGGTAACCTGTAAGTGTGATGTTTGTTGAAAAAAGGATTTATGCTGGTACTTATTTTGATTAGGGTACCAAAAGGAACACAGGCTTCTTTTATTTATTTGGTGCATATGTTTTTAATCTATTAATCAGGCACTTGGGAATTTGTAATTATATTTATTCTTAAATATGCAAGTGAAAGTAACTTGTTGATGGTGGATTTCAGACTTAATTCTCCACGTCCTTGAATTTGTCATTTGTACCTCCTAGATAGAAAGTTTTTTCCCCTTTTTAGCATATCTGACCATATATCGTGTCATGAAAAAAAAGGCTGATATCAAACATTACTGTTCCCCCATTTCTCTGCTCTCCAAATTCATCAAGTTTTGGCACAACAATTTAAATTTTCTTGACTAATAGTTTAATGATGCTATACTTTTATAGTACTCTTTATGCTATACTTTTATGTTTCTGAGTAGGAGTGAGCAAAAATTCGGTTAAACCGAACAAACTAAGAAAACTGACCGAATTTTAAAATTCAGCTCAATTTATTCGGAAATTCGTTTTTTTCCAAAAAAATTGGTTAATTTGGCAGTTTCGGTTTTAAAATTTCTTATTCAATTAAACTAAATTGGCCGAATTTTTGAACCAAATCGAATTTCAGACCCTATTTTTTAAGATCGACACTGAATTTATTAAAAAACTATTTTTTTAAAAAAAATAGGTTAATTTGGTTTTCGACAGAATTAATCAACATTTTAGGGGTTTGGTTTGTTCGTTTAACTATGCTTAAAAAATTCAGTCGGTTTGATTTGTTCGAAAAAAAATCAGTTCGGTTAATTCAGTCCGGTTTTAACCGAATACTCACCCCTATTTCTGAGTCATGAAAAAGTTATTTTGTTCGCTGCCATGCTTGACTATAAACAAAGTGCATTGTCTCAATGCACAAGGATTCCACTAATAATCGGAGTGTGTGGGTATAAAACTTTGATCGAACTATGCTTCTATGTTGATTAAATTTGCTTTGTATTTCACCTAATTTTTCATACGGGTAATCTTGCAAGCGTGTGCTTTTTGAAAAGGATGTTTATTTCTCCTCTCCTTTTGTGGATTTATTTTGATTAGCATACCAAAGAAAACACAAATTTCTATCATTTAATTGTAAATGTTGAATATATCTTTAACTTTTAACCAGTTTCATTGGAATTTGCAATTATATTGATTCTTAGATATGAACCTGAGAAAAAATAAGTAATTTGCTGATGGTAGATCCCAAACTTGATTCATAGACACCCAAGGAATATATCACTCATGCATCTTAGATATATACACTTTACATGCATATATATTATTTATATTCTGGCTTCATTTGACATGGAAAATGGATCATGTCAAGCATTACCCTCCTTCCATTTCCATCTTTTCCAAATTTCTAAGTTTTGTCATCAATTTAAATCTTTCTTGAATAATAGGTTAACAATGCTATAACTACGTCATTATATATTATGAAATTTTGAAGCTAGAAATAGGTATCAAGCTCTTGAATGGTGATCCATTCATTATTTATGTCAAGTGATGCTCATATCTATGCAGGGCATGTTGTAGGAACTTAGGGAAACATCACTCTAGTGTTGATCTGTTGTTTCTAGATAACAATGATATATGACTAGATACTTTCATGTCATTTTCAATTGCCATGAATGTATTTGAAGTTGCATTCCGTATCTGAAGTATATTGTTGCTAAATAAGGAATTGATTCATAACTAATAGAGGGTAAGGATGTTGGCTACATGATTATACCATGATATGCACCTAGAGTGTTTTAACTGTTTACTGTTGATTTGTTGCCTATTCACATCAAGTTTTCATCTATACATGTTGATATGTTGCCTATTCTAGAATAAATGGTCGGTTGCTTTTATTGATCTTCAATATGCAAAATTCCTACCAGTACTTGATCACAAGTCTCACATCCAATGTGGTGTACACACCTTGTACTGAAAGACTTTTCTACTATGACTTGAAATGGTCACAAAGTTGCATTTGCAACTTGTAAAATATGATATAGCAATCTTGATTATAGAAGAAAATAACAAATTTTTCTTTATCAATAATTTTCATTTCATAAATTTAAATGAACTATAAAAATGAAGATAGTTTGCAACCAATTGAGATCAGTATGTGCAGGTTTAAAGGTACCTCACATAACTATAATACTGTGTTCTATTGGAAGGACGAATGAGACAAAGGATGATACGGGATGTATGGTTTCACCGATGAAATGATCAATCCATTCATCCATTCTTTCACCTGTTCAGTTGCAATGATGAGTCAAAGAATAGATAACCAATTTTGAAAAGACAATGATAATAATAGCCTCATCTTTATAACTCCTTTCCTCTTTTAAGTCCCACTCCATCCAACCAACCTTTCACATTCATATCTAACAATTTATACATATAATTCAACAAGTAATTATAGTTCATCATTAGTAGTTGGATAGTTTTGTAATTATAAAATGGGTCTTAAGGCCAAGATTAAAAATGATATTAACAAAGTCTGTTATCCGTTAAAACCACACTGCCCCAATTCTGTTTACTTGGATAGCTTTGTAGTTGTATCTTATTTCCAAATCTATTATTTTGCAGGTAAAAGTATGTGATATATGTGGAGATGAAGGTCAGGAAGAGTTGCTTGCTATCTGTAGTAGGTGCAGTGATGGAGCTGAGCATATGTAAGTTCCTGGTGTCTGAGTTTTTCTTGGAGATGCTTTTCATATAGATGTTATGTTTAATGGAGATTTTACTTTTAATCAGTTACTGCATGAGAATAATGTTGGCTAAAGTTCCTGAAGGTGAGTGGTTATGTGAAGAATGCCAATTGAAAGAGACTGCAGCTAAAGTAACAGGAAAATCTAAAGCACAAATTAGTAGAATAGAATCACCACCTCCTGAGGAAAGTAATCATAACAATGAATTTAGTATGGAAAATAAGGCGATTGATCCAGACATCAGAAGGGATAATGAAGAACTAGCTAATTTACTTCCGTCTAAAAGGAAGAGAGAGGCTATGAAGGTTGATTCTGTTTCTAAGGAGAAAGTCAATGAAGCAGATGGTGCCTCTACTGGTACAAATATTCCAAGCAAACCTTCCCAGTTCTCACATGAAAATTGCAAAAAAGCTGCTAGTGATATACTAAAACTTTTTCCCACTACATGTGAGAAGTTGGAAGGTATATCCCATCGAGATTCTGATGCACAATCTTCTAATCCTGAGTCATCTAAGATACAAACACCTTATGAACAAATGCATGGTAATTTTGATTTTCTGTATGAATCATTTCTAATACTCTTTCTTTTGCAAGCTTATAATTTCCTTTATTGAATTGTTGCTTTTAGGTACTCTATCAAAATCAATTTCATTTAACAATTCAAAAGTTCCGAAAGTAAAACAGTTGCTGAATACTGTTCCTTGGAAGCAAAATTTTGCTAAGGAATCTAATTTAACCAACAAAAGAAGCAAAGGACCTAGCCAAGGAATCACAAAATCTGCATCATTCAGAACCGAGAGTTGTGTCAAAACATTAGGCAAAGCTCATGCACTTAGCACGTCACACCCTGAGAATTCTAGAGGTGTCAAACAAGTGGAAGGTGGGACCATACTAGGTAAGAGAAATTCTGATTATCAATTTGCCAGTCCGGCTGTATCTGCTAAGTCCAATTTGAAGATTCAAAGCTGCGATGCTGAACTAAAAAAGATATCTGATTCAAGCAATCTAGCTGGCAGCAAAGGATCAAATGATGCATCTGGTATAGGTGAGCATCTTCTGCTATGATTGCCTTCTTTGTCTATGTTAGATTGTTGTCTATAACTGATTCTTTTGGGGCTCCATTTAGCTAATGAAGGGAAGAAGCAGCCATCAGCAAATCCATCACGAACTTCTGGAGGTACATCTGTAGTTAGATTCTATAAGAATGAAGAACAAAAGCCTTTTCTACCTCCTCCCAAGGTAATTATTCATGGAATTTGTTCTTCTTTTCTTAAACAATGAAGCAGTTGAACTTAATCACTACACTTTATCTCAGTTTGCAATGCCTAGGCACAGGGATGATAAAACCAAAGACCAAACCTTTATAAACTCTAAACTGGCAGCTTCAATCCCCAACCGATGCCACAAGTGTAATGAAACAGGTCATCCAACACAGTTCTGCCCAGTTGACAAACTTCGCACAACTGCTATGACACCTCCTTCTGACCAAAGTTTGAGGGCTATAGATAACAGAAGTATTAAGCAGAAAAATGCATTTGAGATCTCTAGTTGGAAATTGGGAACAAAGAGAAAATCACCTGAACAGTTTGAGGAAGTTCTTTTGGCTCATGCTGATGTGAATTCTGAAGAAACAACTAAAACTTTTGCTGCAGTTCCTAGAAATATGCCTTCTGTTGAAAGTACAATGGATGTTCAAGACAATAAGAAATCTGTGGTTGTTGCTCGAAGTGAGACAGATCTTGACGTTGGAAATGACCTAGCTGCAATGCCTGTCATACAAGACGTGTCCGATCAAGCTTCCTTTGAGATTGGTCTAATGAGAGCTTCAGTAATTCCAGAGATAAACTATATCTGGCAGTATGGCATGTTCTTAGTAGAGTTTTATGAATATTTTTAATCATTATTCTTACTGTTGATACAATTCATGTATACGGTTTTCTTTAATTTTGATTGTTATACCTTATTATGTACAGGGGTGCTTTTGAGGTGTCGACGAGTACCAGGTCTCTGACAGTTTTGGATGGTTTCCAAGCTCACTTGTCGTCTTATGTCTCCCCCATTGCACTTGAAGTGGCAGGACAATTACCTTGTAAAGTTCAACTGGAGGAAGTACCACGTTTAAGCTCATGGCCTCTGCAGTTTTGTGAGAACAACCCTAAAGAAGATAACATTGCTCTCTTTTTCTTTGCTAAAAATATTGACAGGTTTTTGCGTACATTTCAAGTTGCAAGTGTATGTGAAGGCTGAGACAGTATTTGATGTTGCCATGTGCCTCATTTTGTGCAGTTATGAAAATTACTATTGGAAGCTGATGGATAACATACTTAAGAACGATCTAGCTCTCATAGGTGTTGTTGGCCATGTGGAACTTCTTATATTTCCTTCAAATTTATTACCAGAGAACTCCCAACGTAAGATCAACAGTAGTTCTTCCTGTTTAGGGAGATTTTATAGCATTTAGTATGTTCTCTAAAGATTCAACTTAATCTACATGACAAAACGTGGGTTAGGTGTTTGTGTTCCTGCCTGCAATTTCATAAATAATCTTCTGACTTGGGTGCTATTATCTGATGCTCCAGGTTGGAACAATTTGTTTTATCTTTGGGGTCTATTTAGAGGAAGACAGGAAAATAGCTTGAGAGATCTGCCTGGTCTGAATGAAAGGTCTCCAGTTAATAGTTTGAACATGAAATCAGCCAGCAAAGATTTATCTATACAAACTGGTACTGAAGCTTGTAGCGCTGTTGAAATATCTGATGACACAAGTCCCAAAGTGACAAGGTCTGATAAATTGCTAAAGGAAAATTCATCCAAATATAGTTCCTGCATTGATGTTCAGGCTATTCCGATATCAGGAAATGAGAATGAGGAGCAGCCTCTTGTCGAGGATATCTTGCACAAGAATGTTCCTGATGATGAAGAGCAAACAAAAGAGATTTTATGGTCTCATCCTGCAGCCTGCTCATTTAGAAGCAGGAGCCATGACACTTCTGTCTGTGTTCTTCGTCCAGAATCAAAATTTCAGATAGATATTGAACAAATGACCTCAGAAATGGAAAAAGATATCCATAGCTCGGTGAGTTCTTTCTTAGCAATTAAACATCTCCCGGTACCTTTCAATACCATATAACTTAGGATCTTTTTGATGGTTTCAGTCAATGAATAAGTTGCTGGTTCATTCTGATTTGTCTTTTACTGGACCTAGAGTGCTTGAGGTTTGCTCTAATACATGATATAGGTCGGGAATGATGAGCCTTTTTCTAGTTGATTATCCTTGCCCATCTCCTATGGACTCTTATTTTGAACCATGGTTTAAAATCTCGACCCGTGCCGAGGTTTCAGTTCCGGGCCGGAATGATACGGTTTTGGTACTGTATCGTGCGGTGCCGTGCCGATATAGTTTCGATATTTTTTAAATATAAAATATATTAATTAAAAGTAAATAATTAATTTAAATATTTTAAAAAATATTTTTTTTTCAAATGAGATTTGAACACTTTTATATGATAATAAATATAAATATA
>JBBMJZ010000070.1:9637-20797 GCA_037833815.1 Zingiber zerumbet | reverse complement strand
TTCCCGCCTGCTGTCGGGCGCCGGATCCGCTGCTCCATGGACGGATCGCGACGCACAACCTGCTTCTACACTAGCCTCTTCTAGGGTGATCGGCAACCTTGGTTCAGAGAAGGTGACCCTTTTCATTCCCTTTCCCTTTTTTGCTTTGCAGTCGAGTCACCAATTGGGGTTTCATCTTGACCTGTTTTCCCCCATTTCCTGGTACTATTAGTTACAGTAAGATCGATTCTTTCGCTTCCGGTACGTTGATCTGTGTAGAATGCTATAGGAGAAACTATAAATATAACTCTTGCTATTGTGATCTTTATCTTGAGCCTATACGCAGACCGCTGAGTAAAGCATAATCTTTCCTAGCCAGGCGGTGCCACATGGCCCGAAATTTTATGCGTTTTAGGTAAAGTAGGAATTTGCACAGGAATTTCCCATCATATTCGTGCTTGTTTTGTTGCATTTTTGGCGAAACTTCACATGGATTAAGTTGCATTTAGGAGGTTGATTGTCAGGGGTTTATCTTTTTCTCTACTTCCATGTTACAGATTTTATTTTTAATGATTTATTAAAATCTCATGCTGGAATCCTTGACCTATATTACTACATCATGTGTTTTACTTTCCACAAATATGGGGTTATGAAACCATAGGAGGTTTCTTTGAATCCGATCACTTGGGGTTTTCAAGAGAAAAGTAGGCAACCTTGGTCTTATAAACTTAAGGAAATATTTCTTTTCGATGAGAAAAGTAATATTTCTTCTACAGCTCCAATATTTCTTTTTTATTTTCATAAAACCATAATTGATGAGAAATCACAATGGTGTTATTAAATATTATGGTGTAAATAGGTGGTTTTACAGATTGAACGCATCTTTATGTTTGTTTTTTTTTACTTGAGGAAATAAAAATTGTAGTTTCAGCACGAATTTATTGTAAACTCTGCATTGGTGGGAGAGAGGAGTGAGCATGCACAAGGATGAAAAACAGTGGAGGAAGGAGGAAAGATTAAAGAAAGGTAAGAAGACAAATAGCTGGGGTGTGGAGTGAGGGGTTGTTTTCTTTCTTCATTCTATTTTGTTACGTTGGGATGAAACAGAAAAACCAAGAAAAGTGAGCATGGAATACAGATTACCTTTTTTATTTTGTTTTTGTTAAAAAATATGTAGTGAATTAAAATGTGTTCATGCAGTTCATATGTCATGCTTGACCATGTTGCATATGCTATTTGCATGTGTTCCCATAGTTCTTTCTCTCTCTCAGTTTGCTTAAACAAATAGACGTATTAGGATTGTATAGTTATCAGTCAGGAAGGAACTAAATGAGCAGAACATGAACAATCTAGGTTATGTGGTGCTACACAAGCAGAACTCAAGCGATCTAGGTTATGTTGTCACGCACAGATAAGTGTAATGGAGTGATCATTTGGTACTTTCAGACCAAATCAACGAATCAAATGCAAAAAGAACAGATAAGTGCAAAGGAATGATCATCTGATATTTTTATAACAATTTTTTTTCTTTCCCAAATCTTTATGTATGCACAAGTTTAAACTCAAATAGTACATGTTTCAGTTATCAATATACATCAGCAATATAATTAATTTTAATAATAATTACATGTATGCAAATGTGCTCACTTAACATGCATGCAATATCCGTAGATTTAACTCCATTTACCTTGTCTTTACATGCTTTATTTTTCACTATATGTTTGATTGGGTATTTTTCATTTGTCTTTCTGGTAATAAAAATTAATGATGTGGAGATAGATGTTAAATACATGACACCATACCTTCTGTTTTGTTTCTTGTTAAAACATTTCTAGGATTTTATTTATTATTTTCTATTTTGTAATTGGCCAAACTCTATCACCTTTAGTGCCCAATCTTTAGCTTCATTTATCTTCTTTTTTAGCTGACTGTTGATGTTCAACGTTATATTGACCTAAAAAAGCTAGTCAAAACCTTGTTGAATACTGACTTCTCTGTAGTCACCAATTTGAATCTTTGATGTTTGTTATCACTATGCAGACTTCTGTCCGTAGCAAGATTCTCTCAGATTTCACTTTTAGTTCATTACATAGTAATCCACGATGGTTGGCTTGTTCCTTGCACACAAAAGCACATGTTGGAGAAATGAAGAGTCCAGCAGCTAATTTGAACTCTCAGCATAAGCATAATGAAGACTCAAAGGTTCTTGCTTTCAGTCCACTTGAGGGGACCCTTACTAGGGAAAGGAAAAGTGGATTAGTTAATGAAAGCTTGAAGGTGAAGAGAATGGAGCTCTCCATAAAGACTACATATGCGCTTGTACCATTGTTGCTACTTGTATCAAAATCAAACTTAACTACATCAATGCTGGTCTTGTGCACATACTGGCAAATCTATGGGTTTTACAAGGAGATCATTCTGGATTACATTCACCATGAAGTCACAAGGAAATGGGTTTTGATATATTTCAGCTTGCTGCTACTCATCTTGGCTAAGGACACCATCCTTGCTTTCAATCTAGTATGATGTCCTCTAAGGCTCATCTGCAAGATGTAGACTGGTGGATAAGGAAGTTGGATGACGACCAACGTATGACTTCTCAATCAAGATTTATTCCTCGCAATCCCCCTTTTCAATTAGGTTCGAGTTCATGATGGCATTTGGAGGTTATGTTTGACTTGCTTCTATTTTAATTTGCAATGACTTGATGGGAACCCTGGTGTCTGGATGATTGCCTTTTAATAAAGTCCCAGTTGAATCCGGTTTTGTTAGACTTGCCTATGAGAACAATTGAAGCTATGTGATTGTTTCAAGTGGTCGATTGTCTTGTCGTTATATTGAAGTTTAGCTACTAACATGTTGCATTGCTGTTTCGAGTAATTTTATTGGAGTAAAAGGTGAAGTCATCATCTTAACTACCCCTCTTAAGGTGGCTTCATATCCTTTGGAAGGGGTAAATTATGAGGGTTATTTATCTTGAACCCACCGGTTTTTTACATGGAGAAAATCAGACCCTCAGATATTTTATATATTGAGAATTGATCTCAGATTTATTGAATAAATTATGTTGATCTATTGAGACATATTGTGGTCAAATACTCAAATATAGAGCAAAGGATAAAAAATTAGAATTGAAATAATGATAATAAAAATAATAAAATATTGAAATTGATGGTTTAAAATGGTGTTGTAGTGTTTGAAATGGTTGAAATATTTCGTTCTGTTGTCATTGACACGGTGAAAATTTAATTTTTTATTTTCTTTTTCATCTACCTATAATTCTCTCCTTTTTATTTGATTGTATGCAAGATGATATTGATTTCTAGAAATCAACACCGTCGAACCAACACCATCTAGTTTGATGTTGGGTTGTAGAAATTGGCACCTTGGTGCTGGCTTCTAGAAACCAGCACCAAGGTGGATGGTACTAGTTTGGTAGTGTCAGCACCATCAGTACCACCTTGGTGTTGGTTTGTAGAAACGAACAAGTATATTTTGCATACAATCAAATGAGAGAGAAGAAAGTTATTGTATACAGATAAAAAGGAAATAAAAAAAATTATGTTTTGATTTTATTAGATCATCCACGTCAGATGGATATAATATGATATCAAAACTACATCATTCCAATTCAGAATTAAATTTTTAATACGAATCAAGATTTTAAATCGTATTCTTTATACATTCATTGTAAAGCTCCAATCGGGCATAACCGAGCCGATAAGTATATGATCCATTTCCAGAATTGAAAGTATTGAATTTTCACAAAGCCATTGAAAATACCTTTCCACATAAAAACCTGCTCGATTTACCCCTATTGATTCTTATCTTCGAGGGCACACATTTGCATAGAACAATATGTTTTGAACCTTTAAAGCTAAAAC
This sequence comes from Zingiber zerumbet, assembly GCA_037833815.1. Lineage (NCBI taxonomy): Eukaryota > Viridiplantae > Streptophyta > Magnoliopsida > Zingiberales > Zingiberaceae > Zingiber > Zingiber zerumbet. The sequence goes on along the minus strand of JBBMJZ010000070.1, from coordinate 16,934 downwards.
CTTTAACTACGTGGCAAAAGGTGATTCGCTCGCCTCGAGCGCTCCGCCAATCCGTCCCTAAGCCAACACGGAGGAGGTAAATCACGGATGATTACTAGCCATTAGTGCAAATAGCCAACACATGGGGGAGGTCATGCTCGATCACGCCGAGTTTCGACCCCAATACCTCATGAGGCAACACCTCATGCTAAAACCTTCAAGTATGATCCATGAGACCTTGTATCGAATAGGAATATGAAAGGATCGCGCGAAGTGCAGCAAGAAATATAACTATATAATGTCCCGACAGTTCCGGAGGACAGAAATTGAGCAACATTTTTTTCAGTAATCCAATTATTATCCAGTTCATCGAAACCGTGGATGACTTTTCACTACTATGAACCCTTGTCAAAGTCGATTGGAATTACAGGGGTAAAATCCCTAAGAAAGTGCAAGCAAACTTTTAAGAGTAAGATATGAATTATTTCTGATGCAAATACAATGATAGGTTTCCAGTAGCTGTTTCATCCTCTGAAAGTCGTCAAATCTTACATCAAGTAGGTCACCTTCCTCTAGAACAGTATCAGGTTTATTAGCTCTCCGAGCTATAAGAAGTTCCAGAAATAGAAAGACCATCTTCTTGCTTGCGTTTGATATCGTAGGCCCATTCAAGTCCAGGACAGTAATGGAGGGGTGGATTGAACCGGTTGTCATTCATATCTGGTGGCAGGAACGCGCCATTTTCTACGAGGAACTTGATAGCTTTCTTATTTCTTTCCTTGGCTGCGATATGGAGAGGAGTCCCTGATTCATAAGAACAAAGTACACAAATGAGCCTTTTAGTACAACAGCAAGCACATCTTGAAGATGGATATTATTATTATAATATATATACTCACAAAATACAAAAAAATCTCCAATTAGATTATGGATATTATTATTTTTGCAATTGCAACTGCTTCCGGTGCCAGTCAAATGCACATACATTGTGAGGCCTTTATATTCGACAGAAGAAATAGAAGCAACTGTGGGTGGGCAAAAACCCAATATGTCCAAACCAAATCAAATTGACCCTGTTCCACCTACTACTGTTCCATGATCTCACGAGATTGATCAATTAGTTTTAAACATCCACCCTTTGCCATCTTCCCTTGCCCTCTCTTGCCTCCAATTCTTTTACTTCAATGTCAGCAACTCAATGCCACTTCCACTTTTCATGTCCCCTTAAAACATCACTACTGTGTTCCATGATCTCACAAGGATAATTTTTGTGTTTCTCCCTACTAACATCCCTTCCAGTGTTATCCTTCTTTCCTTCCACATTATTTTTAACCTTCATTGTCCTCTCTTCCAGATTAGCCACACAAATCTCTGTGGCATCCCCTTCTGACATTCCTTCTTAACAGTTCCTTTTAAAATAGTTAGGGTCCATGTTAAATAGTAAATAATGTTATTTCTTTGAAGCTTTCATTTAGTCACACTTAGGATGGTTCATATTTAGTAAGAAGAATAATTGTACAAATTCTTTAGAGTTATAGGTGTTGGTGTTTTCTTAATGGATATTGTTCTGATATAGTTCTTATGAATAGGTCTTTATTCAATTTCATAATTTTGTTTAGTTTGTATCAATGTAAATTTCTTATATATATTTTTTAATAATTCTATTGCTAGACTCTTCATATGATATGATTTTTTGTATCACATCTTATAGTTTGCGTCTCTAAATTCTAGTGGAACTAGTATAAAAATTCAAAATCTCACAAATCCTTGAAAATTAAATATCCCTGAAACCAAACCAAACCAAACCAAACCAAACTGAATCAAATAAAAAATTTTAGTTTCAGCTTTCTTTTTTAAGAAAAAAAATCAGATATAGGTTTGTATATCGGTATTTTTTAAACCCGAATCCAAATCAGGTTGGATCAATATTTTGTTATAAATAGCCCAAAGATACTTACCGCCCACCCCTAGAACTCCCAGCTAAATAGGCTACATGCGATCTATGTGTTTGGGGAGAGATGGAAGTAGGGTAGTAACAAGAAATGTCAGTTGTACCTACTAGAAAAATTTAAAAAGGGCACATAAAGCTAAGCCACATACAAGGAAAAGTTCACTAGGAGCAATCATGACTTGAGAGAAGCTAAAAGTGATATAAACTACAGAAAATAATAATATACTTTATGGTTGAGGTAATAAGGTCTGAATAGAGAATTAATCGATACTCTGTTTCACTACTAGTCCAAAATGCTTAAATTTAAGTCAATAATAATGAACCAATGGTTGTTTGATAGGTAGTCTTTCCACACACCTAACTGTCTCAGATAAGACCACTCTGACACAAACCTATCATGAAAAACCCAGCTAAAGGAACTGATAAATTTTGTTAGGCCCCATAGACCCAATATACTTGAGCCCTAATCAATAGTGGTTTCCTCTTCTAGCCTATCAACCTGCTTAACCTACAACTTGATATGGGGGCCTAAATTAGCTTCTCATATCTGAGAGAGATGGGAGACAAAAGAAATGACACTACCAAAGAAAAAAAAACCATCATGACAGATAGGTCTCCAAGCAAGGAAAGAATCCATGTTTAAACAGCTCATTCATCATTTTGAGACAAAGGGGCATGGCACAGTAAAAAAGCTACAAAACCATGAAAAGGAATACTAATATAATAGGCTATAGTTCAAGACATAAATCTTACATCCACAAGCTCCCTTTGTTCGTGCATCAATGTTAGCACCCCGCTCCAGTAACTCATCCATAACCTTGATGTGCCCACCTTGCGCAGCCAGATGAAGAGGAGTTACACCATGAGCCTTGGGACCGAAAGTAGTGACATTGACATCCATTCCTCCATCCAAAAGATGCTTAACCTACAAAGATGAATTGTGACAACAAATCAAATAATGAAGGTTGATGCTATACCGGCTAAAACTACTAATGAAAAATGATGTAACCTTCAAACAATGATCTGAAAAATAAATGATTAACGAGCAGATGAATTTATAGCAATACCTATCACTTCATTCTCATCATTCATCACCAAGTGGTGTTTGTACCAATTTAGCTACATGAGTTTTCTCCATTTACTGAGCACTATGCAAGGAAACAGTATTCAAACTAATTATATCAGTTTCTTATTATCACCAAAAAATTTCTTTAATCTCTCTACACTTTTCATACTCCACTTTAATAGATTCGACTCTAAAATATATTGCTTGTCTTTGAATGAGTCAATGTCATCTGAGCTACACCTAATTGCTTTCTGATACTAAATATCTTTTATCTTATCCTTTCTAGTAATGGAATATATCATAATATAATTTTTCTTTTAGTCTAAAGGGGCAACAATTACATAACACTCCAAAGTCAAGATCTATATAATTCATAAGAACAAGGAGATGTTTGTAAGTTTGGATACCAAGATCAATAAGAGATACCAAGAATGATATCATGAAAATAATTAAAATTATTCACATAGAAAATATATGGGCATTGCAATATAATTCTTGAAACATTGAATCCTTATGTAACAAGAAGCAACTTCTCTGTAAGACAAATGATAATTTTAAAGCACCTTTGGCATTATATATATATATATATATATATATATATAATGATTTGTTACCCTGAGTGCCCAATTTGGACGACCAGGGTGAGCGACCCTCAACACAACTAAACTCAGAGAGATAATCCATATCCACCTAACAGATGATCAATACTGCATAAGGTCATTCTTGTTGAATAAGGAATTTAAATACTCACTAATGTTAATAGCAATGTAGCATAACGGGACCATGAAACCTTAGATAAATTTTCTGTTACAAGTAAGAACTAACTTAAACAGTTAACAACAAAGAAATAATTTTTTAAGAAAATACATTCCAATATAATCCTGTTATGATCATATTAATTAACAAGAATAAAACCCGCAAACCAAGTGCAAGAATACATCATTCACATGTAACACAATACAAATACATGCAGGAAAAAGTAAAATATGAGTTAACAATTTCTGTGTTAAGTTAGCATAAGTCGGTAACAAACAATCCAAAAAAAACTAATGATAACTAGCATTCCTACGACAGATCAACACATTTTATAATATTCAAAGAATTTTAAAAAGATAGTAAAGAGTTATGTTAAATGAACTATGATAGTTATTTTAATTTTCTGACTCAACCTGAAGTTTCGATAAAATGTACCTAGAAATCTATCTAACCACAGATATAATATCCAAAAAAATGAATTCTCAAAATCCATACAAAGTGTGTGCTACACATTGACAAGATATAATAGTTTCATGATGATACAGAGAAAATATTTGACAAGAATACAACAATCCTACATCTATGATGAGTAAAGTATAAAAAAATATCTGATCAGGTTAAGAATATAGTTTAATTTCTATTTAATAGTCATTTCATAGACTTGGTTGTTATTGTTGTTGTTGTTGTTGTAGTCATTTCATAGACTATGAACAAAACTTCAGCCACTTTAAGTAATTGATAGAGTTCTGACATAGTCTATCACAATTATTTACTATAGTGTTATTTACTAACTCCTATGGCTAAGATGCTCATTTTTTACAAGGTTTAATTATGTCTTTGATTCATGTATTGAATGAATTTACCTGAACTTGAACAGTAAACAAACATCAAATGGAACAAAAACACTCCCATTGTTTTCCACTTGAAGTCCATTGTTGAGATTATTTTCACTTAAAGTTGAATGCTGATCTTGTATCCCAATAGTCTGATTGCGACTCCATTTTAATGGTGTTTTTAGTTAAAGTTGAACACTGACACACATCCAAAAGTCAGATTGCCCATCCAAAAACTTGAGGAACCCATCCAGACTTTATAATACAAAAAATTTCAAGTGAAGATTAATTAGGTTGCTACCTTAAAAAAAATGTAAGAGGTCGGGACTTGTTGACTTTCCCAGACCTATTCAATAGGGACATATTGAATATCAAACACAATAATATCATGCTAGCATCACCTGCTATATCCAAGCCCCGACTAGACATTTTGCATAAATATTTGCTAATAAAAACTAGGCCATACCGACAAGTCTAGCTGCACGACCATGTAATTTCCCCATTTCCTACAAACCGGAATTACTCACTAACCTGAGTATCCAGAAGTTAAGGCACATTAATTCATAACAAAAATCAGAAAACACCAAAAAAAGTTTTCTGATTATATGTATAAGAAGCAATTAATAAGTTAGTTGTCAGTAGATGAGTTGAACGGCAAATCAAGGACACCAACCTCTTTCAAGTCACCCTTTCTGGCACCAATGTGTAGCAATGTCCAGCCCCTGTCATCCCTTTCCCTGCTCCTCTGTTTGAAAAGATGTCTACTTGACAAGCAACTCCGAGTCTTCACCTGCTGCTGCTCAGGAGGCATATCTCAAGATCCCAATTATCAAACACCGCAATGAAAAGAAGAAATTACAGTTTTATTTCTAGAAAACCACTAGAAACAACGGTCTTCTTTCTGCAAAACGAAAACCAAGATCTGGTCCTTCCAAGTAAGCGACAGAAGATGCAAACTTCGAATCAAGGCAGAAGCTTTACATAATAGCAAGGGCGGTAAAGGAAGCAAAAGAACTTAGCGGGAGGCGGAGTAGTTTCCCATGCCGAAGGGTGCGAAAGGATTGAGTCCAGGGCCAAAGGCACGGAGGATATTGAGGAACGAGATCGGAGCGATGATACTTGAAGAAAGAATCATAGTTAAAGACGCCTGTTCGCTCCGATCGAATAGCACGAAAAACCCTAAACGGAACTGAAGAACGAAGGCAACGTTCGAGGAGAAATCGCAAGAGATCAAAGGGACGGCCACATGCCGAAACCGATTTCTAGGAATGGATACTTTCCCTGCCCCCGTTCGCACAAAAAGAATTTATAGGTGGGGTGGAAAAAAAAGAACCGAATCAAGCGGGCCGACAGGTTCTGAAATGAATGTGGGCTCTCCAGCCTGGGTCGACCGGATCATCTCCCGTCAAATTTCGCATTAGATGTTTCTTTAAAAAAATAATAAATGGACAATTTTTTTATAATTTTATTTCAAAAATATTCTTCATTGAGAAGTTATCGGATAGTTTCTACCCATGCTTAGAAAATACGAAAGTAGATTTTCTAGACTATTTTCTTTTTCAATGATCTAAGAAATAGACTATTTATATTTACGATTAAATTATGATAGTGATCCGATCATAATTAATTGTGATTTTTTTCTGGATTCACAGTCCCTACTATATTATAGTTTAGTTTGGAGCGGGTAGGCGGAGTCCGCCCGGAAGCCACCGGTGGTGGACAAGTGGTCAGGTTACTAGGCATCGAGTGAGGGTGTCATCAACCGGCCACTGTCCGTCCGCTCCAAATTAAACTATCACCTAATGTTATTGTAATATATCTAAAATGTATTTAAAATTTAAGATTTATATATATATATAAAAAAGCTATCGAATGATTACTATAATGTATTTTATAGTTTAGGATTTATATTTTTGCGGCTAGATAATAGGTTCTACAATCGTTTAAAGTGATTATAATGAAATTTAAATATTTTAACTAAGTTAATAAATAATATTTTAATATAATAATAATTAAAGATCTTGGATTTTAAATCTTAAATTTAAAATTATAAATCCTAATTTCACACTGAACCTATTATACCAGTTATCTAGTAATTTTTATATATTATAGTAGCTACTAGATAACTTTTACCCATATAAATTTTAAATCTTAAATTTATTATAAATAAATTATAACAATTACTTAGTAGTAGATTTTATATGTTATAAAAATTACCAATCTATAAAATTTGAGGCGCATTTTTACCAAATTTTCGATTAAGAGATATTTTGGAAATAAAGTGATCCTGTCCGAGCGGTGAGTCAACGGACGCTGGGAACGTGGCGATCTTTGCTGGCTCTTCTCATGCTCCGATGACCCTGCAACAAAACCGAGCCGAGTGGGGTTTCCCGGCGACGACCCTCCGACGCTCAAGTCAGGCAAGGAAAGACAAGTGGCTGAGAGAATAGATGCTTGCATGCGTACCTCCAATGAAGAAAGGGAGGCTTTATATAGGGCCTCCAAGGAAACCTGGGCACACACACCAAGGTGTCCTCGTGCCTTGTGCCATACCGCAGTATGGTCCTGTCAAAAAAACATATCTGATGTTATACCGCTACAGTTCCGACCATCCCTCCGATGGGATGACTAAACTTTCCTCCGTATGATTCTATATATTGCCTAGCCATTTGAGCACGTGTGGACTTCTTCCACCCGAGCCGAGCTATCTTC
>JBBMJZ010000067.1:20462351-20489063 GCA_037833815.1 Zingiber zerumbet | reverse complement strand
CATCGAAACCTTGACCAAGGCTCAAGCTTGGTCAACTAGGTCAACCTTGACCTGAAGGATATTGCACCAACAAAGAACATAAAGACCATTATTCAATAAACTATTCCCATAGAACATATTGTTCAAATAAAAGGAACATAATTTGTCCTTTAATTGAAATTCAAATCCCTTAGTTTTCATACTCGACGCTGAAATGATATTTTTTGAGAAACTAGGAACAAAATAATAATTTTTTAAATTCAAAACAAGTCCACTAGGTAAATTTATTGAATAAGTTCCTATAGCTAACGCAGCAACTCTCACTCCATTAGTTACTCGTAGGTCCATTTTGCCCTTGGACAACCATCTGCAACCACTTAGACTCTGCATGTTCATACAAATGTGAGAACTACTTCCAGAATCTATGACTCATGATCAAGAAATAGAAAGATTGTACTCTATCATAAAGATACCTGAAGCATCCGCTCCACTGGCATTCTTTTTCATGAAAATATAGCAGTTTTTCTTCCAATGACCTTTCTTGCTACAATGGAAGCACATGACTTTCTTTTCATCATATTAGGGTACCTGCATCCCTTTCTTAAACTTCTTCTGAGCTTGATATCTGGGATTCTTCACTGCATTAGCCTTTGAATTAAATTTCCTAGTGCTAGGGCACTTGTTGGTCTTTTTGACCATAATTGCATGAAATGAAGGATTTACCTTCATATCCTTCTCAGCGATTTTGAGGATTACTATCAGATTAGTCTCTTGTCCATGCTATTCATGTTGAAGTTCAACACAAACTGGGAAAATGATGAAGGTAGTGACGATAAGACCAAGTCAATAGGTAAGTCCTAGTCCAATTTGGAATATAGGCTCTCGAGCCTCTCTATTATCCTATCATCTTGAGTGAGACCCAACTTGGTTTCCTTCCACCAACATGGTATGGAATAGTGCTTGAGAGGTTTCATACCTCTCTACTCTCGCACTTTTTTGGATGAGCTCACGCAAGTACTGATCAATCTCCTTAGCACTCATATTCTCATGTTGTCTTTGCAACTTGGGAGACATAGAAGACAACATGATGCATTGGGCATCCAATATATCTTTTATATACTAAGAATAATATGACTGATCTTCGTCTGAAGTGTCGGGCATAAGCTCTGTTATTGGTTTATCTTCGAGCACATAAATTTTTCTTTCATGTCTTAGAATGATTTTTAGTTTCTTATACCAATCTAGGTAGTTAGAACCGAGCAGGGTATTCTTTTTCTCGAGAATGCTTCGTAGTAAAAAGGTACTTATGTTTTTCATCTAAATAATTTAAAGCAGAGTTTTAGTATTTATGAAATATATTTAATAAAAGATTTTATAACTCTTATTATTTTATTCAAGTCCAACAACCCCCACTGTTAGAATCGGAAATTAATTGGTAACAATTCCTAATAGGATCGAAACCCTGAATCATACAATATACATACAGCTGAGTTGCACCTACATGCTACATTCATCAAGTAGGCCTTAACTTATCAATCACAAATCTATGTGACTTTCAGTATATTCTTGCTGAATCTTATATTTTCAACACTTGCTCCTCAAATCAATTGACCTTAGTTGAGCTAAACAAGTCAATGAATTTGAGTTAAGTCGACCCACTAATAATTATGATAAATTATAGATGTTTTGACACAAACCCATGGCTGAGCTATACCGGCTTATGTAAAAACTCTAACTATCATCATAGTTATTAGTGGAGGGCTTTTAACAAACCTTAACTTTAATATATTTAAGGGATTTTATAATTATTAAAATGTCTCACCATTAATTAACTTTTTATACATTCGCACAATCTCATTATGAGATTTATCTCCATTAATCCTTATAGCCTTTTAAGACAAATAAGCCTAAGAGATTTTAACATGTTAATCTACTTATGCCATAAGGAATTTATATCTAAATTACAACATGTATTACTTTACAGGTTTTTAGATAAAATTCATTTCTATCATGAAATGTTAAGGCATATAACTTGAAATAAAGAAATTAAGATTTCTTTGAAATCTCTCAAAACACTGATTCCTTAAATAAAATATAAAGAATCAGCTTCTTACTATATGATCCAACCACGAATTGACTCTAATGCCACTGTTGGATTCGGAGCGTAGTGAAAGACATATTGAATCATGGATCTTTTTGTGGTATATATAGTTTTATACAAAATAACATAAAATATTCCTCGAGTCCTCAATAAGCTTGAATGATGTCACAGACAGATAAGAGCCCCACGTGTGACTCCTTTAGCAGTATCCACATGCACTAGATCACGAACTTGATACAATCCGTTAGGTGCTAGCCTCTTGGATCGACAAAATCTTGGAAGCACTACCGATCTTTTCCGATGGAAGAAAGTGAAGAAGAAGTTGACGAGGGAGAAATGGAGAGAAGGAATTCTCTTTAATCTTTCCAAGGATGACTACTTATAGCCTCCAAGGAATACAAAGAATTAAAGTCTCAATTAATTCATCATTTATGATTTTCATTAATTAGGAAGATAAAGAGTTATGACCTCTATAAATTCTTCATTTATGACCTTTATTATGATGACTCTTCGAATTCTCCATTAATCATCATTATGATAGTTCTTCGAATTCTCCATTAATCATCATGATTATGACTATTCGAATTCTCCTTTATATTAAATAAATACATATTTGATCTTGATCTCAACTAGCTTCTGATATTTCAGAATTAATTAATAATCCAATTAATTTTTATTCTAAAATAATAAATTGATTAATTTTAGTATCCACTAAAATAATCAATTATAAATAATGTTCATGTCTACGTGTTATGCGTACGACCCTCTAGATTTTATACACGAAGGCAGTGTAAATCTATATACAGACTAAGGTAACAGTCTAGTAATAGTTTTTAGCCACCTAATGTGATAAAATTAATATCAGTTATAAACTATAAACCACTATGAACCAATTACTGTGTAATTCAATCTCTTCATCTAAGCTTACATCACAATTAATTTGGTATATTATACATTATTACCAAATTAATTATTTTACTTGATTTTCAAGATATAATAGACTTCCCTTGAATGATAAATTATTTCTCCCATGACCATGAATTTCGAGTTACTAATATATCTATCAAGCGGCCAGGATGTCAACTCCTAATCGAAGAGAGTGATGAATCCTCTATTGACTTAACACTATTCTCTTTATGTTTTGCTATACACTCAACTGTCGTATTAATCATAATCTGATTAAAGGCTACTTTTAACGGTGTCAAAGTACATAACTCCATGCATAGAATAAATGAAGGTCTCAAGTCAAAAGATCAGTTACACTCGTTTATAAGAGGAAAGACCAATGATGCTTAATATGTGGTCTTGTCTTAAACGGATAGTGTCCAATGTACCTCTAAGTTCAAGGCACCCCAAGTACAACTTGGATATTCATCCTTCGGTTTATCTCGACCTAGTTATATACTCAGCGTTGATCTAGATATTTATGTCCCCTCTATATATCTATTCGATCAAGAACTGTTTTCAGATTAATATACTCATTAATTTGTAGGACTTTATCATTAATCATATAAGTACAGAAAAGTAAATAATTAATGATAAATATTTACCTTTATAAAATAATTATCCACAAAATCATAAGAGTGTCTTGACACATAAGTACACACACTAAAAATTCTTAGCAAGTGTAAAATATTTTGATAGGTGTCTAATCTTCTTTATACAAAGAGCCATTATGTTAGAGTAAATACTCTTATAATTTATCCCCTTCTCAAAAAAAATATAGGACCATTTTAAAAGAGCAGTCATTTAATGACGAATTTACCTTTTCTTCCCACTTATAACTAGGACTAAAATCAATGTAAGACTTTTTGGTTTTCTTCTTGATCACGTACTTTAATAAAAATTTAATAGTAGAGAAGCTAATTGATCTGATAAGAATAACATGTAATAATGCTTAGTCAAATAACAACAATTATTTTGATAACCTCTTATTACCTATTTGTTAAACATCTCGCAGCATCTTTATTTTACCCTACATTTATAAGGATTTTTCTCTAAATAGTATGTATACTCATGGAATACTAGACTTTTAGGCCTCCTATCATGAGTTTCTTAATTTATCCTGACAGCTGATAGAAAATTTCCGTTAAACCGGATGCCCCGTATTCAGTGTCACCTAGTTCAATATTTTTCAAGGCGTCTTTATTTAAATAAAAAACATAAGAGGAAAAGAAAAGAAAAATTATTTTGTGAAATTAAAACAACAAGCTTACTTGGATATGGAGTAGCAAAGAGATAGGAGAGCTCAGAAATCATATGAAGCTTGAGAAGATTGTTTAAGGGTGAAACTAAAGAGAAGAAATAGTTTACAAACAGAGAGAAGAAGATTCAGAATATTGAAACAAATGACTCCAACGGCAAAACACAGTTCCTTAATTCATAAATGCATTATAATTACCCTGGGTTATGAAGCAATGGAAGATGCTTCCACAATTAATCAATACTCATGGATCGATTCCTAACTACAATGCACTACAGATTAATTTTCTAATAAAAAAACAACCCTGAAATACTAGCTATGAAGAGGCATGCCATTTACGCTTCCCGATTTTACCAATGAAAACTTTTCCTATAAATGCATTATTATTCACATATAAATGTTTTCAATATGCATAATCAAATCTCTTACACTTTGTACACACCATGCAAACATTTTCAATTAACCAAAACTAAGCCACCTAAGCTGAAGACCATGAACCTACAAAATTGTATAATCTCAACTAATTAAGTATAATTAGTAATGTTAGATGTCTAATGATGGAATAATCCACCGAAGATGTGGAGAAGACAACATGGGGTTGGCGCTGATGTCTCTCCTCCTCTCCCATGGATGGACAACTCCTTTTCCGACTAGACATGTTGCAAGACTCTCTGTCAATGGCGGAGCTCCGCTGCCTCCATCGGAAGGAACCTCTACCTCTGCCTATCATTACATATCTTAGACAAAGAAGCATAAACTTAATTAATTTTTTTTTAATATAGATTGCTAGTGATGAGATTTTCATTAAATATAGAGAAGCTTGTGAATCTCTCATTATAATCCAACTATATTGACTTAAAATCGTTGAAAAGAGATAACTAAACTATAAGATTTAGTACACGTAAGAGTAATTACTTCAATTGATTTTGGGGACAAAAAAGCGTGACCTACAAAATGGAAATCGGATGCACATAGATTCTTAATAGTTTTTTAATTGTACAATAAAAGATATAATAGATTATTACAGGATACGTTTAATAGGAGGGCTTCTGTATAAATGTGAAGTAAAAGTCACATCAAAATTTGATGTACATATGAATTCTCAAATGTTGTCTAGTCAAAGGGAACAAGACAGCTAGGATTAATAAAAAGCTAAAGGGCTATTGAATGAAATTAATTTTAGTGTAAAATGAATTTTAAAAAAATATCTTCAGAAAAAGATCCATTGATGCTTGATTAATTAATGTGTTCAATCATTATAAAAATATTGATTGGATACCAATTAATTAATTAACTAATTAATTAATTGACTAATTAATTAATTAAAAAATAATTAATAAGACCAGATAATATTAAACTTGTGACGATCCTACGAAAATTATTGTTCGTCCCTTCATTGCTATTCAACATCTTTTGACTTGCTTTTTAGTCATTCACGTGTTGTCGCGTAAACCCGAGCGAGATTGAATTGTTATTATGATCTCATGCAAATGTTAATTAACGAATGTAGGTGTGGCTTTTTGACCCTCCGAACGGCGATGAGTAGTCATAGCAGATCTATATACTCCTGATTACTGAACGGTCACTGTATTTTAAAAATTTTAGAGTTTTTGAGTAGTGTGTGTTCCAGGTCAACCATTTTTAGTCGATAATGTTCTTCATCATACATGAATTTAAGGTCACCGCTCGACCGTTGATGGAGAAAGGGTTTAAGGTCACCGTTTGACTACTGATGATGATAAGGGTTTAAGGTCGCCGCTAGACCGCTAATGGAGACAAGGGTTTAAGGTCGTCGCTCGACCGCTGATGATGACAGGGGTTTAAGGTCTCCACTCGACCATTGCTGACGATAGGGGCTTAAGGTCGTCGTTCGATCGCTAATGACTACAAGGTTTAAGGTCGCCGCTCGACCGTTGATGACGACAGGGGTTTAAGGTCACCCTTGATCACTGATGACGACGGGAGTTTAAGGTCGCGGCTCAACCATTGATAACGACAAGGGTTTAAGGTTGCTGCTCGACCGTTGCTGACGGTAGGGGTTTAAGGTCGCCGCTCGGCCGCTGATGACGACAGGGGTTTAAGGTCGTAGCTCATCCGCTGATAACGAAAAGGGTTTAAGGCCGTCTCTCGACCGCTGATGACAATATGGGTTTATGGTTGTCGCTCGACCGCTGATGATGACAGGGGTTTAAAAGGTCACCATTCGACCGCTGATAATGACAGGGGTTTATGGTCTCCACTCGACCGCTGATGGAGATAAGGGTTTAAGGTTGCCGCTCGACCGCTGATGGAGACAAGGGTTTATAGTCGCCGCTTGACTTTTAACTTGGCCTGGTCAACCTAAGAGTCTGGAAAGCTTTGGTTTTTATTCATGTTAACCCTGCATCTAGAAGGCATATATACAAGTACATTTATATTTTCTCACGCACCTCTCACCTGGGCCTGTAGGATTAGAGATGATTCGCGCTCCACGACCGCTCGAGTCATCTCCCATTTTCGTCTTCCAAGTAATAAGCTCCTGAGTGGAATTTCTACACGATCTTGTAAGGTCCTACCCATGGTGCCTCGAGTTTGGTGGCGTCGTCGACCGACTTAATTTTCTTCCACACTAGATCACCGACCTGAAAGGACCTCAGGATCACCCTCCTGTTGTAGGTCTATCTCATCCATTGTCAATAAGCCATTAGCCGAACAACCTCTCTATCCCATGCTTCATCCACCAAGATGAGCTCCAAATAAATTTATATTAACCTTCGCTCGCCATTTTCCTTGTTGTAGAGTCGCACCCGGTTGGATTATACTCCAACCTCTATAGGAACCACCGCTTCTGCTCCATACACCAGTTGGAATGGTGTCATGTCGGTTGCCTCCTTTGGATTGGTACGAAGTTCCCACAAGACACTTGAGAGCTTATCAACCCATCTACCTCCTGTGTGATCGAGTCGAGTCAGTAAGCCTCTGAGGACCTCCCGATTTGTGACCTTCGCTTGGCCGTTGCTCTAGGGGTAGGTGATTAAGGTGAAGGCCTATTGGATGTCATAGCCTTTGCACCACTCCCTGAGCTTCTAACCCACGAACTGCCTCCCGTTATCCGAGACGAGCCGACTGGGGATGCACAACTGATAGAGGATGTTCTGCCAGATGAACTTGATGACCATCTACTCACTTATCTTCACCAGGGGCTCAGCCTCTACCCATTTTGAAAAGTAATCCACAACAACGAGCAGGAACCTTTGCCGACCCGTCGCTATGGGAAATAGTCCCACGATGTACATGCCCCATTGGGCGAATGGAAAGATATCGTGGATGACTTCATCTCTTTGGTCAGTCAGTGCGAATATTCTAATACTTCTGGCAGCACCAACATGTAGCTGTCGTCCGAGTGGTATCCTCTTGGAGAGTTGGCCAGAAGTATCCGGCCAGGAGAATCTTTCAAGCTAGCGAAGGACCGCCCAGATGACTTCCACAGGAGCCTTGGTACACTTCTTGCAAGATGTATGCTGCGTCCTCTGGTCCAACACACTTGAGCAAGGGCCTAGAGAAGGCTCTCTTGTATAGCTGATCTTCGACTAAGGTGAACTATCCAGCCCTTTTCTTTAATAGATGCATCACCTCCTGGTCGACCGGTGTACTACTCGATCGGAGAAATTCGATTAACAGTATTATCTGTCACTCAGAAAGATAACTCCCTCCATCCGGTCAATATGCGCCACCAAAGAAACCTGTTCGATCTGCTAGCTGATCATGATCGGTGATAATAAACTAGCTAACTTAGCCAATTCATCTGCTGCTTGAATATCCACTCGAGAGATCTTCTGTACAGTGCCTTCTTGAAAATTTATCTTTAGCTTCTCGAAGGCTTCGGCATATAACTTGAGTTGTGGGTTGCTAATCTCGAATGCCCCCAACAACTGCTGGGCGACCAATTGGGAGTCTGAGTGAATGAGGACCTTGGTGACTCTTATATGATGCGTTGCTTGCAAGCCGACTATCAAGGCTTCATACTCAGTCTCGTTGTTGGTGGCACGATAATCCAGTCGAATAGAAAGTTGCATTTGGTCTTCCCTTGGGAAAACAAGCAGGATGCCGATCCTGCTGCCTTGTCAAGTGGAAGAGCCATCAACATATATTCTCCAAGTTACTTCTAGCTCTTCATTCTAGATTTCTGTGACAAAATCAGCCAGTGCCTGAGCTTTATCGCAAATCAGGGCTGGTATTGGATGTCGAACTCACTTAGTTTAGTTGTCTACTTGATCAGCCAGCAGAATACTTTTGGGTTGAGGAGGACTCTTCCCAAGGTACTGTTGTTCATCACGATGATTGGATGGGAGAGGAAGTACGAGCGGAGTCTCCAAGCAGCTAGTACCAAAGCATAAGCTAACTTTTCCAGACTAGTGTAGTGGGATTCGGCGTCTTTCAATATATGACTTAAAAAATACATGGGCTCTTGCTCTTGGCCATTGTTCTTGACTAATGCCGAACCAACTGTATTCTTGGTGGATGACAAATAGATCCAGTGTGGCTCTCCTATGCTCGACTTAGCTAATATAGGCAAGGAGTTGAGATAATCTTTGAGCTCTTAAACGCCTGGTCGCACTCCGCATCCCACTAGAATTTTGTCGCCCGACGCAGTACCTTGAAGAATGATATGTTCGGTCGGATGATTTAGATATGAATCTGGACAGAGCGGTAATGTGCTCGGTCAGTCGTTGTGCTTCCTTCAGGTTGCATGGCGGTGACATATCTTGCAGAGCCTTGACCTTGCTCGGATTCACCTAGATTCCTCGCTTGATGACGATGTATCCCAAGAATTAGCCGCTTTTAGCGTCAAATAGACACTTGTTCAAGTTCAGCTTTATTCTATAGGCCCTTAGAGTTTGGCAGGTCTCCTTGA
Organism: Zingiber zerumbet; assembly: GCA_037833815.1. Lineage (NCBI taxonomy): Eukaryota > Viridiplantae > Streptophyta > Magnoliopsida > Zingiberales > Zingiberaceae > Zingiber > Zingiber zerumbet. The sequence goes on along the minus strand of JBBMJZ010000067.1, from coordinate 20,479,886 downwards.
TGTATGTGCAAAGATCAATAGTTCTTGGAGATTTTATTAATATGTCATCGACATATACCTCTATATTGCAGCCGATCTGCCACCGAAACACCTTGTTCATGAGCCTCTGGTAGGTGGAGCCAACGTTCTTTAGTCTGAACGACATGACGTTGTAGCAGAATGTTCCATCGGGCATGATTAAATTGACCTTTTCTTGATCTTCTCGGGCGAGCGACACTTGGTGATAACCCTGATACGCATCAAGCATGCAGATTAACTAGCAATCTATCGTAGAGTCCACCATCTAGTCTATCCATGGTAGCGGATAGAAATGCTTTAGACATACTTTATTCAGGTCATGGAAATCTATACAGACCCTCCATTTATTGTCCGGCTTAGGGACTAGCACAATGTTAGCAAGCCAGCTCGAAAATTGTACTTCCCGTATGTGACCGGCCTCCAGTAATTTCTCTATCTCCTCTCAGATGACCAAGTTCTGCTCCGCACTGAAGTCTCTTTTCTTTTGTTTTATTGGCCGAGCATTCGGTCGGACATGTAGCTCATGCTAAGTCACACTCGATGAAATACCAGAAAGCTCATATGTCGTCCAAGCGAATACATCATGATTCTATCTGAGGCAAGCTACCAGCTCAGTATTTTTCTCGTCCTCTAGATCGGCAACAACAAAGGCAGTTGCTTCTGGGTGGTTAGGGTGGATCTGAACTTCTTTTTTTTTCTTCGTATACCAGCGTGGAGGGTTTAAGTGATGGTGTTAACCTCCAGGCAAGGTGCCTTCCGAACGGCTCATGCTTTCATTCTAACCATCTCGACATAACATCACCGAGCGGCCAACTGATCTCCTTTGACCTCTCCTATCTTTCCATCCACTGGAAATTTGATCTTCTGACAGTAGGTGGACACCACCGCTCGAAACTCATTGAGTGTCGGTCGGCCTAAAATGACGTTGTAGGCCGAGGGCGCATCTACTAGTATGAAATTTGTGGCCCTTGTCCACTTTAGGGGTTCTTCTCTGAGTGAGATGACCAACTTGATCTGGCCGATTGACAACACCTTGTTTCTCATGAAACCATAGAGCAGAGTCAACATTGGCAGTAGTTCACTTTGGTCAATTTGTAATTGATTGAATGCCTTCCTGTATATGATATTCACTGAGCTCCCTGTATCAATAAAAATTTGATGGACTATATAATTGGTAATTACCGCTCAGATGATTAATGCATCATCATGAGGGATCTCTACTCCCTCCAAATCCTTAGGACCAAAACTAATCTCGAGTCCCTCAGCTTTCACTTTGCTACAGCCAACAGCATGGGTCTCGAGCCACCGTGCATGCAACTTCCTTGCTCGTTTAGAATCTCCACCGGTTGGCCTACCAGCGATTATTCCTATTTCCCCTCGTGCAGCGTTGCTCCGGTTCTCTTCTTCCCTTGCAGATGGTCTAGTCCATTTAGGAGAGGCTCGAGCAGGGATTTTGTTCCTTTGGTTGTGGCATGGCTCAGTCATCCTTTCCTCCTTCCTTCATTCTATAGACCGACTTTGGTTATGCTGGCCTGGGAGTGGCGATCGACGACGATATTCACACAGAATTGACCTACTAGCTATCAGGTTATAGTAGTCCCTGGTATTGTGTGTTGTTAACTGGTGGAAAGTGTAAAACATCAGGGCCCACCTCTTGTCTCTTGGTCGAATGGCCGCCACCTGCTGTACGACATGTGGCTTAGTCTCCTGGTGTGAAGGGGCTCTCGACCAGGGCCCATTAGGTGGTTGATGATTGCTCAGTTGACGTCGTTCGGATGCTCCTGTGGGCATGGCGACTGTCTTCTTCTTCCTTGCTGCCTAGACTTCTTCCACATTGATGTATTCATTGGCCTTTTTTTGGAGATGGCCAAAGTCCTTCGGCGACCACTGAATGAGCGATCGGAAGAACTCTCCTTCAGTGAGTCCTTGGGTGAAGGCGTTCACCAACACATCTGAGGAGACTGTTGGAATGTCCATTGTCACCTGATTAAGGCGTTGGATATAGGCCCTTAGGGCCTCTCAGGGCCCTTAATTTAGTGAAAATATATTCATGTTCATCTTCTGGTGGTGGCGACTACTAGTGAAGTGATGTAGGAATGTCGCTTGGAAGTCCTTAAAGTTGTGGATCGAGCTATTCGATAATCGTTTGAACCATCATTGTGCCGATCTAGATAGAGTGGTAAGGAAGACTCGCCATTTCACCCCGTCCGTGTATTGGTGAAAGGTGACCGCATTGTTAAACTTAGCCAAATGGTCATCGGGATAGGTTGCTCCATTGTATTCCCCGATCGTCAGCGGGGTGTAATGCTTGGTTAGAGGGTCATTTAGGATCTCCTCCAAAAATTGTTGATTGACCCGCTTAGGCGAGTTGTCTTCCCTCGGCGCTTTTCCCTTTTGTGCGTCCCGTTCGGGTGCCTCATTCGAGGAAGATCCCTGGTCTCTATCTGCTGGGCCTCTTTCTTCTACGGGAGCCTATGATGGCGCTCAGTTAAAGGGGATGGGTGTATTATAGGCATCCCCATAAGTGTCGATCGGTCTCCTATTTGGCTCCTAAGCAAAAAATTGATCTGCTCAATCTCCTCTTTCATCATGTCAACCTGCTGCAGAGGCAGTAGGCTCATTCAAGCGTTGGTCGATCGGCCAACGCCTGTTGCTGTTGCTCCAATATATTCATCACTCGAGCTTGTATCAGTGCATCGAGATCCTCTTGCGTCAATGTCACTGTTGTGAGTCATCCAGCGTCTTCCATCTTCTTATTCGGATGCAGGCTATGATTCCCACATCTTCTTATGAGGGAAGCTAGAAAGTTGGGGATGGGATGACTACTAACGGGATGAAGACCTCAAAATGTTCCTGTAAAATAAAACTAAACTAGGGAAGGGGTCCCTGGCGTTGACCCTTCGACACTCAAGTTAGAATCAGGAAGAGAAAATGAGTAATCAAGAAATGGATAAATCTTGCCTTTCCTAATACTTGGCATACCCTTTTATACCTTTCTTTGTGACCATTTATCTGCCCTTATTTAATGATATTAATTGTCAGAGGAAGACTTCTTTGTTTTGACTTCCGTGCATTAATGATAGATGGAGTGTTCTTCTTTGTCTTAGCTTTTTCATATTTAAGAATAGACAGAGTGCTCTTCTTTGTTTTCTCGTCCTCTCTTGTGTAATTTCATTCCTTACGCCGGATGGGCGGCTCGAGCAGCTCGTTTTCCTACCAACTGAAACAACTAACTACGTGCTTGACCATTCGTCCGACCGACCCATGAGGTTCATTCATCTGACCGGCCGAGTGATCCGCTCAACCACTTCTTTGCCGACCGGGATAACCAAACAACCAACTTTGGCCGAGGCTCTTCCCATAAGTCCCGGCGTTGACCGCCTTGACTTTGACCGACACCGTGTCCACTGACCCGTGACAGGTAGGCTCTCCCTTCTCGCCGCATCAACCGCCAAGAGCCACGCTCCGGGACTTTATCCGCCAAAACTATCTTCTTGGACTTTCCTTTGTACCCGCTTACTTAATATTTATATTAGATTGCTAACCTTGCCTAACTTAAACTTATTTGACTAAACATCAAAAGTAAATAATTCTTGGAACAAGATTGCACCAACACCTTAGTCCCTGCACACTCAAATATAAGACATCAATTACACAGAGCCTAAATTAATTCGATTAATCACATCAAAATTAACTCGGTGTGCTTATAGATACTTCTTCAATTTCATCCTCGAATATTGAACACCTCTCAACCTCCAAGTTTTCATGTTCTTGATCCAAAGAGTCTCCCTCTTGTGATTTGTTTTCACTTGGCACTGAGGTTGGATCTTCGTGAAGCTTTGCAAGTTTGTTCCATATATCCTTTGCATCCCGATATTGACCTATCTTGTATAAGATATCAGTAAAGAAAATATTTGATAATAATTTTGTTACCTTTTCATTAGCCTTGGATCTTTGAACTTGCTCCTTAAACCATTTCTTCTTCTTGAGAATTTTTTCCTTGGTCATCTCTTGGAGCTTTAAATTTTTCCGTTAGAGAAAATCATTGCTCTATATTCATCATGAGAAAGTATTTCATCCTTGATGTCCAAAGAGCCAAGCTTCCAAATCTGAAGGGTGGAGCTGTTTAGATATCGTATCTGAATCTACCTCGGAGTTCCATTTTAAAGTTGAGTTCCTTTGAATATTAGTTCTTTGACTTGTTGAAATTGAGACTCAAAACTTTAACTTATCTTTCTTCCTCTATGTTATGTCCCGATAGAGGGTAATATGATGAAGAGTGACATCAATTTGATACCACTTGTTAGAATTAAAAAAATTTAGATATCTCTATAATGGTATGATGTTATCTATTTTGGGTCTAAGTTTTTATGGTTTTATTTTTAAACTTTACCTAAAAGATCTCATATCAATAAAGATATCTTTCCTTAATAAATTTATGATGTTTCTCATGTATTCTAATGTAAGCCTTTATTTATAATTTTACAACCCTAACAGTAGATACCCGTAGCTATTATAATATTATTATTATTATTATTATTATTATTAGAATAAAATATATTTTTGAGATAAAATATGTGATAAGGCGCCTTTTATTCATTTATTTTTAACAAAGGGCACTTATGATTTGATAAATCTGATAGGTCATTTTAATTTTTGTCTAATATTCATGTATTATTATTATTATTATTATTATTATTATTTAGTTGAGTGCAGGTATTTGTGTACGCCGATTGATCTTAAGCGCAATTTGATCCTATAAAAATGTTTTCATGACCAATTGAAAAATACTTATAGCAGTTAATCCATCAACCTAATATTTTTAAATTAATCATCTATTAAAAAAATTTATTTGTTAATTTATTAAATTTGAGGTCGATGTCTAGGAAATTAAAACGCTACATCATATGGGATTACTAAACTATCTCACAATTCTAAGGCTGGTGCACTGCTTGCCACACTGTGTTAGGGCGATTAATGAATTCTTATGCCTCATCATGCATGTTTCTTGGACTTTCATTATTTGCTACTAATTGGCACAAGGGGTTGGATTGGCACATGCATGATTGTATACGCAAGTTCGAAAGAAGCTGCTGGTAAATGGAATCTACTGGTCCCGTCTATCCTGGTCCGTTCTTGGTCCAAGGACAGTGAGTGAAGAGATTGAATGGTCCCATCTAACAGGCTGCTGGTGCACCTAACTTAATCGAATAATTGAAGGATTGTCCGGACGCAACTCAAATTAGGTCAGCTTGGGCCACATCAGAGACAATATTACCATTTGCAATTGGGATCTCCTCACTATATTAATTTAAAATAATAATAATAATAATAATAATAAATCAAAATAGGCTTCTAATATGGTTTTTTTTTTTAAATAATTTTATTTCATTGATAGTGTAATAATTATGGAGTAGCTGAAATAATATGTCAAAATAAATCAGTTTAATTAATCAAAAATATTATATATAACATTTATATATAAAAAATTTCTCTTATCAAAATTATTTAAATGGTTTATTAGCATATATTAAAATAGCGTCCTTTTTATTAGATTATAAAAAAGATGTTTCTTTTCTATTTTTTTTTTTTTTATCAAAGACGTCACACCCCACCGACATCTTATGAAATAATGCAAATACCCTCAAGCTCAAACTCCTTTCACATGTATTAAATCATGGATTGATTCGGACGCGCGTGTTATAGAAATTATGATTTTTTAAAATTATTATAATATGAATATTAGATGAGTAAGTCGAATCCATGTTATAGTAGGTATAATTTCATAACTATTATAACATGAATATATATGTGAATATGATTGAATCGGTGTTATAATAGTAATTGTGAGGACATGCAGAGAGCTAAAGGGGGCTAAATAGTTTCAATCACTTTTTTAAACTTGATTTGCAGTGAAAAAATTAAAACAATACTAACACCTTCATTTTTACTTGTCTCCACCTCCTTGAGGTGACTAATACAAGACTTTGATTCTCACGATCTCATCCACTATGAAATCCTTCCATGGAAATTTTCCAGAGGTGAAGAAGTCACGTACAAGCTCGAAATAAGAATACAACAAGAATAAAAAAGTAAATACACAATACAATGAAAACCTTGCCTGATCTATTATTGTTCGAAAATACCTTTTATTTGGTTGGAAATATAGTAGCACTTCTTCCTCAACTTCCCAAGAACTAGTGTGAACAACTCTTACTTGAAATTTTCGTGAAACCTCTTTTCTAGGATTACTTCGACGCCTCCTAATTGATTAGACTTACCCTATAGGATGACTCTTTTTCGTCCATCTAATCGATTGGTGAGTTATATCAATTGATTTGGTAGCTGCTAATCGGTTGCCCCAATTGATTCAGAAGCTTTTTGTTCTCGCTAGAATCTCTCAATATATTTTCCAATTGATTCTAGCACCTACTGTTCTCTCATGAACAACCTTCAATCGATTACCCAAATCAATTAGTAGAGTCTAAATCAATTGCTCCAATCGATTCCAAGCCCTTCTATTCTCACGTGAAAACTCTCTTAATCGATCGCCCTAATCAATTAACATAAGGCATAATCAATTAGTCAATTGATTCAGAGCCTTACTTGTTAGTGCAATCGACCTCCAAGGTTTTAATGTCCGACAAATATGTTTAAATGAGCTTGATCAAGGGAAGTCTTAGTTGCGGCTAGGTAAGGGTGAGAGGTCAACCGAGTGACTAGTTCTAACTGTTGTTAGGCAAGGGAAGTCCTAGTGACGACTAGGTAAGAAAAATCTTGGTAGATCGTAGAAGCCAGGTGGATTCAATAGGTCTCGAGGACTCGATATCGAATCCCTAATGGGCAGATCTAATGTTGAGTCTTGGTCAGTGAAGCCAGGTGGAGAAAACCCTAGGAGGGGTAACCTTAGATTCTGGTGAGTGAAGCCAGGTAGAGAAAACCCTAGAGGAAAGTAACTCTAGGTTCTGGTGAGTGAAGCCAGATGGATAAAATCTTAGGGGGCGATCTACCGGAAACCATCCGATCAACCTTGCTTGGAGTTCACTCCTCTAAGATTTTCCGTTACCTAAGGTTACCTCTGTGATCAACGGAACCAGCAGATCTCGATAATTCTAAGTTTAGTTTTACCATATGGTTCTGTATTACTATTATTCCTATTGGTTAATGTAGTATTGTAGGAAAAGTCTTAATGGATCAGGGATCAGACACTAAACATAGAAAGTCCAAATGGATTTGGAGGACTAATGTTTGGCAGGTAAGTTAAGGTATGAAACTAGAGGGCGACAGTGAAGTCGTGTTCTAGAAGGAACAAACCCTAGGTTGTTGATCCAACTGAATAAATCGGGAAGGTTTCCAAGTTGAGATCAAGATAATTCTACTATCAAATAATACTCACGCATCTTACTATTCATATATTATTGTCCTAACTTTATTTTGCAGGTATATTTTATTGAACTTTGTTTTATAAGAACCTGCCTAATCAGTCGACCAAATTCAGGGATCGGTCGATCGAACTAAGTTGATTCAGACCAGAAATTAAACCAGAGCAAGTTTGGTCAAATCTTGATCGATCAACCGAACCTAGGGATCGATCGACCGAACCATGATGACATGGCAGAGAGCAGACTCGAGCTAAAGTAAAGAAGGAAGCTAGGCTAATCACTTGACTAAACCCAGGGATCGGTCGATCGAATGATCACCGCATCAATGAAGACTTAATGGCATATCTCGGTGAACAGGGAAACTACACTATTCAGTCGACCGAATAAGGTGATCGGTCGATCGAATAATAAATGCTATTAATGAGATGAAGATCGGATCTCAACGAAAAAGCAAAGCACAGTGCTCAGTTGATTGATAGAGGGTTCTGTCAACCGAACAGATCAGTCAACCGAACAGTTTTTCAGTCGACAGATCAACATCTATAAAAGCAAGCCTCGAGCACTGAGCCAATACAACTCTCTAAACATCACTCTGTCTCGTTCTACTCATGACTCAACTGTTCTACGCCACAACTTCACGTGCAAGCTGCTACACTAAGAAGTGCCAACATGCTTAATAATCTACTCCTTATGGGTATAATTTTATATAGCTTGCATTGTACTTAATTTCAATAAGATAGTAGGTTGTTACTATCTTATATTATTCATTGTACAAATTGCTTCTTTCTAGAGATTTCGGAAAGGTGAATCATAATGGATTGCCTAACAGTGTGATCAAGGATCGCAGATTTTGGAGTAGGAATCGACATAGACTCCGAACCAAGTAACCAACTTGTGTCATTTGTATTGCTTTTTCCACTGCCGCTAGCACTTTGATATTCATTTTATGAATTGATACGACAAAAAAAGGTTTTTAAGGAGCGATATTCACCCCTCCCCCTCTATCACTCCTTTTCGATCCTTTAGTTGGAAGAAGGCATTTTATCAAAAAATACAAAGCATGATCGGGCTTGTAAAAGAAAAGTACTCACCTCAGAGAGCTTGGGATAGTAAAAATAATGAAATATGTGGGGAACGAGTGGGATGCCATATAGGTGGAAGAGGATGACTATCCCGTACAGAAGCCTAAAGGAGTTTAGCACTAATTGGGGCAAAGGGATGTGAAAGTATCTACAAACTATGGAGAAAATGGATGGATCGGGAAGCGCAAGATGGCCAAGAATTGGTCTTTAAAAAAGGTAAGGAAGTCTTCCGACAGCATGTGGGAGCATGCATAAGCAGTAGGGAAGGCTATTTGGTACTCATCGGGAATACCATAAGTCATCTGCATCTAAAGGACCTCGTTGTCATTGAAATCAGATTCCTTGGAAGTGTACCATAGTCCGGCGATGGGCAAAGGAGGAGGAGAAGAACATGCCATGAAAAGTTGATGAAAAGCATAGACGAAGATAGAAAGAGGAAGAAAATCTTACTAAGGAAGAAGATCACCAACGAGGAGCAGAGGAGATGGAAATTGGCCGAAGACAGGAATGAGGACGAAGATGCTGCGGAGTCTCAAAAACGAAGGGGAGTAAGGGATTAAAAGCCCTAGTGACGGTCACTCTAGGCCATCCGATCAAGGGCTTGGAAAAACAAAGCCTCCATTTGGTCGTTGAATTTAAAAAGGTAGTCATCACATCAACTACAGATATCCGCCTGTCACATTAAACGTGCGGTGGTAGAAAGTGGGACACGTGCCGCTCTATAACGGGAAGCATTAATGAGGTTTAATTAAAGGGCATGGGCGGCGTACTTGACATTAATAACTAGAGATTTGTACAGTGTTCAAGAAATAGGAATGATGTCAGCGACCATTACGAGGCACTCACTCGCTACAGGAAGCTGCGGGAAGTTGAAAAATTGCTAAATATTGTCCACGAGCATCCCGAGTGGACTATGTAGATTGAGAAGCGGCCAAGCGGGGACATAGTTATAGAGGTGGTTCACCGAAGATTAATCATTCTGTCTCATAGCTGAGCGGCGGCTCTAAACTCATGGTAGAGAGCAACTACAGTATTTACCACAACTGAGTAGTGGCTCTAAATCTGAGTAAAGTTGAGCGGCGACTATAAACCCTTGATCAATGAAGGTGTGAGCCAAGCGACAGGTCTAAAACTGAGGATGTCCGATCGGGCAGAAAGACTGTTGAAGACATTGCTCGTCCAATCAGTCGGACTTGCAGCCTCCTTCGACAAGACTTGAGGAAAAGATTTGTGATGCGGTGGTAAAAAGAGTCCACCAAGGATGAGTTAAAGGTTGAAAAAGCAGCTGATGTGGAGGTCAAAGTCAAAGCAGTCAAAGCAGTCAAAGGCATGGAATCGCCGGGTCACCAAAGTTGGTCGAGCGGGTGACAACGGGCCGATCGGGTTTGAAGGGTCTGATCGGGCATGACTATCCACTCAGTGAAAGAAGGGCCTAGTATCATGGTGCCGCCCGGAGGCTCGTCCGACCATATCGCTTATTCGGCCGAGCGATAGGTAGCGACATGATAGCCAAATGACTAAAGAGAGGAGAACAGATATTTGCAACTGTGATGACCCTATAAGGGCTAGTCCGATCGGACCGCCTGTTCGGTCGTACGAGGAACAACCTACCGAGTCAAGCGATCATGGATAAGAACAAACTAGAGTGACCAGGCGAGTAATCCCAGCCGAGTGGCTCCCTCGGTCGGCCAAACAGTGGGACCCCTTTCTTAGCTCATCGTATTCTTTTAGGAGTTGGTGCCGCTAACAACAGGACATGGTCAACAGGCAAATCGTATGACGGAAACTTTCATTGTCATATCAGAAATTTGTGCACCCTATTAAGGAATGGTGTCAGAGATATTTTTCTGATTTATTTTTTTAGGAAAGATGAGGAAACGTGTACGTATTTTGAGAAGCGTGCACGTATGCTATAGGGCCACTATATAAAGGGGGTGCAGGCACCGGTGGAGGTATGCATTATTTGTGATTACACTCTTGTTGCTACAGTTTTCTTGGCTCTCCATTGTTGTCGATGATTGACTTTAGTATTGGAGGGTCAACGCCGAGGACCCCTTCCCTGGCCCAACACTGACATACTTGGTTTTGTAGGTTTCTCCACTCATCATGATTGACCCTGTGACCAAATCAACCAAGTTAGTTGGCGCAACCATCTAATTAATTGTCTTCTCCAGGTTGACAAAATCGTACCATACACCCTAGTGGTGTCAAATGAGTTTGATGATCCTAAATATGGTTCCACTTAATACAACATGGATTATGCTTGACATGTGAACTTGTCTGAGACCTGTGGAGATAATGTACTGGGTACGGTGGACAAATGATTGACCGTCAGAAGTCCTTTCTCTCCAAAAGAAGCTTCTCCTTCTATCCTACACACAAGGAGATGCTCCAACAAAACATCAGGGCCTAAAAACCAAGGGGGAGTCCCTGGCGAAGGTCTTCTAATGCTCAAGTCAGTCCCAGTCTGAACGAATAGATGAAGAATAGTCAGAGCATCTACGTGAGAGTGGAGTTGCAGATATCGGTGAGCGTACCTTTGTCACGGAGAGAACTTCCCTTTTATATACCACCTCACATAACCTCCGCGATCATGAGGTGACAAAAATGTGTCAGAATTTGTTAAGCAATTCATCAAAATTAAGAATCTTTATCTTACTCACATGTATACCCTTTTGTCATTTACAACTTCTATTATTACCGAGATTGTCAAAGGAATATGTTGTTATTATTGATCTACTGATGGGAGACACGATGGTCTCTGAAGAAGCTTTCAGAAGAATATTCTCTGATATAAAATTGTTATTATGACAAGTTGCCGAGATATTGTCTACAGAACATGATTCATCGATCCTTAAGTTGACCACCCTATTAAGATGCTGTTGTCAATTGAATATAACCCAGTCGGTCCCTAAGTTGGCTGCCCTATTAGGATGATATTGTTGGCTGAATATTTCTTCGCTGGTCTTTAAGCCGGCTGCCTTGTTAGGCTGATGTAGTTTGCTGAATATAACCCAGCCGATCTTTAAGCCGACTATATGGTTAGGATGATGTTAACTGCTGAGCATAACTCAATTGATTCTTAAGTTGGTTTCCCTATTGTGACATTCAGTTGCATTCTGCATAAGTTGCTTTGTCGTGTGTTACACTGCATGCATCTCGGTCGGTCCTTAATTCGACTGGCTCGTTATGTTGTTGTTCGCTGAGTATATTTTGGTCAGTCTTTAAGCTACTCTGTTATATTTTGTACATACTTGAGACATTCATTTGAAAGTGTATAATGTCTTAGCTAGTCATGTTAGATATTCGCTCAAGAAATAATATAGTGCTTCATGCTCCCTAGAAGTCCTTCTGATAACATATGCTTTGTTGAAATCCCGCTCAGGTGGTAATATGAGGAGAGGTACTGTAGGTCTAGTCGTCATTTTCCCGTCCAGACTTATAATGGGCTACCAAGGGATGCAATTATATTCTGAGAAGTTCAGTTAGTATATTAAGTTGAACTACGTTATGTCATTGTCTAACTGAATTTTTATATGGCTAGGGTATGTATTCTCGTCCGACTCTAAGACCGGACGGATGCACATGCACACTGCCACTTATGATTAGTATATTGTGGAGTGAGTTAGTCTTTCCGGCCGATATGTAAGGTCGGTCGGTCTTACGCTTGACCACCTTAAGATCTAGCCGCCTTTGAGACACTAGACTTCTCGGTTCGCTCGGCTTAAGGGTTGATCATCTTTCCCTGATCGAATTATAAGCTTAGCACTGAGTGATTTAATCAAAGTCAAATGAAGAAATTTTACTCTTAGAATATGACTGTCATCTCACATTAACTTTAACCGTCTCATCAGTTAGATTTTGATCGTCATGATTATCTTTTAGGTCCACTTAATTTGTATCAATATGGATCCTATTAGGCTGGGTATGATATGACATATGATCCATTATTTGACCCAACTTGGTTGACCAATGTCTATGTCGGCGAAGGCTAACCCATAGGCTATTTAACAAAAACAAAACAAAAATATGAAAAAGGAAAAAAATATAAAAAAAAAACAAAATTAGTTTTTAAAAATTATAAGAATCAGGAAAAAAAGAAATAAGCACATTTTAATTTTTTTGATAAATTTAATAATTTTAGATTTAATTTGACCAAAATACCTTTTATAACAAGATTTTTTTTTAAAAAAAATTGAGATATTTTGATCATTCTAGAATTGTTTAGCCCCGAATCGTTATAAGCAGGCAATTAGATTTTTTTTAAAATGATGACTAATTAAAAGAGTGTTTTGGTTAAATTAAGTATACAATAAGTAAATTGAGCTTCAAAATTCTAAAATATTCCTAATTGTTTATATAAATTGAGCTTCAAAATCTTTGTTTTTAGATTTTATTTTTTAATTTTAATTAAATAATAAATTGGGCGTGTAGACTTGAGTCTGAGCTAATACAGGCACAACCCATTCGGGCCTAGAATAGTGCCAACTGTGAAACAAAGCCTAAGCACAGCCCGTTGACAACTTTATTCTATTTATTGAGTAATTTAGCTCAGAAGCATAAAAATTAGGTTAAACTAAATAAATGGATCAAACCAATTAAATTTATTTCAGAAGTTTATTTAAAAAATAAATTTATTTGATTAATTTATTTCAGAATTCGGTTTAAATACTATTATTGATTTATATGAATTTTTATCCTAATTAAAAGTTTTTGATTAATTTAATTTTCTACTTAATTAATTGATATTTTATTGATTTAATGTGTTCGGCTTTTATTAAAAAATAGATCAATTCGATTAATTAAAAAAATAATTTATTCATTTTTAATTAATTTGGTCAATTGTATCGATTTTAATCCAATATTCAACTATAAAATTTTTATGAAGGTTGTTTCGGAAAAACAATAAAATTTTATGAATTGAAAGAAATATATAAATAAAATTGAACAATAATATAAAAAAACAAGGGCACGTTTTTTTATGAATTATCAAAAGGGGCCTTGATTTATTTATTAAAAAATGCGCTCCCCAACCATTAACCACTGTAAAATTATATAATTATCCTCGATATTATTATCTTTTGTTACACTATAAATTTTGAACTGGTCTATCAGTTATATAAATACGGTAAGTTTGCATTGTAACATATATATATATATATATATATAAAATTTTAATTGTTATAACATAAATTTAACTTATTCAAAAATATTCACTGTTATAATAGTTAGATAATTTTATAGTTGTTATAATATAGATTTTGTTAGGATTGATTTGTAGCTAGAGGGGAGAGGGTGAATAGTTCGTCGCGCTTCATTTGCTTGCTTCGGTGTTGTTGATATGCAGCGGAATAAACTTGAAACAAGACTCACAACGCTAACACGTAGATTTACTTGGTATCCACTTGAAGAAGAGATGACTAATCCAAGAATCCACACACGACACACTCTCTACTATGAAAAACACTCCTTCTCGGTAACTACCGAATGTGGAAAAGCCTTGTACAAACTCACACAACAAGATACAACACATGCAAGAAGAAAATACAAGAATACAAAGTAAAACCTCTTCTTGCTTGACCTTGTTGATGTAGATCGCCTCTTGAACCTTGGAAGTGCAACAACACTTGTCCCCAAGAGCTTCCAAGAACTGGCGGAGAGTGTCGGAGAAGATCGTGCGCTAGGAGAAGGCTCGAGTGGAAGGAGTCTACGGAGAAGAAAGCTTGCCACAACTTTATACTCAAGGCTTCTAGGGCTCCCAATCGATTGGGCTCACTCCCAATTGATTACCATGTCACATCCACGCAATCGCAGTCATCCATCGCTCGCTACCTGCACAACGGTCATATCCCAATCGATTGGTCAAATGATTGGAGAGGCTTGAATTGATCGGTCGGTCGATTCAGAGCGCCTCTGTGCTCTCGCTGGAAAAGCCTAAATCGATTCGCCCAATAGATTCAGCCTTCCTTGCGTCACATCGTGCGAGAATTCCAGCCCCCAATCGATCGCCCGATTAATTGACAGTGTCCAATCGATCGTCCGATTGATTGGGTTGCATTCTGTTCTCGCGATAAAGTTTCCCAATCGATTGGGCTGCTGTTTATCCCAGCACTCTTCTAATTGATTAATTGATCGATTGGGCTTTGGTCCAATCGATCGGCTAATCGATTGACCACCCTTGACTTGCTTAACTCAAGCTCAAGGGTCCCCAAATCCAACATCTGGTCAACCGTGATCTGTTGGAACTCCTCATGCCTAGCATCCGGTCAACTTTGACCTACTGGGACTTATTCACCAAGTGTCCGGTCAATCCTTTAACCTACTTGGACTTTTCTCCTCGTGCCAAATGTTCGGTCAACCTTGACCAACTTGGACTTACCATCTCGTGCCAAGTGTTCAGTCCTCCATGACCCACTTGGACTTCCTTCCACCAGATGTCCGGTCATCTTTGACCCATCTGAATTTCCTTACGCTAAGTATTTGGTCAATCCTTTGACCTACTTGGGCTTCCCAACACCAGGTGTCTGGTCAACCTTGAACTACTTGGATTTCCATGTGCCTAGCTTCACTCACCAGGTTTTTTCACCTACCTAGCTTCACTCACTAGGACTGTCCATCTGCTTGGCTTCACTCGCTAGGACTTTCTATCTACCTGGATTTACTCACCAGGACTTTCCATCTGTCTGGCTTCACTCACCAAGACTTTCACCTAGCTTCACTCACTAGGATTTTCACCTGACTTCACTCACCAGGATTTTTCCACTACCCGACTTCATTTATCGAGGCTTTTACCTGCCTGGATTAACTCACCAGAACTTTCACCTAGCTTCACTCATTAGGATTTTCCCACTGTCCGACTTCACTCACCAGGATTTTCACCTGTTTGACTTCACTCACCAGGACTTTCATCTAGCTTCACTCACTAGGATTTTCAACTCCCTGGCTTCACTCACCAAGATTTTCCCAGTCAAGTATTCGGTCAACTTTGACCTACTTAACTCTTCTTCACATCAAATTTATCAAACCTTGACCATAGAGGAATTGCACCAACAATCTCCCTAATAGGATGATTGCACCTGCAATCTCCATGTATTGTCAAACATCGAAATTCAAACATCAAAACTCAAACTTGAGCCAACTCAAACTTAGTCAACCGGGTCAACCTTGACCTAGAGGATATTGTACCAAACTTTAGAAACCTAATAAAATTAAATGATTTAGATAGAAGCTTAATAAAATTATCTAACTTAGATTCAACAATTTATAATACTTGTCAACAAGGAAAGCAAACCAAATCAACTCACAAATCAATAAATCATATTCGAACAAATTCTATACTAGAATTGTTGTATCTGGACCCATGGTTTGCAAAATCATGATCTGGATCGTAGGATCATACAATCCTACTATCCGAAAATCTAAAATTGATGCAGGAACATGCAGAATCGCTTTTTGCAGTAGGATCATAGTAGGATTGGTAGGATCGGTAGGATTGAAACAGAATCAGTAGAATCGTAACAGGATCTGAGCAGAATCGAAGAAGGATTGGTGGAAACTTTAAGAGGTATTAACTTTTGACTCGGATTGAACCATGGGACCTATAATATATTAAATCAAAACTCATTCAGAGATCTTTAATAAATTTCAAAGTTTATCCTTAACCACCCTATTTTAAACCTAAAAAATATCATTTAAATGCTTTTTAGATGCCTAGAAGATTTTATCTTTTTATTATCTTTTTTCATCTTATTAGGGTTTTAAATTATTTAAATATATGTTTAATTATTTTTGAGTTAGTTTTTTATCAATAATATTCTATCATTTCTTTTCTCCAAAATAATGAGTTTTTAGATGTCTATTGTCTAGTATTGTGTAGTATCAACCAGTCTTTAGAAAATTATTTTCAGCGTTCATATTTGTATCAAAGAATTTAATAGCTTCTGTTATATACGTTAGATGCTTTGTTGAACTTTAAATTGAATTATCTTATAAACTAATGAAATATTTTTGACATTGAATGTGTTATTATTATTGTGTTAATAGAAATTTTATATTCTTTCATGAGAATGATAGTTGAATTACAAGTTAATTTAAATTTGTACATATAGTAATGTAATTTGAGGTGTTGAGTGTAAATGATTGTATAAATATACAAAATTAGTTGTTTATTTATATGTAAATGAGTTTTTTGGATATTTTTTTCTAATTATTAATCATGTATGATAAGATTTTAAGGATTTTTAGTAGGATCGTATAATTCTATGATTCAATCCTGACTAATCCAATCCTAATCCTAAATCAATTCTATATATAATCACGATTCTACGAACTATGATCTCACCTACATAATTGCCTAAACAAGCCACTTCTGTACCTGCTATTGATATATTGCAAAAACATCATAGGTTGGTCATGCTATAAAGTCAATGGCTCATCTCCGACTCACTAAGATCGATAACATTCAATAATATTGCCTTGTGCTTTGGGATTGTCTCACATCCTGATTTTATATTACATAAGCATACATGAAGTAACTCTAGATAACCAAGCTCTCAACTTTTACCCTTTACAATATGGACAAACAACACAAGGTTTGTATGACATTCAAGTCTGGTAAGTTTTCATGATCGACATTTTGGGACCTTGAAGGATAGTTCAACATGACTCTGATGATCTCTAAATTCGTATCTAGTAATCTCACATTGTCATGTTCATAATAACACATATCTGCACATTTAAAGCCCAACTTGTTAAATCACAATTTCAACTTAACCACATTCATCAAATATCAAAGTATCATGCAATTACTACTGCTAATCACAAGGGAGAAACCAACCATCATATTCTCACAAGTAATCCTAGTGAATTGGCAATCAAGACTAGACATAGGAGAGGGCTAAAGCAAGCAAACCATTGCCATCTTTTCTCATCAATATCTTATGTGATCTCCGTATAATTCTAATGAGAAGCGGAGCATCTATCTATAAAATGCCCAACATCTTTACATTAGGTTGATCCCACACTTGTCATAGTTGAAGGAGAAGATAAGAGAA